>NW_004624774.1:3572665-3627573 GCF_000247695.1 Heterocephalus glaber
CATCTATCTGTTAGTTTTTCACTTTTGCATTACTGGGGCTTGTACCCTGCATCTCCTCAGTGAACTATATCCTCAGACATTTTACTTCAGATACCCACTAAGGGTCTCACTAACTCACCAAATTGGTCAGGCTGGACTCCACCATGTGAGTTTTACCTCAGCTGTCCAGCTTGCTGGGACTGCAGTCACACACCATCCTGCCCGATTCAGTGTGCAACTACAGTGGTCTGGGGTGCCTTTATTGCAGAGATTTTCTTCACTTTTCCAATGGGCTTCCATTTTCATCAAGGAGCCTGAGAGAGGCCCTCTTTCTGATGCTTACTTCTGCTCTATCTTCTGGAGCTCAGAACAATGTCCTTTATGACCCCCTTCACCTCTGTGCCATGGATCCAAATACTGTCTCAGCTCAGCCACCAGGGTTGGGGGTGGTGGTGTTTCTGGCACCCATGCAGCTCACCTCTTCAGCACTGGGGGGGGGCTCTGCTCCTCTGGTTTTTTGCTGTTTTGCACTGTGAAGTACATCTGAGGATTTTATGTGGCTATTGTGTCCCTGGGCCTACTCTAGAAAGTTGTATAACAAATTTCTTCTATGTGGGGATCAACCTGATACCAGCAAGTTTAAGCTATTGAAATCTTGATTTCAGGATCTGCAAAGAGGTGAACCTGAAGAAGATAGTTTGTATAGGACAGTCCCCTTTGGAGCACTGCTTGTTTACCCTTCATGACTGTGCAGCTGGCTGGGAGAGTGGTGTTTATCAGGAAGGAAGTATCAGGTCACATGTTGCCAGAAAATTGTTAACTGCTTCCAGATATGGTGGAGGATGCTTGTAATCCCAGCACTGGGAGACTGAGGATATGCATTTGAAGTCAGCCTCAGCTACATACTGTGTTCAAGGCCAGCCCAAACTACATAGCAAGATCCTGGGCATGGGGCTGGTGTGGCTTCTGCACCTCCATCACAGGGGCTCATTGATGTCCAAGAGGAGGCAGCACAGCTCCTTGTCCTCCCCTCTCTCCCAGATCCTGATGTCTTCACAGAAATCAGCATCCTGGTTCAATTGTCACTGCATAACGAACCATCTCAGAATATAAAGACTTCAAATATCTTCAATATTAGAGTCCAGTTGCTTCAATACATGAGTCTTGTTGCTTTGTGGCTTCTTCAGCTGACCCTGCCTGGATCATTCTTGGAGCAACATTTCATTAATGGACATTCTCAGTAGTATGGCTTGAAAGAACATGTACAAGACACTGATGGATACCATCGCTGCTGTGCATGATGAGAGCCACAAATCTTTCTCACTGAGATCAGAAATATGGCAAAGATTTCTCTTCTTACAATTTTTCTTCAATATCACAGTAGAAATTGTAGCTGTGCCACAGAGCAGAGCCCAGTGGCCGCTGGATGCCGAGGCCTGAGCACTGTGTGTGGTGGCAGGAGCGCCATGGACTCCTGCTGCAGCCAGTGTGTTCATCGGGGGCTGGTACCCTCCGGTGCATGGCTGGCATTCACTACCCCCTCTCAGCCATGACTCCAGTCCCTGAAGGTCAAGAACAAAAAGCTGGAGGAGGGTGTAGAGCCCAGAGGCCCTGGTGGCAGTAAAGAAGTCACTGAGACAGAGGGTGCTGGAGGAACTCAACCGTTACTACCATGGCTTCTGTCTGCTGTGGGAAAGTTAAGATTTTGGTAACTTGATAATTACAGTAGTACATTGGTTCACGGGCATAATTCTTTTCACAATTTGGGTAGCAAGCTGAATTGGCTGTAAACCAAATCAAATTCAGTGCTTAGGTTTAATGTTGACCTTAAGTTTCCATGTCTCTACATAATTAATTATTTTCTTATATGTGGTGCTTTCAGTCAAGTTGGAGGAGATAGCATTTATCCCTTAGAAAAATCTAGAAATGTTTACTGTTCAATTGGGACTTATCAAGGATATTTTCCTTAAAGGTTTAACTCCTTGAATATGGAGGGGCTTTTATTTTTTTTATGGTACTGGGGGTTCAACTCAGGTCCTTGCACTTGCGCAGCAGGTGGCAAAACCACTGAGCTAAATCGCTGGCTAGAGGGGCTTTTATTAATTTGTAAAACATGTTTAAATATCTTTGTAGAAACTATTTCTTTAAAAATTATACTATGATGATTGTTGTAGTACACATCTGTAATTCCAGCACTCAGAAAGCTGAAGCAAATGGGTCATGAGTTTGAGGCCAGCCTGGGAAACAGTGAATTTCAGGCTGTCCTGGAATACACAGTGAGAGCCTTCTCACAAAACTAAAAAGAGAAACAATTACATCCCAGGACTTCATTAGCCTAGCATTCCTACAATTGAGTAATACACCATATTAACAGAACCAAGGTCACCTGAACAGATGCAGAAAAATCATTTGACAAATTCCAACACTCATTCATGATTAAAAAACTCTATAGAAAATTGGAATAGATGATCTTTATCTCAATCTAATAAAAGCCATCTATGAAAAATCAACAGCCAATATTAAACTAAATGGTCAAAAACTGTCTTCACTCCAAAATCAAGAAAAAGACAAGCATGTCTGCTATCACCACCTCTAGGGATCAAACCTGCTTTGCTGACAGCATTGCTTTAATGTAATAAAACCTTATGATATAAGTAAAAATAGTTTGACAAAATTTCAGGGAAGAAAGAGGTTTCACTGACTGTAAACACATTCTCTATTTTCTGTCTTTATCATAGAGGTTTTAATTTCCTCCTCCCCATGGATGATGGTGACTACAGAGACCAGAATTTCTCATTGTTTTATAATTTTACCCTCTATTTTAAAGTTGTAAATATAAATGGGCACTCCATTTGAATTCCATTTTTCTTTTGCCACCTGCCTAACTGTAGCAGCTGCCCTCGAGGTTTAAAAAGAGAATTAGTTACATCCACCATTAATTTTATCACTTTAGTTTTTTGTGTGTATTATCTGAAATAAAGTGCTCAGACAGACATTTAATTGAAGAAGCACATCAGCTAATACTCCATACTTTGGGGACAATATTGCTGATTATGTTTTTGAGAGCTATCCTAATCAATAAAACTAGAGGCTAGAATAAAAAAATGAAGGTCCCTTTATGTCAAGTACATTATATAACTTTTTTAAAAAATGGGAAAACATCTTCAACCAGATCTTAGGATAATTAGATCTTAAGTAGAGAGATATGCACTTGAGTGAGTCTACTTTCAAATCACCACTGACTTCCTGTGAAGGCCAGGACTGAAATTTAGAGCTAGATACTGGTTCATAGGAAGGCATTCAGCATGTAAGAGAAAGGTGAATGGATTTCATTTGCTTTCCAAAGAAGAATAAAGTACAAGGACAGTCCCATTTCTGACTAGTGTTTAGCAAGAAAATGGCCCGAGGAAGAGGTCTGGACTAATTTCTGCTGACATCAGGAGACTGAGGGCCCTGCAGTCCAGCAGGTATGGGGATGAGGGTGTACCAGGTAGACAGAGCAGGATTTGGGAACTTCTATTCATCCAAAAATGAAAAGTACTTCTTCATGGGAGGAATTTTTTTTTGTTCTAGTCTGAGTATAAGAAAAGTGGTAAAAATAATCAAAAGATTTGGTCTGCTAAGAATTTCACAAATTATATAATCATCATGCATGTCTCTGACATTGGCATTAATATTATTTTATTGTCTAGGTAAAGGGTTTGACTTATGTATGCATTTTAGTGAAACTCACACAGCCTGGTGGTCACTATGACATTATAGGTCTTTCATAACATGCTGTTAAGATATATCAACATCTTTATAGTGAGAGATATTGGAAAATCCATAATCAAATAGGGATGTTCTCATTTACACAAATCCAGGGTCTAGGGTCACAGCATTTACATGCCAGTGGATTGTGTGATTTACTAGAATCCTCTGTGGAAAGTAAAAATTGTCCTATTTTATTGTCAATTTCAAAAGTTTTGAGAATAGAAATCTTTTTTTTTTTTTTTGGTTTTGGTCTTTACAGCCACATCCTTTGGTTGACCAGTTTGAATAGTAGGTGTATGCTGGGTATTAGAATAGAAAGAAAGAAAGGAATACTGAGAAAGGAATTTAAATGGTTAAGAAAATATTTATAGCTATGCATAATATAAAATTAGGATTTCATTTTTAACAACCAAAAAGTATAATGATATTTATTCATCTGTCTTATAACAAAAATAAAAACTTATAATGCTGGCATTGCTGGCACAAAATTATGTTTTATTGTAGATCAAGAGATGAAGGGATTGCAGCCCATAAAAATTCATCCATAATTGCTCATGTCTGGATATCTTAGAAATCAATACAGATTGTTTCATGATCAACACAACTGCATTGTTTTTAAATCAGTTGAGCCCAGTAGCTGTGGTTGACTCTAATGGAATCTTACTGCCACACTCAGATGTGAACTGGAATATGCTTGTATTATTACAAAATAGTTTTCTATTTCTTAAATGCAGTAGTATGGAATCAAAGTAGTATTATATTCAGGACACTGTAGGGAAGTGAGTCTCTTAGGTTTCTGATCTAGCCAGTTACTCCTTTAAAAAAATAAATCTAGATATTTTGCATGCAGCATCACAAAATATCTCTGCTTCACTGTTATCCTTTAAGTTCTTAAGTTCTCATTCCATTATCTCTTCTCCCAAATTCTTGCAACTTGCTCTGAATGTGGCTGCTAGTGTTTTGTACCCACTTTTTAGAACTTGCCAGTTGTACTATTTAATTGTACACAAATTGCTTTGTACCTTTCACTAAGATAATATATAGGGAGCAGTTTGTAATCCACAGAGCATTTTGTAATGTCATATGCAAGCTACAATGGACTTTATACATTCAGTCATGCATTGAATACTTATTGATTATCCAGCTCATCACAGAGATAATGATAATTACAGGGGGCATGAGATGAAGAAGATATGTCCTACTAATGAAGACCTGACATTCTGGTGAAGGATATTGCCGTATAAGCTCATAATTAGCAAACAATATGGCTGAGTGAAAAAGGAGAGTGAACCCAAAGGATTTTACAATATGAGGTATTCCTCTTAAACACTAAGCAGAACTTTGCCAGGATGAGGGGAGGAAGATGTGATCCAAGTGGAATACCTAGCAGGTACAGAGTAAGGACAAGCCATGTTCAGAAAATGGTGAAAACATTTGACTATAGAATATTATGAGGCAGATGAAAGGAGAGAGGCAAGGAAGATAGAATCAGTAAGATTGTGAAGGACATTGAATTCAATGTTCTAGGAAATAGAATTCATCCTGAAGGGAGTGGGAAAGATTTTCAACAGTTAAATAATTGGATCTGAAGCCCTATGGACTCCTTTGAACTAAAAAGGAGTAAGACTAGAAGTAAGAAGAACTGTAGGCTATATAAATAGCTAAGAAGACCGCTGGTTAATTCTTAAGACAAGCATGCCTATCCTTACTGCTCAGCCAAATTTTAAACTCTGTGGAATATTAAGATAATTTATGTTTTGCTTTTATCTTTCTTACAAAATTTTATGTAATGGCAGGTGCTTAGAAAACTCTTGCCTTACAAGTGGATTAGGAATTCATTTGTACTTTTAAAATTCACTTGTACAATGTGGTCTTGACCCACTGAAGAGGATACCTTTGATAAAGCTCTGCTACTCTTAATAGGATGGAAATTACCACTATGTGTATCACCCTGTGAGCAAAAATATATTATAGTTTTTTTCTTAGCAACTCATGCTTAAAAGTCACTCCCTCAAAAACTTTATCTTTTTGGATCTTCAGCATAGTAGATTTTAGTTTTAGATACGTTTAGGATTCATGAAAATGGAAAAAAATCTTAAAAAACATTATTTTATTTCATTTAACTGTTATTGTCTCTAATAATATTTCACTTATTCAATACTCTGTGGCAATCATTCTAAATATTTTGAGGGTAGAGTCTCATTTAATTTTTATGCAAACACTATGAGGCAGGTTTATCACTACCTCTTTATTTTAAATGAGAGATTGGGACACAGGCAGTTTAAGTAACTTGTTTGAGTGCAAATACCTAAAATCAGTAGAATTTCACTCGATTTTCTGACCCTAAAACTCATGTATAAGTGGTCACTATACAAAGTAAAGTGTCAGGCAGTGTTATCACAACACTTTGGTCAAGTATTTTAGACAACCTTGTGGTGACTTTATGGATTTTGAGGAACTCTGGGCAGGCTTTGGAAAGAAGAAAAAGTAGATTAAAAAACAGAGAAAGAAATGTGTTTAAAAAAAAGATCAAATACTGTCACACTAGGTATGTAATGAATACTTCTGAATGAAATGAATTATAGAAGACAGAAAACAGGAGGCTTTTGTGTCAAGAAGTGAGAGGGCCCTCAACCATGGATTTGGGTCCTACCCTTCCTACAGAATAATGCTGCACACAATATGAACTGTTTTTGTGGATTGTAGCTTCACTTACCCCCAGGCTATTTGTGAACCTGTTAACAAATTCATAAATCTTTACTCACTGGTTTTTCTTTCTGATTAGAATCAGCTCAAATGACTTCTAGTTCCCTGAACACTTATTATTGCACTTTAAGTACAGTATCAAAGAAAGAATGACTTAACTATAAAATAGCCTGTTTCTGATTCTAGGTCTGAGATTCACATATTCAGTAAAAGCAATTGCTCTAGTGCATAAAATATTTTAAAATAACATGAAAGTACACACCACAAGTTGTACATGAAGGACAGAGTGCTTTTTGTAGTTTGATACAGAAAAATGATTGAAAATCCCACTTGTCTCTTCCTTCTTTATTATTCTTTTGTAATTTAGCTCCCATTTGGCTGAATATAACTGGTAGAGAAAAAGTACAGTATATGGAATGAGTGGCAGGATATTGTGGAGTATGGAAATTTTTTCTATATTGTAGAGGAGAAATCCAATTACCTCTATTGATCACTCAGCCAGTTTTCCCTCTCTTATTTTGTGTACTATTTTGTTATGTAATTGGCATTATCAGAGCATAGTTTCTCCCTTCAGAAGGCATGTGGTTTGCTGGTCATTAGCAACCCTATAGACATGTCAAGGACACCAGACCTAAGAATGCAAGCAGACTTTCTCTGAACAAGAGTGTTTTTTTTCTCTCTAGTTTACCCTTTTTTCCCCCCCAGAAAATGTCATTGAAAGTATGGTACTTCAACTGCAGTCCCTTTTATGCAGCAAATGACTGTCAATTGCCCAAGCCTTAAAAATGATTTTTTTCTCTAGAGTGATAGTAAAGATCTGTTTGATCCCTATAAAACCCATTATGATTTGTTTAAAAATCTTTTATAGGGCCAGGGATTTAGCTCAGTGGTTCTGCCACCTGCCTTGGAAGCATAAGGACCCGAGTTCGATCCCTGGTACTAAAAAAAAAAAAAAAAATCATTTAGAGCATCTTTAAGATTCTCTGAGACCTCCAGGTGGGGTTGGGCTGTTCAGAAAAGGAAATAGAACTTTTGGCCTTTGTGTGGGAACAGCCAAAGGTTGAACCTCTTTTTAAGTTTCCAACATCATTGAGTTTTTTATGCTCTTTATCCAGAGTGATGTGTACTTGTTTGGTCATCATCGGAAATATCATTTCAAATGTTCAAGACTTTTTATTATTCATTTTTCTTCTTCCTGCCTATAGACTATGGTGGGAGAACTAGGCGGGGTGGGAAATAAGTGACAAGTTAGGGCGCAGACTTTCTAGTACACAGCTCCATGGCACCAGCAGTCATTTCTTTCCAGTTCTCACCCTCTGTTTCATATGAGCTAGTTGGATGTAGAAGTTTAAACTTAAATGCCATCAAAGCTCTGTGGAAAGAATAAAACACAAAAGATAGGAATTAGTTCTGTGGCAATTCAGAGAGTGCATGTCAACTCAGGCTTAGAGTAATATAGACTTAAGCACACTTTAAAAATTACTGCCACAGAAAATACATGTATGGCACTACTGAGCCTAAAACTGCCACTTTACCACTCCCACCACATATGATCAACCTTCCTGGCACCTTGGATCTAAATTTTTTGATGCTACAAAAGTATTTGCACAAAAAGGGAATTTAATACCTAAATGAAATGCTTTATAGTAAATAAAACAAGGACCAAAGCAATTATATAAAGATAAAAATGAACTTAATTTAGATAAAACAAAAAAAGACCAGGGTGTCATATTTAAATATAGGTTTGATATGAATAGCTGGTGTGGGCAGTATTGTTGTGGGCAAAGAAAAAGGGTGACATAATCTCCAAATGCAATGGAAGGATACGCTGGGCAGCATAAGCAAGTCATCTTTCCTTGGCACTCAGCTTCAGTTGGGGCCTCACATTATAAAGGGGTCCAGATGTGGTCTCTGACCCTTATGATGGATATGAGAAATCTGTGAGGCACCCAGAGCTTAATAGAAGATTATTTCTTTTGAGAAGAGGCTGAAGCAGTGTGAATTGATCAGTCTGGAGAAGAGGAAGGAAGAGGAATTTGATTTGATTATTCCTCAAGGGCAGAACATGTTGCCATGTGGAAAGTGTAAAGCAGTTTCTGCCCTATGAGTGAAGACAACTGGAATAAGTGAGTTTAAATGAAAGCAATGGGAATGTGATTGGGTATTAGAAAGAGCAGTTGGGTGGGAACATGCTAGAAAGATCTACTGAGTAATTCTGAGATGCTTTGGTCGCAGGTGATGAGCAGACAGAGAAAAGGCAAGTGATTGCTCTGGTCATCCCAAAGGGCAGCTCAAGTTGTGACTGATTGACAGCAGCATCCTCCTCATCACTACCACCTTTTGATTGCCTCCCTTAAACACAGCAGGCAGATCTCACAGAAAGCTAGAGCCACAGGTCCTTTTGAGGAGCTATAAACAGAGAACTTCAATACACTGAGAATATCAAAATTATTTTTCCCTCTGAACTTTGTTTTCCTGGGCTACTAGGCCTCATTTTTATTCCCTGGCTGCTTGCACTTTTGGATTTATATGGAATGGGGGAAGCTATACATTTAGAGCTCCTTAGAACAAAAGATCAAGTTGATGGACTGTCTCTAAACTCCAATACCAAATTCCCAAGAGAGAGACTTTATCATGTGTTGCTTGGGTCAAATGTCCACCTCCATCCAATCAACTGTACCTTGGTGTGGCATAGGACTTACTTGGTTCAGTGTTGGTAGGAGGATCTTTCAGCCAACATGATGTTAGGAGTTGAATGATGTTTCTCTAAAATTGATATGTTTGAGCCCTAACACCAAATACCTCAGAATATGGCTGTGTTTGGAGAACAGGCTTTTGAAAAAGTGATTAAATTAAAATGAGGCTGTTGGGGTGGGTTCTAATCCAATCTGACCAGTGTCCTTATAAGAAGAAATTTGGACAGAGAGAAACTAGGGATGCACATGCATCAAGGAAAGATCATGTGAGGACAAAATATAAAGGAGTTATCTATAGTCCAAAGCAGAGAGATTTCAGGAGAAAGCAACCCTGCTAAACTTCAGACTGTGAGAAAATAAATTCTCTTGTTGAAACCATCTAGTCTGTAATATTTTATTACCACATCTAGAAAACTAGGATGATATTTTGTTACCATTCTAGAAAATTAATACAGATGGTCACCATTGCTCTTGGAGCAATGGGGTTTATTGTGAGCTGAGTTGATACCCCAATAAATCACTATATCACTATAATCTCTATCATCATTTTCATTACCTGTGGCAACAGTAGGTGATGATTATACAGAGACTAATGTACCTGTAGTCTCCCCTTCAGGAGTTTGTAACTGAACCCAAATCTTATACTTTTCTAGGGCTGGAGCCAAAAATGTATCAACTTGGCCTTGCTGTTTAATTATTCTGAATATTCTCTGCTGTGTACTTGGTTGGTGTAGAAACTTCAGGGAAGGAGGAAGTCCTTCCATGTTGTGCTTTTGCAACTCCAGCTAGTGTGATAGAAGAACCTACCGGAACCCTCTCCACTGACCCTACAACCCTACCTACAGCAGCCCAGCATTATAGGCTCTGCTTTTTCATCTCTGACAACCACTAGTGGAGCTATGCTGTATGTTCACAATCACTTTATGCTAGTGATTGCTGCTGGACTAAGTGACTTTCCCATTGCTCTTATTTGCTCACCTTGCTTCCTCAATTCTCTGCTTGCCTTGGGCTGGGAGGACCTACCCCGAGATTGCCTGGTAGTGTAAGCCTGACTGTTAACATTAATGAATCTCTCCTGCTAGCTCCAGTGCCCTTCAGGATTTCATCCGTTGCTAACAATCTTTCTAAAGGCCTAAAACCAGGATTGGATATTCCAGCTGTTATTTATGGAGGTCAGAGTTTCTCCCTCCTGGGAATTATTTTGTTGTACTGTGGGAAAACCCATTCAATTCCACAGTTATTCTTAGCATACCAGAACAACAACAACAACAACAAAATATCTCCCCTCTGATCTCATCTGGACAAGTAATTCCTTTATTCTGAAGTGATTGATAGCTTTCTACTACAGATTGAATTTCTCTTATTCTAAATGCTTGGGGTCACAACTGTATTAGATTTCAGATTTGGGGAGATTTTGGAATATTTGCATTTACATAATAAGGCATTTAGGGATGAAAAATAGATTTATGTTTCATATATGCATTATACATATAGCCTAAAGGCAACTTTATACAGTATTTTAAATAATTTTGTATATAAAATAAAGGTTCATAGTGTAGGATATTTTACTTGTGGTATTATGTCATAACCCAAAGAATTTTGGGTTTCGGAACATTTTGGATTTCAGATCTTTAGATTAGGGATACTCAACCTGTGCTTATAGAATAAAGCCATAGTTTGTGAGTTACCTAGAATTTTCTAGTCTATAACCAGCCCACCTTTCTGGCCTTACCAATAATCACTGCCAGCCTCAGAGGTCTGGTTGCTCCTGCTCAGTTAGTACTGTACTTCCCATGCCTTTGCTTTTCTCATGGTTTTTTTCCTTACCATTTCTTTAAAGTCTGTCTGTGCAATCCTAATCAAATGTGATCTCCTCTATAGAAATATATGCCCAATCCCCCAAACTGGAGTGAATCCTTTCTCTGCAAGTTCCCATTATACAGTCTATGTAATCCCATTAAAGCATGGACCTTGCTTGCATGCTCATTATCACCATCAAAAGTATTTACTTCAACATCCTCTTCTAAACTCTTTGATGTCTGGAGGAACATCTTATCTGCCTCTATATCTTCTTAATATCCATCTAGTGCTTTAAGAATAATAATTATTTATTAACTACTTATATGCCAATCTCTGTGCTAAAGGTTCAACATTAACTGTTTCATTTAATAGTCAATATTTTTGAAATAAGTAACTAAGATTTATAAATTAAATAAATTTCTCAAGATTATACAATTTGTAAACATTGGAAGCTCAGTTTGCACCCACTTCTCTCTGACTTCAAAGCTAGTGCTTCTCCCACTACTGTAAAATGCCACCTCTTGGTACTTAGTATGTGAATGCCAAATTGATTTGATTTGGAGTAAGTGGCCCGTCCATTTTAAGAATTTATTTGCATTAAGGTGAGCTCATGCAGTGGTCCTGTAATGAGGAATGTGACTGCAGCTGTCTTTGCTGCTGCTAACTTGTTTTTTTAATTCCTAGCTAAGAAGGTTGCCTAATAGAGGTTCAGAGAGATTCAAAGCCCCAGAGTGTCGTTAAGGAACAAGGTATATAGCTGATCTCAGCCCAGCCTCACAGTAGGTGAACAAAGGTGATGTGGTGGGTGCATTTGCCATTTGCCGTGCTAAGGAAAGAACAGCCGAATGTTAACCAGCACATTAATCATGCTGACAGATGGTCTGCCTGATTTGGGCTCTTAAATAGACTCTTCCTATCTCACAAGCTCTCAGCTGTGTACCTATTAGTTTGAAGGGAATAATATGAGATACAGGCTTAGATGGGGTACCAGAGCACCCTTATCAATAGATAGAAGAAAAGGTTAGTGTCTCTGAAGTTTTAATTGCCTTTATTTTGGTGCCCAAGATACCAGCCCTTCTGTCAGAGCAGCCAACCCCCATCAGTATATTTAATATATATTTTAACATTCTGGTTCCACACCCAGAATGATTCCCTGTTACATTTTCACACATAACACTGAAAATGGCTACCACCAACCAGTCAGGTAACCATTCATTCTGAGGAAATTTGCTGTCCCCTTGGGTTAATTTTTGTGAGCTCAGTGGGAAGATTCTAATTGGGACTAGACAATATTTAGCCTGCCTGAGGCTGGTGGGCAGGTGTTGATTTTTGTGACTAGGCTGCTTGAATAGCTAGGCCATGCAGATATTGCAGGCTGACATCACAGCTGCATCACCTCAATAAGAAAGTCAAGTTCTGTCATAGGAGATCTGGAGTTGAGGTGAATCCTGTCCTCCACTGGTCTGACTGACAATGCCCCGGCATATCATTTGTACATATATATCTCCCTATCTTTCTCTCTGTCAGGCATAGGTCCATTAAACCCAATGAGCAAACCTAGTCAGATACAAATATACATAAACATGCCTCCATCCACAAATTGTGGGGCTGGGTATGGTGTGATAAAGAAAAAATCTTGATAAAGAAAAAATAGGGAATAAAGTGTCATTTTCCCTTCCACCTTTGATATCAGGCACCTATTCAGTGTTAAACAGTTTTTCACATAGGGTCTCACTTAATTCTCACACTAAGCCTTTGAGATAAGTTTCATAGTCCCTGATACAGAAAAGAGAAGGCTGAGAGCCAGACTGTATAATATAGCCAAAGTCATACAGATTGTAGATGGTGGAGTTGGAATCTAACACATGATAATCTGATTGTGATGCTCACTTCTGTCTGCTATGACCAACTGTCACATTTCTCAATGTATTTCACATTGCCTTTTCTCTGAAATGTTAGAAAGAATTGATACTGTCTCCTTTACTCTGTTAGTGGGCAGTTCCATGTCAAACTGCCCAAAGTACTGTAAGCACACTTAGAATTCCCAGATTCAAAATGCTTAATCGATACATCCTATAACTCCAGAAGAAAAGATATGTAGCCAGTGAACTGTCATCTTGACTAGCAACTCAGAGCATTCATATTTCCTCCACATCTTTTCAGGCAGAAAAGATAATAATGGTTCAAGGTCAAGCCAATTAGTTGTAAAACCCAAGAGGTACAATTGAGTTGACACATTCTTGCCATGTTTTGAACAAAACCTTCATTGGTTGTTAATATTTGAGTCATCTGAGCCTTGCAAGATTGGGAAATGGGCCAGGACAATTTGTAATTCTAATGATAGAGTAGTCCCAAGACCAGACAAAATTTTGTTACTGGTTTCAACCAAAATATTAGTACTCAGTCCCTTGGAGTTCTGGATACAGATGGCAGAAAAGACCTCAAAGGCATAACAAAGATGCTATGCATCTGCTTACCAATCCACAAAGCTATATCTTCTTAACTCATATGTTGCCCCTAAGTTCAAGTGACTCCCTGCAGAGCACTAAAATAGATGAGGCACATTGAGGTATGATTAGTAGGAGATGCAGAGACACAGTTATTTGGAGGATTATATATCCTTGGGACATAATTGAGGAACATAGAAACAGAAGAAGGGTAGGAGGAGAGAGGAGGGTAGGAAAATTTGTATACAGTGCAATTTATTTTTGGTTCTTCATGGTGTCATTGTGTATATTTAAAATAAAATTTGTGAAATCTTCTTTGATCTTTCATGATTTTTTTCTTCTTTGCCAAGTATGCTTTGTTTTAAGCCAGAAGAAACACATTTATTTTTTAAACACTTGTTCTAATAATTAAAATCATATTGAGGTCTGATTTATGACAAACTCCTCTAAAAGTTGGAGACAAGCTCACTTGCTGTATTTTTTTCTTCTCCTCACTTCTCTTTTTGGCCATAAGGGGCTTATTGGTTGCTTAGAATTGAAAATCCTCCAGATGAAATGTACTGAAAGACCTCAACACCCATTGCTTTCCTCCTTCCTTTGGCCCTGTTTCTACTTAATACTCATCTCCACTAGGTGGGTCTAGGAACTGAGAATCCACAGTGCCATGATATATTTTCCTCATAATATGAGTACAGGGTGCATTGTGATGGATTTCTCAATGTCCATTGGAGGCTGACCTCTACCACTCAAACCAGTCATGGTGATTCCATCTCCTTTGGCATATATTGATTGATTAGGTATAGGCATGCTAGACCAATTTGAATTTCTGAGATTTGCTTGAAGCTCTGGAGATGCCCGTCTCTCAGTTTCTCCACTTACAAAATGAAGAAAGTAATAGTATCTAATACATTTATTGTTGTAAAGATTATGTCAGTTATTACTTGGTAAATACCTGGCACATAGTAAGCACTCAGTGAAAGCTTATTATTGTTTTTTAAAATTTGCCTAAGATTTGATGTAGAAGTATGCTTGACACATAATTAGGAGATGCACGCAAAGATATATAGACAAAGAATGGGCTCATTACAGTATTACTTTTAATTGGGGCCCTAATTATTCAAAAATATAGGAATGATAATAATGAAGTAAGTGCCTACCTCAAGGAATATTCTGGAGCCATTAACATTGTGTGGTTGAATTTTATTTTGTGAAACTAAAAGCACTTTAGGGTATATTATGCCAAAAAAGCAGGTTGCTTCCCAAAGATAGAGATAGATTCATCTTGGTATTTGTATATAAATGTGAAACAAGAATATGGAGCTAGGCAGGATATCTACCGACAGTAGCAGAGATGTTTTTAAAAATTATGGACTTTAAAAATGCTGTACAAATAAATCACAGCCAATTTCATTTTATTAATCCATGAAAATACACATATTAGAGAAAAAATACAACTACTTTTAATCTTGCTAAAAATGTTAATGAAAATCTGGAGGAGGGAAAAACTTACAAATGTTAAATTGTGGTTTCTATTTTCTTTTATTTCTTAATAAACATTTTAAAATCTTTCCTCCATGAAAATGCATTGCTTTGAGTAACTTTTAAATCTATTAATGAATATATTTAAAGTAAATTACTGTATTAGAGTTCTAAGCTGAGATTCTCATTCAATTCCATTCAGCAAACATTTATACAAGAATGACTAGGTGCAAGGCCTTGCTAGATGGTTTGCAAAAATCTTCTCTTGGTGTAGACTGTATCAAATCATCCCAAATCGAAGAAAACAGTTGTCTCTTATGACAGGAGTGGAAACTGAGGATTCTCTCTCCACACGGCACTCCACCTTGTGGACAGCAACTGAGCCAATGGCTTCTGGACAAATGCATAGCCACATCAATAAGGTCCATTTGCCTTCATCCCTAGCATTCAACTTTCTGGTTAAACACATATAATTGAAGTGTAAATAAAACTGACTACCAGTACAGCTTCAAGATAAGTCTCCTGTCTCTTCTTCCAATTAGATTACTGTCTCTAAGCCCTTGCCATAGAGAAGTTCTGGAGCTCCCTGTACATGTGGAAGGAAGCTCAAAGTATTCAAGTTAACTTAAAATAGCTCAAAAATTTAACTGAAATGGTCAAACAAGTTCAGTTTGTTCAGTGCATTGATGTCGTCTTACAATTGAATACTACTTGTGATCTGATGGATGGATGAAGAGATCCTTTTTCTTATTGTGTTCTTTTCCAAATAAGAAGGTGTCTACCACAAAGGGCAACATAAGATAATGTGCTGTTGGAAAAGTGGTAGAGGAAACTCTTTGCAAGAGGATATGAAGGATTTCCTTTTATCCCTTTTCCTAGGCCACCTCATGATATCTAGAATGGTGTTGAAACTCACTGTAAAACATAATGCCAATATTCTGCAAGTGGAAGTGACAAAGCAGAAGAAACTTGTTTTGATTCTCAAGAAAAACTGTTATATATGTCTCCCCTAATCAGTTTTTAAAAGAAGTTTTTAATAACTATACTTCCACTAATCCCCTTAACTTGAAAAGTGTGGGTTGGAAGCAAGTGTTGTGATGATGGTAAAAGGCTACAAAAATGAAACAGGAGCTAAGAAAAAGTTATAAAAAGCACAGCAGTGTAGTTATAGATTATATTCAGGCCTTTTTAAGATATGGAGAAAGGTTGACAAAACATGATTTTGAATTTTTAGTGAAAGAGGGAATGTTTTTGGCTTTGATTTATGTGACTGTAATGAGATGAGAGATCAGTATAAAATCAAAAGCAGAAACATAAAATAATCTAAAATAAAAAGGTACACTAGAATTAATGGGTCAGATTCATATAGCATCCATCTGCTACTAGACATAAACAGACATTCATACAACTTAAACTTTTGCCAATGGGAGTAATCTGCCAAACAGCCTATTTGCAATGTTATAAGGTATGGATGAGCAGTTTTCCTTGATGGTTTTGGGGTCCTTGTTTTGTGAACGAGGCCTAGACTGTCACCTATTATCAGACATGAAAATAGTACATTCATTATAAGGTTTTATCAGGAGTAGATCAGAATTTAGAAAGTATTGTTCAAACTTTTTAAAAATTATAATAGAAGGAACAAATGGTTCAATTTTATTGATGCTTTTATTTTACTTTAGTGGCAAACAAGATGTAGTTAAATTTTGTAAAAAGTTCTACTCTCCTCTGTTTGGAAGCCAGGGGATGATGTTTATCTTCTTTACAATTATGATATACTTATAGTGATAAAATTTATATAGTAAAATTGATCCATGTGGTTAAGCGAGCTAGAATATTCAGAATCTCTTAATTTTTTTGTCTTGGTGTTATAGTAGTAATGTCAGTATCAGTGGTAGAAATAACAGCAATAGAAATATTTATTGAGCTCACAGCATGCCAGGTAGGTCAACTATTTTCACATTGAAAGGCTCTGGAATTACTACTTTGTGTATATTATTTAATTTTTCATCACCTATTGAGGTAGTTGCTATTATTATTATTATTCTGCATTTTATTGACCAGAATCTGAGATTTAAAGAGGTCATTAACTTAGGACTATGTAACCATAAACATAGCAGATTTAACTTAAGAAATTTAATATTAGGCTCTAAGTACCTAAACTCTTACTTATAAGAATCATATAAAAGGATGGAATTTTCTGAATAATTTCTTATTTCATTTCACTTGGAACAGAAGAGATTTGGCAATTAGCAGGTTCATCTACCAATGTGGGAAATTAATATAAATATTACAGTTAGATGCCAAAGTATTCAGATGATAATGGAGATATTTTTTCAATTTTTTTTGTGCGACTGAGTGATATGAATCATTTGGAACCTTAGGGGATGCTCAACTACAGCAAACTGAGATAAAGCATAACTGTCTTGGGGGTCATGAAAGCTGGAGCAGGGCAAATTTCTCACACAGTGAGTTCCTAGCCTGTCTCATCTACTGTTCTGGAAGTCTACATTGTCGGTAAAGAACTACAAAAATGTGCATTGTGCTCTAGTTTAGGAGAGCATGGTCAGAGAGCCTTAGTAACAGAATTCTTGCTAAAGCCTGAAACACAAACTCAGAAAGTACCCTGCACTCAGATCTCTGCTTATCTTCCATCACTTAATATTTTATGTAAGAGTAGGGGATGGAAGACCGGAGGAAGGAAGGATGTCAGGATTGTGCATGAAAGGAATCTGTGTTCTTCCCTTAATTACATATGTAATCCTCTTTATGCACATTAATGGATTCAACCAGCCATGGATCAAAACTACAAAAAAAAATTATACTGAACACATGCAGACTTTTTCTTCTCGTTATTCCCTAAACAATACAGTATAATAACTATTTACATAACATTTACATTAGGCATTATAAGTAACCTAGAGATTATTGAGAATATATAGGAGGGTGCACATAGATTATATGAAAATACTGTTCCATTTTATATTCTATAAAGGACTTGAGTATCCACAGATTTTGATGCCTGCAATAGGGGAATGTTGATCCTGGAACTAATCCTCTATGAGTACTGAGAAACAACTGTACTTCCTTTAAAAATAGAAACTTCATTTTTTATTTGAAAACACAGGTTTGTGTTGCTGTTGGTGTTCTTGTACTTATCTGCTTAACTGTTCTTAATGTATGTGCAGAAGCATATACACACAATGAAAAATAGACAATTCATTTAAACTTTGGAAATTTCATACATATTCCCCCCAAACAATAAAACAAAACCAAACCCTGACTGGCTAATCAAAAAGGCCATACCACACCTCTGCCTATATTTAAACCTCAGTCCCATCTTCCTGCCCAAGTTTTTACTAAAGTGTCAGTGGAGATTTGTTATAAAATACAAGATGTCTCAGAATGGATTTATTTTTGTAAAGAACATGATATTCTTTGGGGATAATGGAAAGGTCCAACTATTATCATTTATTGGATTAATTGTTCTGCATTTTGGGTCATCTTTCTTAATCTGTGATATTCAAAAGTATCTTTAATATATAAACATCTGTACACTATGAAATGCAATGAAGGGAAAACCTATGGAAGACCACAGGCTGCCTCTAACATTGTATGATTGACTTTGGAGCATTAGAGTTTCACCTAAACTCCTTCTCCTGGACCTTTCTTCTGGGAAATCTCACTATGGATAATCATCTCAAACAAATCCAATTGTGTACAAATAACAAATCTATTAAATTTTCCTATTGTTTTTCCTTTTTAAACATTTCCTGATGTAATTAACATTTTTATTTATTTATGCTGAATAGTCCTTTCTTTTATTTATTTACAAAATATGAATATCATTATTTCTGCTAAGCATAAATTACATACTGCTTGTGGGAAAAATTTACACAATGAACATAGAAAATGGAAGTTCCCTATACTCTCATTTTAAATTATGATAATAAAAGTAACATTTAAGTGTTATGTACCAAGCTAAGCTTCTTATACACATTAACATGTATATTTCTCCAGTGTGCCATGAGGTAGGTATTATTATTTACTAATTTAGTGCATGAGAGATCTGAGGGATAGAAAGGCAAGTTATCTCTACAATGCCATATAGGTTGTAAATAGGGAGGCTGGGCTTTTATTTCATTACTGAATTAAAATAGCAAAGTCTATACTTTATTATATTTAGTTGGATCAAGGCTGATCACTGGGAGCACTATTCAAAGAGTTAAGAAAAAATAATGAAAGGTGAACCATACGTATCTTTTTAACTTTAACTTAAAATGTATATTTCATACATGAATTCCTTCAGGATTAATATAACATTAGGGCCACGTATAATATAATTTTCAATTATAACTTTATAGTGGGGTAAAAAAAATTCTTCAAAGGCTTTCTATTCTGTGTATGTATGTATCTACCTATTTATCTTTTAAGAAAATCTTTCTAAAACAATTAATTTAGTTTTCAAAGAAGCAACTGGGTTTTTTCATTATGTTTTACTATCTTGTATAACTTTTTTTTTTTTTTTTGGTACCAGGGATTGAACTTGGGTCCTTGTGTTTGCCAGGCAGGTGGTGGAACCACTGAGCTAAATCCCTGGCCAGCTTGTATAATTTTAAAAGAAATTAGGTCATTACAATAACAGGTACAATGCTGACTTTCACCAGTTTGAGGACAAAAACTACTGATATTTGATAAAGAGATACAGGCAGAAGTATCTGGGTTCATGAGCTCTCAGCACACAGAGTGCACTGGGCATCAACCTGGATTGTAATAGAGGGAGACAGACCTGTCTGTGCATTGGCAAATCCAGGCTTGGTGAAGAATATCTGCCTGCTAGGTGCAGTGAAGTTACCAAGTTCAAAGAGGCACCTTTGCAGAAGATACTTATCAAAGGGCTCTGCTTCTTTCTCATGTAGTTAAGAGTGTGTGTTTATCAATGGCTGTTCACCTGCTTCTTTTTTTTTCATGTTTTGATATCTTTTGTATGTAAGTCCATATACTTCCCCAGCTTTAATCTCCAAAATGACAGGCCGAGCATGTAACTCATTTGTAGAGTGCATGGTTAGCACTGGGTTCAATCCCCATTTCCAACTCCTCCCTCAGAAACCCACCAAAACAAAACACAAAGCCAAATGCAAAATCATAACAGCTCTTCCAAATATGAACATTAAGGAATGCAGTAAATTCCTCAAGTAGGAAAACTTTTATATCAATTTCTTAAGACTGGGCTACAGTGGAAAAATGAAATTACTGAATAAAAACTGCTTTTCAAGGAAAGTGCTATGTTTTCATTGGTTTTGCCAATAGAAGTTTTTCTCAGGTATGGTCTATGGATCATCTGCTATCAGAAACCACCATTGTTTGTAAAGTGTAAATCTCAGGACCCCAGATTCCAAGAAAGGGTCTTGGGAATCAGCGTGGTAATGGGAACACACTGAAGTTTGAGACTATTGATCATTTGGAGAAAGTCTTAACTTATTAGTGTGGCCTATAATGCCCTGTATGGTATGTCCCTGCCCCACCATTCATCCAAGTATATAGCAGATTGTGCTTTGCACATGCTATGTTGTTTATGGCTTCAGCTCCTCTTTCCTCATTTCTTTTGGAATTTACATCTTTACTATTTCTTTTCCTAAGCCACTGAAAATAATGTCTCCAAATTCTTGCTTGTGCTCTCTTATCTCTGATCTTTTCCTGAACTGATTGTCTCTCCTAAAGCGGAGCCAGCACTTTCTTCACTCTGACTTCATTGTTCCCCCATCCCTCCACTCTACATTGTACTTCTTAGTTTTGTCACCCAGATTTGCAATTTACGTTCACTTGTGTGGTACTCTTACTAAACTATGAAATCCAGGAGTGAAGACATGGGGTGTTATCATCTGTATTTCCTCAGCATTTTCCCCCATGCTTGCCATATAATACGTGCAATGAACATTTGCTGAACGAGTGAACAAATCATCTGGGGAAGCATGCTTTCTATTCAGTTTCCCACTATGCTGAGGCTGGAAACATGAATTTTCTCTAGCTATGAGGCATTCTCCTGGCTATGCAATCCTGGGTGGAGGAGATTGAAGTAGAGGAGGTTTTTTTAGTGACCATCCTTGCGAATCTCTTTCTGTACTGAAAGAGGGATCAAAGGCACAGCCCTGAGTTGCTGGTTCAGACTTTTGTTATACTTTCTCTTTGCAGCTGGGGACTAAAAGAAGGATTTTATGTATGTATTACCACAGACTTTGATCTAACTTGGTTGATGTGGATGATCCTTTTTTCACTGTGTGTTGCCAGAGACTACCAAACAATGCAATAAGGGGACTTCTGTGTGACAGCCTAGCGATGCTGAAGAAACGTATGGATTTATTTCATTAAGCATAATGTATTCTCAGCAGATACTGGTCTGTGTGTATAATGTGATTCTTGAGGTGCCACAGCCGATACTCTCTTACAGCAAGATAATTGCATTACATTTCCACTTTCAGACTTATTAAAGGGAGCCTGAGTTCTCCTATCAGATTTGTGAGTCCTGCTTACATTCAGTACTATTGTTATGGTATCATCTTTCCATTAGGCCAGGCATCTCACTGGCCCTGCCTGACAGCTGGACCTAAAATACTTCTTAGAAGTGCCTTGGCCTGCCCTATGTGGCTATAGGATGGACTGCCCAAAACGAAAAAGCCCCTTGAGGCCAGAATCTGCCTTTATATTCCTTATTGTTATGTCTCCCAAAGTGAGATGTGCATACCACTGATGATTGCAGGTGGTTCACAGAGAAACATTTATAAATTTTGTTAGGAAGAATGAAACTACCATATAAAACATAGGATTTAGCAGATTCGATGTTTGTAGGCAAGTGAAAGTATTTATTAAGTTTCAATAATGACATCATTGGGCTGGGGATTTAGCTCAGTGGTTTCGCCGCCTGCTGTGCAAGCGCAAGGACCCGAGTTCGATCCCTGGTACCAAAAAAAAAGAAAAGAAAAGAAAAGAAAAAAAAATGACATCATTTAAAGGAAAATTTAAGAAAATAATGTTAAAAGTTATTTGAGGAACTGGGTACAATAATTAAGGAGTTATTATAGTAACTGTGATACTCTGATCTGGTATAGTTTCTGATACATAGTAGGTGCTTAGTAGATATTTATTGGAATGAATAAATAATAAAATAGTAATAGTAATTAAAATGTATTATATACTTGTCTTATGTCTAGTTACTATTTTAGAAGTCTTGAATACAATGTTTTATTTGGTTCTGATTTATAATAGTGACATTTTGTCTTCATTTTATAGCTGAAGGAACTGCGTCGTAGAAAATAACTCATGCAGAAACACCCAGCTAGTGGTGTTCCGTCGACTCTCTGCTACCAAATTCCATGCACCCACGTATGCTTCTTTATATCTCTAGATATTAAATGTTAGAATAGAGTTTTTTAAAATTTTATTGCCACCTGGGTTCCCTGAGGTGTTAAAAATGTATGAACACAGTTGCTAAAGGTTAGGTCATTTAGCTCTGGGGTGATGAATATGCTGCCAATATTGCACATTTAATAAATTATATTGGAGCTTACGTTGGCCTGGTTAAGCAACATGTATTTTTTTTTTAACTTTTTTTTTTTTGGTACCGGAGATCGAACTCCGGTCCTTGCGCTTGCAGAGCAGGAGGTGAAACCACTGAGCTAAATCCCCGGCCCAGGCAACATGTATTTTGTGAAGTTTTATAAATCTTTGTACAAGCCTAATTTTCAGTTTCTTCATCGTTCCTCTCTTTAGAAATTCTTCTTCAGCTTCATTATAAATACAGTGAGAATGTTATGATACGGTGTAAGCTAAGATTCCAAAGATTATAGCATATGCTGACTCAAACAATAGCTTATCACAAATGATTCTCACAGCAATGATGATACTTTACTGTGAAAAACTGTGTTGCTTGACTTTAAAATAGTGGCTACAATGATCCTAAGGCATTAGTGTCAAAGGTGTATATGAAAACTCTGGCTGCAAGTGAAATGGGAGAATTTTCCAAAAACTATTATTCTATTTTATGTTGATGATTTTACATGTGAATGTATAGATACTCTAATAAATATTATAAACTGATATTTGTCTATTTCACTTCTATTGCCTAAGAGTTATACATTTACATTAACCAAAAGCTTCCCTCCTTAGTTTCCTTTATATTTGTGGAATGTCTGTTCAGTGCCAGGCATAATGACCCATTCATTAGGACAGTAGGAATGAGCTAAATATTGACTAAGACTCACAACCTGATAAGTACAACCTGGTATCAGTTTCAAAAGCCTTTCCTTAGATCTTGGGGAGTCTCAGGATAACAGTGGCTTCTATTTCCTATAGGTGTAATCTTTTAAGATTTTATACTGTGTGCCTTCTCTATGTATAGTCCCCCTCTGTAAAATCTGAGCCAAAAGGGAAAAGGCATTTGGAAGAATACATTATAGAATTTTCTTAGTTTTATTAAAATTATAAATTGCTCCTCCCATTTGTTTCTTGTTGCAGTTCATTTTCTACCTGGGATAGGATATGATTGTTAGTGTTCAAAATAATTTCAGAGCTGAGTGGTATTTCTTAAATGATTAAAATGATTATTTTTCTCTTTATTTACTTTTTGCTTTTTCCATACTAACTTTGTCCAGTGATGAGATAGGCCAGATCATAAGCGGATGATGGGGATTATGGGAATTTCATGTATAATACAAACACCGATTTGTGACTAAAACTGTTCTACTTACTGGGGGAAGCCAAAGGTCTCATCCTTGATAAGTAAGACTGGAAAGGACATTTGAAAACCTTTCTTCTAGAATTCCTCACAATGTAAGTTATGACTCATCTGCTTCAAAATCTCTGGGAATATTAAAAATGCAGATTCCTGCTAGGTATGATAGTTCACTCCTATAATCCCAGCATTCCTGAAGTTAAGGAAGGATTCCAAGCTTGAGGCCAGCCTGGGCAACTTAGCAAGATCAAGTCTCAGAAATAATAAAAAGGGTTGCAGATGTACCTTGGAGGTAAAGTGCTTGTCTAGCATATGCAAGGCCTTGGGTTTGATCTTTGTTGCCACAAAATACAGAAGTGGAAGTTTCTTGGTCTCCACTGTAGATTACAGTATCTCCAAGTGAGACAAGAAGACTAGGAAATATAAACTTATTAGGTGCCCCCCAGTTAATTCCTGTGAACACCAGGCTTTGGTAATAGCTTTAGTGTCCACAGACTGCATGGGAAGTAAGATACAATACAGTGAATTGACTTATCAGTGCTTAACTAGGCGGTGTATAACAAACTTCTCTGCTTGGCTATTCAAAACCATGTAGGTGAGGTGCAATTTTTAAATTCACTTGACATGCATCTTTCTACCTCAGCTATGCAGTTATGTAACTTAATTACTTCTTAGTTTGATTTGACAGCCTTATTCTATTAGATAAGATGTGTTAATTACTCTGATGGCAATATGTGGTAATAATGGCTCAGTGTTACATTAATAATTTCAAGATCATGAATAATATGCAACACCTCTGTCTGAGCCATTATTAATTTGTTTCACCAGTGCTGAAGTGTTTAAAATTCAGTTTCAAGCATGTCTTCTCCGAGAAAATAAGGATAATACATGCATTGAAAAACCTTCCCTTTATTCTGCTCTTAACTCTATCCTTGCTATCACAATTAGCTGTATATTATACCTAATTAGTGAAGAAAAATCCTATTTCATTTTACTTTTTAAAAATACAGGTAAATCAAAACAAAGTCTTTGCAGATAAAGAAAAGAGAAAAGTAAAGGGAATATAAATTTTCTGCAATTGTATTACTTATAATAAAACTCAAGGGATAAGAATAACTTTATAAGTAGAATTTTTAATAGCCTGAATTTCTGAGTAAAATCACATTTTCTTGCTTAAAAGAAGTATGTTCTGGTCTTCACTTACATAATGATTAAGCAGTTGATACCTGGACAGAGGAGAAGAATAGCCATCTGATCTGTCTACCTGCCTAGCAGACTCAGTCTATACAGGAACCACCTTTAGTGTCCATAGTTGGATAGCCAGTCCAAAACTGACCAATCAGCTTATTTTGTTCTTCTGGAAATTGTTTTACATGATGTAAAAGTATAAATGGTATAAATTGTTCCAATCCAGGCTAATTATAGAACTTTCTAGAGCAATTAGGAAAGATAAATACCAAGAACAAGGGGCATAAATTGAGAATAACTGACACCCATTTTGCCTTGATGAAAGGGAAGTCTACTATTGGAGTACAAGAAGAGGGCTGATACAAGCAGATGTAAGATTAACTTCCAATGACAAAATTTAAGTTCCAGAATCCAATCCAGTCATGCTTATAGTCAAGTACTATTGCTTTATATAACTATGCAACTTTTTCTTTTTCAGTTAAGCTGCTGTAGTGGAACTTTGCTCACTTGCAACAAGATCACAAAAACATTGAAAAATACAAAATACAACAACATCACAAAGACATTGAAAAATATAAAATTTTTAGAATTCACAAACTTCCAAAGATAGGAATGGGTTTGCACTGAGTTTTGCTTACAGTCTTCTGAATTGTCATTGTACCAGTGAAACAGAGTGGCAGCCAGCCTGGGTTACAGGTAGGGTGACCATAATATATCATCCAAACCAGAGCACTTCTCCTCCTTATCCATTTACTATGGAGAATTTTAGCTCTATACAAATGTAAACAGAATAGTACCATAAAATCCTATAAACTCATTGTCAAGTTTCTTTCATTGGCCAATCCATTCATTGGCCAATTCTGACCCATTCACATTCCATCAATTTTTCTACCCTCCATATTATTTTGAAGTAAACCTCAGATGTCATCTCATTGAATAAAATTTGAGAGGGAAGGGAAGCACCATTATGCCAGGCCAGCAGGTGCAAATTGATAGTATTCCAGAGAGACTGAAGCTGATAATATGGGATACATTAAAAATGACTGGTTTAGGAGGATCCATAATCTAAGTACTATACTTCCACCAACTGAGTTAGTGGACCAGTGACCACTAAAAAGCCATGAGACATTTTCTTTTTTATCAGTTTTTTAATTATATATGTGTTTTATTGAGTACTATGTTAGTTTGGATCCTCCAGGAAACGGATGCCAAAACAGGAAAATGTGCAAGAGTTTACTTAGAGAAATACAGTCATGAATTAAAATTGGTAGGAAACCAGAAAAGGCCGGAAGAACAATTAGAGCAGATTGCTAGGCTGATTCTAAGGGAAGGAGAGAATGAGGGAGAATGGGTAGAAGTGTCTTAGGTTTTGCAAGGCTGTCAGAAAGTCAAGCCAAAGTCAAGTGGAAGAGTCCTAATGCCTCCTAGAAATCAGCCTGTGCTAGAAGGGCAGGCTGCCCTCATTCCTGGGCTGGGAGCACTCCATGGAAAGTGTGGTCTCACTGCACAAACAGCAATTGGTACAAAGTGCAGCAACTGAAGCCCTCAGTCAATTCTGTTCCCCATAGTTGGATGCCTGTAACATACATCTTCACAGCCACTACATTTACAAAGACTTTCTTCTCAATACTATTGGTCAGGGTTGCACAGCGATTAAAAAACATGGATTTAGGAATTACAATGGCCCTATTAAAATTTTAGTTTTACTGCTTAGTGATGCAACCAAATGAATAACTTAACTTCAATGTGCTTTAAACATGAAGCGGGGAGAACAATAGTCCTTACTACATACTGTGAAAACTAAATGTCAAAAACTATACATAGTGCTTAGTGGAGTGCATGGTCTCTAGCAAGTCCTTGGTAATTGTCAGTAATGTTGATGTTAGTGATGATGACAATGGTAACAGACATGAAGATTTTGTGAAAAGGTGAATTTACACACCTTTAACTACTGGGAATGGCCTTTGTTATGTCATTAAAAATTTGGGCCCAGTCTTCTTGGTTTGTCTCATTTACTTTTGGGACCTCAGAGGCACCTTTCTTTTTCAGAATTCCCTCTCTCTGAATCATTCTTTCCCTTTTCCCTCTCCTTTATCTAGTTGTTTCTTACTTCTTCCAGTTTCTACCCTGACTCCATAATCTAGTAAAGGTTTTCATTCAATATATCCCCTAGTCACAAATTTAAGTCTACTATTTAAAAGTCATAGGTCCAATGTCTATTTATTAAAATTTGTATTTCTGTTCCACAACAGAATACAATGATCTACATTGATAAGAAGGAAAATTAACCAAATAATTAGTGTAATTGAAGTCAATAATAACACTAGTTAAGAGAATACTGATACACTTTCCTAAAAGATAGCAGACTCTTTGAAGGCAGAGACTGTCACTCCTCTTCACTAGCACTTAGCACTATACTTGAAACAGTCACACTCAGTAAATATTTTGGCACATTGACAACAGAGTTCTATTTTGTGGCAATGCCAGGCACAGAAAGACAATTAGTGCATGTTCTCACTCATATGTAAAAGCT
This sequence comes from Heterocephalus glaber, assembly GCF_000247695.1. The sequence continues at coordinate 3,599,972 of NW_004624774.1, forward strand.
AACAAGTTGGTTTGATACAAGTAGAGAGTTGAATAGTGGTTATTAGAGCCTGGGAAGAGTGAGAAAGAGGGAAGCAGAAGGAGCTGGATAACAAGTTCCAAAAGAAAGGAGGAATAAATGCTAATGTTCTATAGCATGATAGGATTACTAGCGTTCACAACAGTTTATTATATATTTTATGAAAAATTTCAAGAGAAGTTCAAAGCTTACCAATGAAAAGAAGTGATAAGTGTTTAAGGATAAAGAAATGGTATTACAATTATTATATCTGAATTTTGAAAATCATTAAAACATTGTGGCAATTCCATATCTCTGAAGGTATATGTGTACATGAGCTTTGCAATTTGAAATTATTTTTATCCCTGGCTTCTATCCAACTGCCTGTTTAATATCTTCATTTTGATAACTAACAGACATTGCAGAAGGAACATATCTAAAACCAGACTCTTGACCTCTACATGTGATATATTTTTCACCTGCTTTCAAAGTCAGTTTCTTTCCATTGGTTGAAACTTGGAATCAGTTGTAGAAAAATGGTCATAGATAACACATTATCTCTTCTATCAACTCCCCCTTTCCATCTCCTACATTTACCACAATGTAACTAAATAGCATCTCAGTTCCAGCCAAGTATTCTGTGCAGCCGGAGATTGAATGTTCATGTTTAATATCCACCTATGAACCAATACAATTATTCCATTTACTAGCAGGGACCAGTCAAATAAGCTCTTAAGAATTCACCAAAAAGGGACTTTTTAGAAGGAACTATTTGGGTGCTGTCCGTGGTTAAGATGACCATATTTTATAAACCATATCTCTTCCCTCTGATTATTTGGACAAAAACATGGTTACAATACCACACACACACACACACACACACACACACACACACTCAAGCATGCACAAGGTTCGTCCATACTCTACCACTACAATAATTCAGGCAGCCATTATCTTGTTGAGCTGGCTGTGATGGAGTCCCCTGTAACCTCTGGCTCTAAGAGAAAGTCCCTGTCTCATAGGAGATCTGACCATGTCGCAGTAATGCTGGATAGACCTCTATAGTGACCTTCAGTGCCTTCAGGATGTGATCTAAGCCTTTCAATAGGTTTAAATGACTCTTCACATTCTCTTTCCCCATCTCCTTACTTTATCTGTCTTCCCCTCTTCTCCAATTCTAGGCTCAGTTGAAACTGAGTTACATGTCCTGTCCTCCCCCAATTCTGGGCCTTCTCTTTAGAATTCTCTGCCTTCTTTTTGCATTCTCTTTTCTTGTTTCAGCCTATTTATTACTTCATTTTCAAGTTTCATCTTGGCCATGACAACTTTTGAGAAGCATCTATTGGCAGTATGCTCTGGGGAGACATCCTGCCCATGAGCTTCCAGAACACCAAGTACCATCTTTGTCAAAGCCCTCCATAGATTGTGTTATAACTGCCTCTTCACTTGCTGGTTTCCCCTTTCCCCTCAACTGGGAAGATGCTGAACTTAGGACTATGCCTTGTTCATTGCCGAATCTCATGTCTAAACAGTGTCATGCAGTAGGAATTCAACAAATACTTGTTCAATTAATAAAATATTTCATGTAGTGTGTGTTTTCATGTGTATTCCATTTCATTTTCATACAGAACCTTATCAGGACAGTATTAATAATTAATGATAATAAGAGCCTCAGTCAAAGTTATGTATAACATAGGTATTTTAATGATATGGTAAGTGAGTTTATGCATGAAGGCTATTAGGTTTTATAAAATGTTCTGCAGTTGTTGAAAGGAAGACATCAAAATGGTACAAATCTGTGACTGTGACTGTGATTCCCTTCAAAAACATCTTCTCTAAGATGGATGCCTAAGTCTATGACAGTAATGTCCATGGAGCAAATTGACTTTGAGAGAGTAGCAGTAAATATAGAATATCAATGTGATCAGAGATGATGAATGTCAGAGACTAGCAGGAAAAACAGAAAATAATTATCTGGTAGAGGAACAAACAAATCTATAGTGTTAAGTTTTTTTTTTTAATGTTTATGGCCTTTTCCAACAACTACACTAGTTTGTGATGAGTTGAAATATTTTTCCATCCAGTTTATCAACCTCCACTCAATATATTCAGCTCAAAGCATTACATTGAAATGGAAACATTGTGTCACAGATAAAATTGGACTTTATAACTAATCATGCCTCCTGAAGATAACTGCAAGGAGGTTTTTAAATGGTCTCCTGAGCTGAATTTTCACCACCAGGTTTGAGAGTCAGTTTGGATTCACTCAGAGAAGAAGAAGAGAAAGAAAGAAAGAAATTTATTTCTCTTTAGGTATCTCCCAGATCTAACTCTTTGACTCTTGAGGAATGAATGATGCCAAGAGAGAATTTTAGAAAACAAGAGTTAACAAAATGTTTTTAAAAAGTAACTTTAATAATAAAGGACCCACAAAGCACATATGTAATGGGGATAATTTAGAGCTTTTCTGGCCCTGTAGTATAATGTTAATGTTCAGCACTCAATTATTTTTGAAGTGCTTTAGGGAATGGTTATGTTTGATATTGTTGAAAAGTTCTAAGACTTTTTAAAAATAACTTTATTATCACACACACACATATACAGAAATTAAAACCATTCAAAGAAGAACAATGCAAGGGAAAAAACTACAATAATATTCAAATACAACAGAACTCATCCAAAACCAAACTGAAAAGCACTTAAACATTTTTCCATATAACTTAGAAAAAAACACCTCAAGCATCAACAAGACACCAGAGGATGTGATTTGCTTCAGAAAGATCCCCCAAACCAACATTGAACAAATAGCAGTCTGGAAAAAAAACCCTCCAGTTAGCAGACTCCATATAAGCCAAACTTCTCCCTAATTTAAATTTCGATACAGTCATATGACATGTGATGGAAACACAATACGAGAAATATGTTATTAGGCCATTTCATCCGTGTGTATCCTTATTTACACTTTCAGTTTCTCACACTAGAGAAACTATTCAGTGTTTACACACATGTGTCCTATTTATTTCACTTAAGAGGGTGGCCTCAATATGCACAGTATTGTGAGCAGGAAGCTGTGGTGGCAATTTTGGCGACAATAGAGATTTTGCCAGTAGGTCCATGCATACCGGCCTTCCTGGAGACAGAGTGTATGGTGCTTCCAAAAGCTGAAGTACGTTGATGACCTATAATTAAGAGCACATGCTCCAGTGATATATGAAATGTGAAAGTTGTTTCAAATTGAGTGTACTTCCCTACTCCGAGTGACACAAAGCTACTGTAGTTGAAGGTTTCATAGCTTCTCAGATCTACCCTTTAGAATACCTTTTGTGCCATTCTGCCTCTTCCTCCAAGTTGAACATTGATTTTCTCGACTACTGTTGGCTTTTTTGGACAGCTTTCCTGATCTTTCCTCTCTTTCCCATTAGAAGTTACAAACCTTTCTTTGTGTTTCTATAATACCCAATATAAAGCTACATACACTTACCACACAATATTTTTAAAAATAGTGAAAATTGTTTTGAAAAAAATGAGTCCCTCTTCCTTCAAATAATCACTGTTAATAGTTTCTTGTATTTCTTCCTGTAAAACAGAAATTTTTCATATTATTGATGTGTATGTATCTGAATATAAACATGCTTTTAAAAAATCACACACCAAAATATCTTAGTTTTGTTAATCTATTTCACTCTGCCTTTTATTTACTATATATTACATATATTTCTGTTAATACATACAAGCTTGCCTTATTATTTTAAACAATGGATAATTTTTTCTTATATTTTATAATTATCCACATTCCAAAGTACAAACACCTTGACTGTTTGCCCCTCTCTGATTCTATAAACACCGTAGTGAAGAATCTCTGTTGAATTTCTGCAAGTACGTCAGAATACATCCCCAACAGTAGGATCTCAGGGTCTGCAGGTGTATGCTTATTTAATATTGGTAGGTTAACTCTACAAAAAAGTTACATTAATTAGTCTGCCACCAATAGCATCACACTATATGTTAAAAATTGGTTTACTTTCCTCTCTCCAACTAGCAGGTGAGAAAATTGAGTGCACAGCAGTGCTTTTTATCTCTTGATCCCTGCTGCTGCTAGAATAGTGCACAGTAAATATTTGCAGAATGAAGAAATGAAGAATGAAAAGGTCTGTTCATATTTTATCCTATGTTACACCATCAGAGTTATGTCAGAGGCAATATTAAAGTTACGCATTAATATGACACCCAGACAAATTTGATAATTCATGGAAAGGTGCTTTTGTGGTTGTGAATTCACCAGGCAATTACAAAGAATCTCCTCATTAATCTTATTTAGAGGCCCAGGAAAAAGAAGAAGAGATAGTTCTACAATCAATCTACATCTCCTTTCTTTCAGAGTGGGCCATCCCACAGGGCCAACAGATGCTCGGTCTGGTGATCTGAGTGTGTGGGAAGGGACAGAAACGTAGGGATAAATAGGCTCTTTGCTCCAAGCAGAAAATGTGTACCCCTTCTGGATAAAAGTGCTGAAACATTAACTTCATCCTGTCATTTTTCATCTGCATTGCATCATCAACATGAAAACTGATTGTGGCTCTGAAGGGCCTAATGGATAGCCTCTCAGCTCTTTAGCCTGACCATCAAAGCATTCCATCAGCCAGCCTCAAGTATGTGCCTTGCTACTCTCAACTACTCCAGATAGCCAGAGACCTATTGTAGGCTTTCCTGATCTGCTTTCTGGAATCATTCTACCCTGTCCCATTGTGAAGAGATTTCTTGTCTTACTGGATTTCATCACTGAAAGGCTCTTTACTGTAATATATATATATATATATATATATATATATATAATATATATATATATATAATTAGCATCTGATTTCTTGTATGGTTAATTTAGACCTATTATTCTCAGTTCATATTGGCTGCCATAGTGATTTTTAATCTGATTTTTTAGTGAATGAACTGTAGGTATGCCATCCATCTGTACTTCAGCCTGGAGATTCAGAGTAATTATTTTGAGATCTCCATTGCTTTTCAAGACACATTTATTTTGAATACTGTTTGCATCACACAATGCTCACACCCCTGGTGAGGGAGGCCCGATGAATCTTGGATGTATTTACTTTTTCCTGCACACTCATCAGCTTGGCACTTACTTGATTGATCAGCCCTGACTGGTTCAGTGGAGGAATAATGAATATCCTAGATTACTGATTGACTTTGAACTTTAATTTTTATTAGCTAGGTTCACTCAAAAGCACCTCTGTGCTCCTGTAATCTTTAGGATGCTTCTTCTCTGCAGGCTTATAGGATTTATGACCCCAGGGTTAGAAAAGCATAAAAATGAGATGGTCCTCATGAAAGGTTTGTCTCTTCAGGTTAGTGTTAATGCAGAAGCCTTATTTACCCACTAGATCCTAAGACCATAAAAAGTAAATCCACAGCAGAGTGCTAAAAGATGGCTCTTGCTCAGAGCCATTGCTGCATCTAAAACTGACATTTCAATCAATGAAAACATTTTATTGGTCCTCTTGGGTTTTGCTACAGGAAAGCATGGAGCTCTGTTTTGTACCAAAACAGAAACAGATTTTGTTGGTGGCCTTGAATCAATCTGTTAAATATATTTGAAGGAATGTGGATATTAATGAAGTTGGATAGGAATTTTCACATGGTGCCAAGAAATAAGCTTCTACAAATAAACAATCAATCAACCAAACAAACACACAGACAGGAGTATTTGCATAGGTCTTACAAGTTTGCAAAATACGTTTGTACATATCATCTGTTCAATCCATCCATTAGCTCTAGGAAGAGCGTGGAGCAGGTATGATTTATAGTCATTCCATTTTAGACATAAGGGTATATTTTGGACTAAAAGACATTGAGTGATATGATGTTGAGTTTCTCATGAGTGATTGTAATGTCTTGTGTATATTACAATTTTTGATCTCAAAAATGAACAGCAAACCTGTAGATGTTTTGACCCCAAATTCACCATGTCCACAGAAGTAAGCTAAGCATCTGGAGCACAAAATAAAGTCACCATTTGTAAGCTGTTTAGCTTATTGAAATAATATGAAAAATCTGTGGATAGTCAGTAACTTGAAAAAAGACATGTTGGGCTTTGTCTACTGGCATTGTAAAAATAATCTGACTCTGACAAGATTCTCTGTTCCACCCTTCATTTATTCATTTAGAAATTGACTGTTTTTTATTACCAGGCACTGCACCATAGAAGATGAATAACACATAATTACCCCTACATTTAAGAATAATAACCGTAAAAAAAGAAAGAATAATAACCATATTAGATAATATTATTAATGGTAGTTTTATGTCAGGTAATGTGCTAATCACTTCAGATACATGACAGTTATTCTCAACAGCCCCTTATGATGTAGGTTCTCTTACTATTCCTATTTCTCCAATAAAATGATTCACACTCATATATTAGGGTAAGCTAATGAGTGGCAGACCTGAACTCCGTTCAAGGTCTGGTGTGATCCCAAAGTTCACACTTTTTGATCTCTCTGTAACTCTTCTTCCCTATCCTCTGCTCTTTGGCTCATGACCTGGGATAGATAGATACAGGAACAGATAACTTTGTCATAAACTAGAATGGGTTTAATAACAAAGGAGCAATTGGTGTAGGAACACTAAGTCAAGAAAATAAAACAACTTGATTTACTAGATGGAACTAGATTTCAGTCTTACAATAGCCATAGAATTTTTCTTGGCAAAGAAGGAGAAAGTTATTTTAAGAAGAAATGAAACTCTGGGTAAAAGTAAGAAGTCACATCTAAGGACTTCTACTTTCCATCATATAGAGAATATTTATTGATTACCAATGTTTATTAAGTTCTCATAGGGTTCATGGTAATGTATCAGTTGTGTGTAGATGTGGTTGTAGAGTAGATATGGCCTTGCCTACTTTAAACTAGAAAGAGCTGTTCAAACTTTAATGATAATCAGACCTCAGAGCACAGCACCAACCAGACTGATTGTTTCAATAACACACTGGACTGATTGTTTCAGTAAGCCAGTAAGCATAAAAGTATCCTAAGTTTATGAATTTCAATGAATTGGTATTAGCTCTTCCCAGTGTGTTTGCTCTCCACAATGTTTTTGCTGCTTACATATTCAAAAAGACTTCAAGCGATCACTCAATTCACATAGGAGACTGGTTGAAAAGTGGGGAGTATGTACTTACCTAGGAGGAAGAAGAATGAGAATTGTCAGCTGTCAAACAATGTGCTACCCTAGAGATGAAGCATACTTATGGGTGAGGGATAGGAAGCTGTCCGTTTCTCTACAGACTTGAAAACTTTGAGGTTTTTTAATTTAAGGTACATGTTACTGTCACTCATCAGTATTGGTATCATCTCATTAAGAGCCTCAGGAAATCTTAACAATATCCTTAGAGTACTCTCCTTAGAGTACTATCCTTAGAGTACCGCTCCTTAAGGAGCAGTAGAAAGGTTTCGGATATTACTGGAGAAGTAAGAGGAATACAATGAATGTAATTATCCAGAAAATACTTTGGTGTAGTTGAGTTATATTCTTACTTGCAAACTGGAATTTTCCTGAGCTCCTTTATGCCATTCAGGATTTAAAACTAATTTTATACTTAGAGTTTATGACCTTCTGACTACCAAGATTATACAGAGATGAAAGGAATTCTTAGAGGAAGCCCCTATATATTAAAAAACCAAGGAGAAGGCCTTTGCGTAAAGGGCAGAGTATTAAATACGTAAGTGTTCTTCCCTTCCTACTCTGGTCCCGTTAAACCCCTCTAAAACAACAGAAAAGAAATAAAATGTCATGAAACTACAAGGACAAAGAGAATGATCTAGAAGATGATAACAGGCAAGAAATGTCAACATCCTGGAAGTTAGAAAATGAATGTACAGGTGATAACTGACTTAGTAAAGAAGAGAAAACCAAACCTAAGTCGAGAGGGAAAAACAAAATAGATTAAGACTGTGATCAGTCCAGGGAGGATGGAGATTCTAGGTTGTCAGTTACATTGGAAGAGAAAATATATGGAAACAGAGGCATCTTTTAAAATCCTACAGAAGAAGCAGAAATTTGATAGCTGAGTCATTGACCTTCTCTACGTGGCAGGATTAAGGAGAAATTCTTCAGATAATTTAACAGGGGGGTTTTGGATTTAGGGACAATAAGCCCAGCAGAGGGAAACTTTGAGATACTATAGGAAAATAGAGGAATTGAGTCAAAACTACACATTGACTCACAAGACCCTCAATTTCTGTCCACTGCATATGTCCCAGAACTGTAAATAGCTCAGGAAGAAACTAGAGGGTTCCTCTTTAGGGAAATTAATTTGTCCAGAGAGAGATGAGGAGAACACTGAGAATACTAAAATATAGCATCCTCCAGAGAAACAAGCACATCTCCATTTGATATCCTGCTACTGTAAAACCCATCTGTTACATGTTATAATGCTATTCACCCCTCTAACCCCTAAACAACATTTTTTTTAAAAGTATCATTGTATACTTCAGGACCTCTAGGTTGCAATAACTAATACAAGAACATTTCTGTAGTCTATTATACAGAATTGGAATCATAGGGCAGTTGATGTAGGAGCTTCCACATGGAGTTCTCCATTTAAAAGCTCTTCAAAAGTATTACATATTTGTTAGGTTATGTGGTATTTCTTTCATTCTTGTCATTTGGGGCCTGGTGTATCAATTATGTATTGTCACAACAATGGTATAGAAAAAACCATCCTAGATTTCAGTGGCTTAGAACAGTAAACCTTTATTTATCTCAAGACTGCAGGCTGGCTAGGTTATTAGTCTGATGCTGGCCAAACTCAATCAGCAAAAGTATGTTTGGACAGCTACAGGTGCATCCAGCGGCTATCCTGATTCTGCTTGTGCTCTCTGTGTCTTGGGGATCAGTCAGATGTTGGCCAGTTTAAAATTGTTCAGGCTGAGAAAATTAGTAGCAACTCAGTTCTGTTTCCTCTGTCTCATTCTCTAGCAGTGTACTGTAGACATGTTCATGACACAGAGGAGAAAGCTTCAATGTGTAGATTATTTTCATGCCTTTGCTTTCATTATATTTACAGATGTCCCAGTAGCCAAAGCATGTCACATGGCTGAGCCTAGAATCAAAGAACTGGATAGATAAAGAACTGGGTCCATTAATACCATCAGCCTAACTTACCTGAGACCACTCGTGTTGTATCTGGAACCCACCCTATAATTTAGGGAGAATAGATTTTTTTTTGGTTATCTTTACCCAACCATGTATCCTCAGTTGAAAAGATCCTATACGGAATATTTTTTCAGTGTATTTAAGCACAATTCAAATTGAAACAAGAATGTATTTGCCTTAGATATCCACTGATAAGAAAATAAATTTCTTAGATGTTACAGGGAATCAGTTTATACAGCAGACTCCCTGTTTTTTGAAGTATGTTTATGAAGATTCCATGAAGTCACAAATCTCCATTCAGAGTGGAAATGATGTGATCTCTCTGGAACTTCCTCTGATACATCTTCAAAGTCCATACACAAGGATCACTTATAGGGTGATGTCCTGGTGGACCATATATCTCAGTAGTTGGTTTCAGGTATTACGGAGAATGCCCTGGACAGATCACTTGGCTTATGCTTTGTTTTCTTAGAAAGTATGGTGGTTATGCAGCTTTTTAAAAAACCTATCTCATAGTCTTAATGATTAAATGAGGCAAATAAGTGATGGTATTGACCTAAATGTATAGAATTCTAGAACAATGAAAAATTTTTTATAGAATTATCATTAGGGCAAAAAGCCACACTTGTGATAGCAGCAACAGTATAATGATAGTTTTCATTTGCTGAGTGTGTACTATGTGCCACACACTATGTTAAAAAACTTCCATGATTTTATTGAATCTTCATGACAAAGATATTAGAGTTACTATCATTACTGTTTTACAAAAAACTTAGTTTGAGAATAACCTGATGCCACATGGTAACACAAGAAGTATAATGAAAAGAATTTGGAAGTCAGAGTACACAGCCTGTCTTAAGCACCCTTCTTATGCTGTACTTTGTGCTACTATGAGCCTTCTGCACTTTTATGATTGATTCCCATAATGAGCAGGTTACATTTAATGAAAGGCATGTTACCATTATTAATCACCTACTATGTAAAGGATGCTACAAACTAGGGGCTAAGAATGAGACAGAAACAAGACTTACAAATAGTGTGGTTCATAACTGAAGCAAGTAAATAACTTATAGCCGGAATCAGTGGAAGACAGGGGACAGGAGGGCTGAGAGGGAACTGAAGAACTATTTATATGAAAATGATGTTTATTTCTTCATTTGCCAATAATATATTGGAACTAAGGCATTAAATAGGTTTAGGGGATAGAGCACTGAATAAGGCAGGCATTCCTTGGCCTAAAGGAGCTCAGATTCTAGGGAAAGACAGCCTCACACCCTGCACACAGAAATAGCGATGCAGCATGGGGAAGCCTCTGATAAAACTGACTTTGGTTTGGATACAGGGATGGGGGAGAGGAACTAAACCCAGAGAAGACACTGTAGAGGAAACGACAATTAAACTGACACATGAAGATGAAGAGAGACTCCTCAGAATGAAAACTAATAAATAAGCAGAAGCATAAGAAAGGCTATTCACAGGAAAGGAGGTGAACTGCTGAGAGGTGAGCAGACATGGCAGGTGTAAGATGGAGTTGAAGGTGAAGGCATGGGGAGAAAAGGAGGATTGAGAGGCAAGCAGGGACCAGATAGTGAAGAGTCATGCTGAGGAACTGGAGCTGCAGCTTAGAAAATGGGAGCTGTCAATTTTAAAAATCTGAAAATTCATCAGTGAGTAAAAGTTAAAATGGCAACATACTTCCAAATCTTTGGTGGGCAGAATTTGACTCTTTTTCCACAGGTGTAGCAGAGGCACAGAGCAGAGATGCTCCATGTGCCATCCCTCTAGTTTAAAGGAACTTTCTATGAGTCCAGTGGCATCTTCACACTGACAGAATCCAGGCAGAGATGCTGTCTGTACACTGCCCCTTGTAGAAGCAGAGCTGCCATAAAATCTGTTCCCTAGAAGTTCTTCCTCTTTGCCAATGCTAGAAGACCTGGGATGCTGATGGAGCAAACCCTGGCACATCTGATGACCGCATTCTGGTACCCATAGCATCAGTATGAGCAGTGAGCAAAGTGTGAAGTCTGTGGGACCCTTAAGTTAGTCCATAATTGTGCACAACTCTGTTACTCTGAGACTGTAACAGGTTCTCAAGAATGAGGCAACTTGGAAGCCTAGAGGAGCATCTGCATTTGTATGCTCTGAATTAGTGAGGAAGCTGCCACTGTGGCTTCCCTCTAATGTCTCTTGCTTTGATCAGCCTGAAATGATTTCAGAAACCTCTTTGCCCCTGGTCCCATGCCTGGTGGATGACCCGAGGCCATTACTGCTGTGCTCTGGTTACATCCAGGGCATTATTTAAAACCCCGGATGTTTCTCACCTTTTTAAATTAAAGAAGTTGCCAGGTTTCAACAATAGAATCTTGGTAAGCATGTTTCTCTGATTTCTTCTAGATGAAAAAGACAGACTGTTCTATCAGAGTAGTTTCAAGAAAGTGATTTTTCACATGTTATGAATCCCTTTCACCCATAGGCTCTGTTCTTCCCTTTGAAACTTGCTCATTCATTTTGATACACTCATCATAACCTCTCCCAGCACTCCCCGCATCCCCTTAACTTCAGAAATACTACATGAAAGTGAGAGCTGAAGAATTAAAAATTATTTGAAATTCAATACAGAAAGAGACACGGCTACATGGGTGGGTGTCACTCGTATTAATACATAATGATAATTATTAATATATCATTTTATATTTTGCTTTATTCATACAATATTTGTTTTCCTGAGTTCCTTCATTATCTTTGTAATCACTGTCTCAGTAACTACTACATAATAATGCATGGAGTTCACATATCATATTCACTTTAGTTAGATTCCAATTTTGGAAATTTCCATTTTAAATATTTGCAAGTACAACTAAGGCTATAGTGAACATCTTCTTTATATCATCATTTCTTCAGGATGAGTGTCCTAAAATAAAATTATTGAAGAAAAGACTATGAGGAAATTTATAACTCCTAATTATTATTTTCATGCTGCTTTCCAACATAGCAGTGCAAACTTTTTATGTCATTAGTAGTGTGACTGTGCCGATATCACCAGAATTTTCCAAGTAGTATTCTGTGACTTAAATGTATTTTGCCTGTTCATTCTACTACTCTCTTAGGTACACAATGATTCAGCAAATTTGCCTTAATTTGAAATTTCATGAGTAGGAGGAACAAACATTTTCTCAAGCACTTACTTAGTGTTTATATTTTTCTTATATACATTGTTTTATAGCTTTTATGTTTCATGTGTCTGAGTTATTCTTACAAAGTTTAATGATTCTTTTGAATAGCATAGATACTAATTACTTATATGCAGTATTAGACATTTATAGATAGTAATAACTTGCATTTTGAAATATTTTTTGCCCAAGTCAACAGGAATTGCTTCTTCTCATCATCATTTAGCCCTTTCTCTGCTGTCAACTTCTTAGAGAGAGTGCTCTGACCTCCCTGGGGATCAACTTCCAGGGGAACATTGAGTGCCAACAATAGCTCTAGAGCCAGACTCTTTGGGTCTGGATCTTGGCTCTGCCACCTTTTATGTGGTTTTGGATGAATTAGGCACAATAAAAATACCTACTTTGTAGAACTGTTGTGAACACTAAGAGAATTAGTATAAGAAAAGTACTTAGAACTGGGTTTTCCCTGCTGGAATAATATGTAAGTAGAATTATTATTATGTTAAGGATATGAGTAACAGAGAGAAATAAGGTTTGAGTTCTTAATGGATAGAGAAGAGATGAGGAAGAAACCTTGGTCCATCTTCATAATTTTTCCTTTTCTTAGCTCTGCTGATTATGTGCCCCCCTGCCTTCTGGGTTTTAACTTAACTTACATTAGTACATGTTTGCAATATATAATGATGACATTCACTGTATGGAATTGGTACATGTACATAGCAAGTTTCAATTCTTTTTTTCCCCTTCCCTGCCCCTCAGTTTATTTTTCCAGTATCAGATTCATTTATTTATCCTATAAGAACTTGTAAAGTTAATTATAATATTGATCGATAGATAGATTATAAACCAGACTAATAGGCCAGAGTACATATAAAACACATGAAACAATTGTACTAATTCAAGGTACACTTTTAGATACATTGTCCATGCTGGATTATAATACTATTTGTTTCTCTTTTTACCTGGCCCTTCTTGATGCTTCACAGAATATTAATCAAGAGTCTTTTACATAGAGATATATTATTTTATCTGGAGGAAAAAGTTCCAAGGAATTACTCCTCTAGGTGCATTAAATTACAAAAAATAAAAATAAACATGCATATTAACTAGTAATATGTCATAACGGATAAAGCATGAACTTTGGAGACTGGTTGGGCCAGGTTCAAATCCTAATTCCATGATAAACTTGTGAACCTTAAGCAAGTTGCTTGACTATTCTGAGACTCATCCCAGGGCTTGTTGAACTGCTCTGAAGATTAAATGAGTTGAAATAGCTATGTAATGTCCACGGAACATAATAGATATTCAATAGGTTATAATAAGTAATGAATATTGAAAAGCAGGCATGAATGATTCTTTTTCAGGTGAGATTTCTATTCCTGCCCGAAGAGAGGAAAAAACTTATGGGTTCAGGGCACAGATGAGTTTGAGCTGATCTTTAAGTGACAAATTTAGGGGTTACAGAGACCTTCAGCTGGGGTAGTATAAAATCAACCAATATTCCATTAAAGGAATATGCAGAATGAATTTGTCCTTGCTTTGGGGATTATTAAGATGCTTAGATAAGGCAATGTACATAATTCATTGGGCAGAATACCTGCTACTGAGCAAGTCATGATAAATGATCGATGCTTCTGCTCATCCAATGCAATGCTAATCCAGTCAGTGAAGTGGCTGGCTGAGGTTTAGGAGTGATGGATAATGAGCTGAAAAGTCAGATCTGAGTTCTGATGATGGAAGGCTAAAGGGCTGCTCTCTGAGATGCATTGAAATGATTCTGATTCCCTTCACTTTAGTTAGAGTCTTTGGAAGCAGAGTAAGAGGCACTTGAAAGTACAGGACAATTTGCTGGTGGCTAACAAGAAAGACGCTAGCATTGTGCTCTATGATGCATAGAAGAACAATTATCTCCATTTATTCATTCCTTGGGGCTTGAAGCAAGAATTGTTCCAGAGAAATGCTTTAGCAAATCTCTGGAACCAACTATTTGAGCCACCTAAATAAGTGTCATGTTTGATCAGCAGAAGCATCTATTGTTTATCAAGCACTTACTCAGTACCAGGTACTTTGCCTAAGTGCATTATGTACATTACCTTATTTAATACTCCTAGTAGCCCCCTAAGCAAGTGACACATTTATTCTCATTTTTAAAATGAGGAAACTGAAGCCTGGAGAGCTTGCATAGCTAGAAGGCACTGGAGCTAAATTTGAACCCAGAAATACTTGTCTCCAAAACCACTCCTTTCTCTGACACTGCTTCTACATTTTCTTTGCACATTCACTGTTCAAATATCATCTTCTCTCCTTTTTATCCCACTTATGCATTGTACTCCCTTTCTCTCTACCTCGCCCCTCTAGTGCTTTTCCCAGTCTTTCACTTGTACATTCAATACATACAATATTTATGAAATCAAGACAGTATACCAGCAGTCTGCAGAGTGATTCTGTTTCTGTTTTTATTTCTTCATAATGCCTTAGTACTGGGAAAACACTCAATAAATACATAACCTTGTTAGATATGGTTCAGACCATCAAGGAATTGAATACATTCAGGATAATTTATCTGTGACTTCCAGGGTTGAGGCTCCTCTTGCCTGTTTCCTTCCCATGCCCCCTTCTCACAGATGAGGGCATAAAGAGGAGCCCCTGAGGGTATTAATACCCTTAAAAGAAAAGACAGCAGAACTTTTCTTTCCACTGTCTGAAGGTACAAGGAAAAGAAGGCTATCTGTGAGCCAGGAAGAGTCCTCACTAAGAAACAAATCTGCCAGCAATTTCATCTTGCACTTCCAGCCTCAGGAAATGTAAGGAATAAAATTTCGTTGTTTAAGCCACGTAGCATAGTCTATAATATTTTGGTACACCCGCCTAAGTTACCTAAGACATTAACTTTCTCTAACAATATGACCTTTTCAGGATGAAGGAAAGGATCAAGCAGCATCCTTTTGCTCTTCCAGGTGGGGTGATATGAGGACAGCAGGATACTATCCCTCTTGCTCATTTGGGGAAAAAGTGTGTTGCAAATCAGACATATGCATCAGGAGGAGTTCTGATAGAGACTGGGTAGTGAACTCTAATAGGGGGATCTTCCTTTGGCCTGTCTTTAGTTCTCCTGTGGACTCCTTTCTGTTGTGAATTTGATGGCACAATGAATGACCTATTTTCTCAACAGAGATCTGAACATCTGCAATGAACAGGCTTCTATACTAGACGGAGGGCATTAATTTCTTTGCAAACAAAATCACCTTCAGAAGAATATTCACATGGTTAATCTTTGATTTCAAAAAGCAGAACAGTTTGTGTAAGTTTGCCTATTAACTGGTTGATTTAAAGGATTATGATAGGGGACCTTACCCACTCTGAACTCATATTTCTTAACCACAGCAGGATATAGAGATTGGATTTCGGAGACCAGGGTATTCCCTGTTTCTTGTGGCAGATGCTCATATATTTATTAAATGAACAAGCTGAATATGCCCGACCCCACAGGAAATATAAATGCTAGTCTTTCATTCTTTGTCACCCATAAGTTGTTCACATTTGTGTAACAATGGGATCAGTGAATTAGTTTCATGAAGTCACTTACGTAAGTCATTTTATGGAAATTTTTTGGTAGTATATTATTGCTGCCATCATTCTTTCAGAGATCTTCTGGGAATTTCTAGAATAGGGGAATTAGCCACAAAGTTATGTTAAGAGGTTTAATTAGCAGAAAATGCAATATAACATATGTCACACATTAATAGGCTGCATACAGATTAGCTTTTGAGATTTCCTGAATTATTTCAGTATGTAAATCCATTTTCCTCCACTAAACTATTTACACTTTATTCTTATGTAAGAAGGTTATAAAACCTTGGTTTATCCTTCCTGTCATTCCTTTGTTTACTCAAAAGATATCTACTGAACACCTGCCCACACTAGGCACTGTCTGCAATAATAGGAATATAGCAGTGTGGAAGACAGGTAAAAGTTCTCTTGGAGGACTTATATTATTTTTAAATATATTTTATTAATGCATTTAATGTTACATGATAATGAGGTTTATTTGGGGTAGTTAGTACATACATTTAATATAACTCACTCAATTTCAAGCCCATTACCCTTTTCTCCCTTCGCTACCCTGCTCTCACTTGTCACCTTCCTCATCTCCAGAAGTCTACCTCTTGGTTTTGTGTCCTCGTTCCTTTCATTCATTAATTAATATGGTTTCTTCTGTAAGATAAAACATGATATATTTAGCTTTCTGGCTAACTTCACTTAACATGATGGTTTCTAATTCCATCCATTTCCCAGTAAATGACATATTTCATTCTTCTTTATGGCTGAATAATATCCCACTGTGTATATATGCTACATTATCTTTATCCATTCATCTGCTGATGGGTATCCAGGCTGTTTCTACACCTTAAATATTGTGAATTATGCTGCTACAGGCATCAGTATGCATGTATCACTATTACATGCAGTCCTTAATTCTTCAGGAATATGCCCAGCAGTGGTATAGCTAGGTGAAATGGCAGTTTTATGTTTAGTCTTTTGAGGAATCTCTGTTCTGATTTTCATAGTGGTTATCTTAGTTTACACTCCCACAGGCAATGGAGGAGGGCTCCTTTCCCCCATACTCCTCACCAGCATTCATTGTTTTCTATCTTCTTTCTGTGGTGGGACAGAATTTCAGAGTGTTTCAATTGTCATTTCTCTGATAGTTAGTGATGTTCACCATTTTTTCATATACTTCTTGCCCATTTGATCTTCTTCTTTTGAGAATTATCTATTCAGTTCATTTGCCCACTTTTAAAAATTTGAGGCCAGGGATTTAGCTCACAAGTGCAAGGACCCGAGTTTGATCCCCGGTACCAAAAAAAAAAAAAAAAACTAATAAAAAAATACTAATACTAATACTAATACTAATACTAATCCTCTATCAGAAGAGTAGCTAGCAAAGATTTTCTTCTATTCAGAGGTTGTCTCTTCACTATTGTTTCTTTTGCCTTGTAGAAGCTTCCTGTTCAGGAAGTCTTTGGCTGTGCCTATGGCTTCAAGTGTTTTCCTTATGTTGTTTTCCAGCAGCTTCAGTATTTATAGATTTATATGTAGGTATTTGATCCACTTTGATTTGGTTTTCGTTCAGGGTGGGAGATAAAGATCTAGTTTCAATTTTCTGAATGTGGCACTCCAGTTTTCCCAGCACCATTTGTTAAAAAGATTTTTTGTCCAGTGTGTGTTTTTTCCCCCTTTGTAAAAACTCAGATGGCAATAGGTGGTTGGGTTTATTTCTGTGAATTCTATTTAATTTGTCTACATTTATGCTTTTGTGCCAGTACCATGAAGTCCAGTATAGTGATGCCTCCAGCATTGCTCTTTTTGCTCAGTGTTGCTTTAGCTATTCTGGGTCTTCTCAGATTCCAAATAAAGTTCAGGATTGCTTTTTCTAGCTCTGTTGGTATTTTAATAGGGATTGCATTTAATCTGTAGGTCACTTTTAGTGACATGGCCATTTTAACAATGTTAATTCTGCCAACCCAAGAACAAGGGATGCCTTTCCCTTTTCTAATGTCCTCTTTCATCTCTTCAGAGTTCTGTAACTTTCACTAGATTTTTTACTCCCTTGGTTAGGTTGATGCCTAGGTGTTTATTTTTTTAAGCTATTGTGAATGGTATTGTTTTTCCAATTGTGAACTTACATTCTTGATCAATGCTATCCAGCAGAAGTTTTTGTGATGATGGAAAGGTTTGAATGTGGTTATATTAGATTAGAAAATGATTTGCTGTCTGCTGTATGGGATCAATAACACCCAGTGGCTATTGAACTCTTAAACTATGGATAACACTACTAAGGAGGTGAATTATTTAATTTCAATACATTTAAATTTAAATAGCCACATAGGACTAGTGGCTACCAAAATGGCCAGCACAGTTCTAGTGGCAGAGGATAATTTTGAACAAGTAAATTCAAACCAAGTTATATTCAGATTCATGTGGGTATTATGGAGAAAATAAAGAAGTGATATGGTAGAGTTCGAGGATGGGGTGACTTTGGATGGGGGATTAGGATGGCCACTGCATAAGGAGGAACCTGACTTGTGAGTGTTTTAAGGGAGAGGATTGTAAGCAGTGAGAACAGCAAGTGTCAAGGCCAAACCTGAGTTGTCTTAGCAATGCACTAAATGTGCTCACACCCTGTCCCTTCCAAGGTGCACACCAAGACTGGTGGTTCCTACTTTAAAATGATGAACTCTCCTCTGGGAGAATCACTTCTTTCTGGGAGCATGTGCTAGGCTTGGGAGTGGCCTGGAAGGCCCCACTCAGATCTTCCCCAGTTGAGCTGCCAGCTTTTCTCTGTACCGCAGCTGGTGCGTGAAGCAGACCCCTGTCCTGTGGGCCCACCCACCTTTTGTTAGCTTCTCACACTCCAGCATTCATAGGCAGCAAAGGAGGTATTTGTTGCCTAACCTACATTCTGCATCTAAAACTCTCCTGATTTCTCTCTCGAGAGAACTGTATTCCTTTTTCTGACTCATTTCATTATCCACATTCCAATGCCTGTAACTTTTCTCTCTTTCTACCCAACTTGTATTTTTCTCATTTGCCCTGTTCACCACTTCACTGACTCCTGTCCCTACAGCATCTCCCACAAGACATATCTGTGTTTCTGTTTCCAGTATTTTCAGTCCATAGCACCACAAAGCACTTGCACATACAGGAAAAATGTGATACTTGAGGTTTGGCTGGTAATGATATTATTAAAGATATTATAGTAATTATTAGTACCATTATCATATCAATTTTTACTGGTCAGAAAGAAAGGAGAGGCCCAGGGAAATGTAATGTCCTGGTCTAAATCACTCGGATGGTAAATAAATGGCCCAGCCAAGATGTCTAACTTAGAATTCAGTGCTTTCCCCATATACCCTACCTGTTTGACCCTCATCTTATTACTTCAGCCTTTTGAACTATTCAGTCATTGAACTTCTTCTTAAGAAGAGCTAGAAGAATCTCAATAATTTGTCACTTCCCCCAGTTTGAGGTGTATCTTTGACTTTTTCCATGTTAACTTATGTAGCCATGGTAGTTATAGTCATTATCATAGTCATACTTACGGAGAGGTGGTATGCTGAATAATTTACCATATGCTTTATTGTTGTAACATTTTTAACTGAAATTAAAACACTAAATTTAAAAATTCTCTTATAGAGTCTCAAAATAAATTATTTATAGATCCCTTGAGCTTAGGCTTGCTCTCTTTATATTAACATGGGGGAACTAACCAAGGTTCCACGTGGCTTACATTAATTCCTTTCAAGAGCAGCACCCCTAATGAACTAAGCACCTTCTTACCATCACCACTAACCCCTAGCCTCACTTTTAACAGTTCTTCCACCTCCCAGACTACCATACTGGGGAGCAAGCTTCTAACACATGATGCTTGAGGGACACATTCAAACTATAGCAATGTCAATACTTATTTTTAGGTTTCAAGCTATAAAAAATAAATTGCTTCCTAGGGCAAGGAATCTAGAATGCTAAAAACTAGGACTAGTTTTTCTTCTCATAAGAGGAAAAATGAATATTATCTTGTTCTTGAGAAGCCAGTGCTGGCATGGTAAAGACATAGGACAGAGACATTCATTATAAGGTAATTTCAATATTACAAAGCACTTGGACATACTAGTTCTTTTTTTTCAAAAGCGATATCTAGGTTATAAAAAGTTAGTGATTTTCCCCCAATTCTTTGGAAAGTACTATAGTAGGGTTTTTCATGGTGCCCCTCTTGCTCCAATAGGTACCAAATGAAGGATTTACCATTGATAATAAAACCTTTATGTTGTACCATTGGAATCCTGGTATTTAGAAATCTCAGTGTACATGTCCAAAAAAGAAGATATTTCTTGCAATATTAGGCAAATGGTATCTTAATGAGGCTATGGTATTTCTCTTTTAAGGTAATCCTGCATGGATATTTTCTTTGTTTTCCTTTTTATATCCTGATATTTAAAGAGCCATTATTATGGTTTCTTACGAGAGAATTTTGAGTGTCATGAAGTTTGTACAGTTTTTTTTTTTCCTGCTCAATTCAACTACTCCTAAATTCAGGTATGCGAGGAAAAGATTGTAAGAATCAAGACGGTTTGCATTTATTTATTTGCAGTGATGGGGATTGAGCTCAGGGCCTTACACATGCTAGGCCAGTGCTCTACCACTAGCTATACCCTAGCTGCATTTTAATTTAAAATTCCAGTCTGGACACCAGTAAAGTAAAATATGTTTTAAAAATAGGTTACATGGTTGAATAGAATGTGTATATCTGGTGTATGACAGATGAGAATGCTTATGGTTAGGCACACCCATTTCTTCTATTCAAATCACTTTGTGGAGATGATTTTTGATCCTGTCCTTTGTTCTCCATCCTTATCCTCATCTCTTTCTTTTTTATTCACTCTAGAGGAATTTTTTGATCATGCCGTGCAAGTATAGAGATAGGTCAGCTCTGGGGCCTTGTCCTCAGCTGTTCACTGTTGTGAATAGAGGTACTATTGCCAACAGGCTTAAAAACAGTGTAACATGCCACACACACTATAGCTATATGTTTAATGTGCCATTTGAGCAAAGAAAGAAAACATTTAATTCTCCAGAAGTCTTTTCAAAGAGTTGACATTGAACTTAGACCCAGAAGAATACAGCTTCACTAGACCTAGAGTGAGAGGTCAGGAACAGTGTTTCCCAGGCACAGAGAGAAGTGTAAGTGATGCAAAGATGTGAAAGTGCACATTATGTTTGGGAAATGGATAGTTTTACATTGTGGGTAATGACTTTGGAATGGGACTAAATGCAAAGGGTTGTTTATGCCATGCTAATGGATCTGAACTTGATTCTATAGGTAATAAAGAACCAGCAAATGTTTGAAAGCAGGATCATACCACGTCAGTAATTGTCAGTGAAATGTAAATTGAAACCACTATGAGATATTGACTCACACCTGTTAGAATGGCTATGATCAAATAGTCAAAAGAAAGCAAGTGCTGGTAAGGATGTGGAGAAAAGGAAGCAATTCACATTGTTCATGGTAATGTAAATTAGTACAGCCATTATGGAAACAAAATGACGTTCCTCAAGAAATCAAAAACACAAACTACTATATGATCCAGTAATTCTATTATCTGGTATATATTCAAAGGATATGAAATGAGCAAGTTGAAGAGATAGGTATACACCTGGGATTCTTACAGCATTACTCACAATAGTTGCAATATGGAATCAACCTAAATGCCCCCCAACAGATGAATAGATGAAGAAAATATGACATACATACACGTTAGAATGCTGTTCAGTCTTAAAGATGGAACTGCTGTCACTTTTGCAACATGAATGAACCCAGAATCCATATTAAATAGAATAAGCCAGACACAAGACAAATACTGTATTTGCTGTTTACATGCAGAGTTGAAACAGACAGTAAAATGGTGTTTACCAGAGGCAAAATGTTGGGGAGTTAAGGAGAATTGGTCAAAGATACAAAAGTTTGATAAGAGGGAAGATTAAGTTCAAGATATTTGTTGCATAAAATACTTACGACAGCTAATAACACTATATTATGTATGTGAACATTGCTGTGACAGATTTTAAGTGTTCTCATCACAAAAGATGAGTATGTGAGGTAATATGTGAAATTGCTTGATTTAGCCATTCCACAATGCATACATTTATGAAAACATTATACACCACAAATACATACAACTTTACTTCATCAATTGATAAATTAAAAATAAATCAATAAAAGAAAGCAAGGGCATAATATGACCATCTCCATTTCTTAGAATACAATCATATCAATGACAAATAAAAAACCAGGACTTTTGGTCTGTCTGGGCTTGAGGACTGGTATACCAAGGACAGGAGAAGGTAATCGGGATGAACATCTGAATGAACTACAGATGATAGGAAGATGTGAGGTTTATACTGAGCACCAAAAAAAGTACAAGTGAGGATGATGCCTGAGCTAATATGAAGTTGATGTTGTCAGCCGATTTTCCTCCCACCCCCAGACATACTATCTCTGTTTCTCCCCTGAAATTGAGACTACCTGAAAAATTCTTTTGAGTTCCCTTTCTGTCCTAAGGTTTTCATTCCAGCTTTCCTGTCCTGTAGTTAACTGCTCTTTGGTTTCTCTGGTGGCAAAACTCAGCAAATTGAGCCCAGTCCCTACAGAGCAATGAATTTGGATGTTAAAATTTACAATAGCACAATTTGGTCGTGCCCTTTTTTGGAAGAATAGGAGAAATGGAGACACTTAATTTTTCATCTGCTTCAATGGCAGTACTTACTATGATTTCAGATCAAAAGGCAATGCAAAATTATTTTTGAGTTATTTTAATATGTGAAATCGGAATATTGGAATGATTCATGGAAATACATCATCTGACTTGGTGCTAACAGTTTTTTGAGTCTCATCTTTCAGCCATTTATTTTTAACCTCTCCAAATACCCTTTACTCTACTGCTTCCAACACTCACTTTCAATGCTAGCGAACTGTCTGCTTATAAATACTGAATCAAACAGCAAATCACATTTAATTAGACTGTGTACATTCAGCAAAGCTTCTGAGAAAGTAACGTGGCTTTTAAGCTACATAAACCTAGGTAACCTAAAAAGGAACAAACCCGACAAAAATCTTAATTAGATGTGTACCAGGGCTAGTGTTTACCACCTGCTTCTGCTAAGCCCCATAAGAAACCCTGGACATTATGTTATCCCCAGGGGTCGCTTTCAGATGCTGGTGCGTTGATGGGGAAGGAGAGCCAGGTGAGCTCATTTGCAACTGAGAGCTCTTAGACAGGTCTGCCTTGTGTTTTTGTTCATTCTTCTATTCTGGGAACATTCCAGCTTAGTCACAGGTGTATACAAACAATAATTTTCAGGTGCATTTATACTGATTCTCTGGCCAAAGGAGTGGCACTGGAACAGGTGGTGGAGCAGTGCAAAGGTTAAGAATAAAGCTCAAGAAGTTGGCAGAAATAGGTCAAATTCCTGCCACTGTTTCTCACTAGCTGTGGGACTCACCATAATTTTCAGTCTCTCAGCCTTAGTTTCTTCACTTGCAAATTAGGCTGAATACTCTGAATTTATTTTACAATGTTATTGTGAAAATTCAGATGCAGCATAAAAAGCATGTAGATCAGTTCAGAGATTTTAAGAATATATGTACTATCATGTGTTTGTATCTATTTAAGAGATAATGGAAAGGGCCTTCTAGTCCCAGCATTTCGTGGTAGTGCAATTTTACTCACAGAGAGCTTTCCTAGACTTAAGGAACTAGCATTCAGTGATACTGACTGATATGAAAATAAGCAAATAATGAATTTTTATAGGTAGATACATATTCCTGTGACCTTCTTTATTTGAATATAGCATGCAACAAAGGGGCTAAAAACTTATTTACTCCCCAAGTAGTTTTAAAAAAAAAGTAAAAACAATAGATAATTACTTTTTAAAAAGAATTTAAGCAAGTGAGAAATATGTACATTCCATATCATTTTTAGTTGGGCCCATGCTCAACTAAAAGAGTTATATATAAATATGGTATTTTAGGGGAACAAAGAAGCATTTCACTGAATGCATATTGTAATTATACAGTGAATTCTGATTTCATGTTAAAATTTGGGGGGAAAGCAAGTTGAGAAAATATGAAAGTTGAAAATGAAACCCTTTGCTGGGCATGGTAGCACACACCTGTCCCAGAACTTGGGAGGCTGAGACAGGAGGATTGCCATGAGATCAAGGCCAGCCTGGGCTATATAGTGAGTTCAAGGCCAGCCTGAACTGCATAGGAAGACCCTGTCTTGAAAGAAAGAAAGAAAGAAAGAAAGAAAGAAAGAAAGAAAGAAAGAAAGAAAGAAAGAATCCTTCATACATTAGTTTTACTACCTACAAATAAACATTATAACCCATTAAAATATGATTTCTAGGCTATTTAAAATATGTATATAGTACATAAATACAGGCACACATAGGTATATACACAATTTTATAAAAATATATACTACCTATAACATATGCTACCTAGAAATGCTCATGTACTTAGTATCTATCTTTCTATATACATATATATGTAACCTTAAACACAATTATGCAAGTTAAAAAGTAACTATAACTTGCTTCTATCATACATGTATCATAGAGTATTTTCAGTGTTAGTATATATAGATTTACCCAGTTATAAGAATGGCTACTGATAAGTCTACTATATATTGTTAGCACATTAATGTGATCATTCCCTCAATGATATTGTTCAATACATACCATAATCTTTTATTGTCATGGACTCCTTTAAGAATCTGATTATAGCTATGAACCCATTCCCAGAACATATTCAAAATGCAACATTCACATACATTTTTGAGCAATTCATGCTACCTTGGAATTCACCTCTAGAGCCTTCCACCACACCTATAGTTTGAGGTCCTTGGAGCCCCAAAGTTTGCAATGATTGCCTTTCTTATGTAACCATATATAAAAATAACAAAAATCTGCAAAACTGAGTTTTAATATATGTTGGAGTTAAAATATCTGTTTTAGATGTTTGATTTAAAAAATCTAAATACATTCATTTGATAGAATAATATGTTGTCTGTGGCCGTTTCTTCTCCTCTGGGTCCAGTGCATGTATAAAGACTATTGGTTAATATAAAAATAAGTTCAGGGCTGGGGATTTAGCTCAGTGGTTCCACTGCCTGTCTTGCAAGTGCAAGGTCCCGTGTTTGATCCTAGGTACCAAAAAAAGAAAAAAAAGTTCAGGCCGAACTACTGCCCCCAGCGTCAAGGAGCACAGCTGCGCCAGTGCAGAGAGGGTGAATCTTCTGGATGGCTGTACCACCTCCCCCAGTGCCGAGGAGGTGAGTCACACAGGCACAAGCAGCACCCACCCCCCACCCCCCCCACTTGAAATGAGAAGACTCATAAACAAGCCTCAAAACAAATGGAATCCATAAAACAGATGCAAACAGATTTTCAGGAGATTACTCCACTGAAAATTTATGGCAGAATGAGTCAATGTAAAGACAGAATTTCAGATATAGAAGATAAGATTGCAATTAGTAACCAGGAAAAGAAAAAAATGATTTAAAATAGTAAGGGACCACAAAAAAATATTCAGCAGCTGCTAGACGATGCAAAGAATAACATAAGACTGATTGGAGTCAATGAAGAAACTGGAAAGAGTACGGACAACATAAAAAAAACTGTTCACAGAAGTGATGGCAGAGAACTTCCCAAGTAGGGGAAAAGAACTTGACATACAGATAACTGAGGCATATAGGACTCCAACTAGCCATGATAAAAAAAAAATATACACATAGGCATATAATAGTTAAGATTCCAGAAACACAACAGAAGAACAAAATTCTACAAGCAGTTACAGAAAAGAAACAAATCACATAAAAAGAAAATCCTATCAGAATCACAGCAGACTTTTTAATGCAAACCCTCAAGGCAAGAAGAGCTTGGAGTAATGTATTTCAAGCCCTAAAGTAAAACAGCCTCCAACCCAGATTGATATACCCTGCAAAACTATCTTTCAAAATTGATGGAGAAATAAGATACTTTCTTGACAAAGAGCACCTTAGGAATGTCATGAAACCAAACCAGCACTCCAAAAGATTTTAGACAATATCCTAGGAAAAAACAACAAGGATCACAACAGCAGTAAGCCCAGCAAAGGAATCTATCAGGGCATGACAAGAAAATAAACAAAAAGGGGGAAAATCCAACAAAAAGAAAAAGTCATGACACTGATAATTCAATATGTATCAGTTATAACCATCAATGTTAATGGTCTCAATTCACCAATCAAAAGAAATAGACTGTCAGAATGGGTTAAGAAGCAAAATCCAACAATATGCTGCATACAAGAAACACAATTCAAAAAGAAACTCATAGACTGAAAGTTAAAGGGTGAAAAACAATACCCCATGTGACAGGAACCAAAAAAAAAAAAAAAAAAAAGCAGGAGAAGCTATCCTCTTTGCAGATCAAGTGGATTTCAAACCAACACTGATTAAGAGAGACAAAGAAGGACACTACATCCTTGTAAAGGGAAGAATCCAAGAGAAGAGATAACAATCATAAACATATATGCACCAAACACTAGTTCACCCAAATATATAAAACAAATACTAACAGACATGAAAAATCAAATAAGCACTAATACAATAGTAGTGGGGGACTTTAATACCCCACTGTCACAGATAGATCAACTAGACAAAAAATAAGAAATGAAATACTAGAACTCAATCAAACTCTTGAACAAATGAACTTAACTCCGACCCACAAAATCAGAATACACATTCTTTTCAGCTGCACATGGGTCATTCTCCAAAATAGACCACATACTCGCTCACAGAACATTTTTAAGTAAGTGGAAAGGAATTGAAGTTATCCCCATAGTGTGATGAAATTGGAGATCAATAGCAAAAGAAACTGCAAGAATTCCATAAACACATGGAAACTGAACAACACACTTCTGAATAACCAATGGGTCACAGAGGAAATTAAAGAAATGAGACAGCTCCTACAATTAAATGACAATGACAATACAATATATCAGAATCTATGAGACACAATGAAAGCAGGCTTATGAGGGAAATTCATAGCAGTGAATACGCATATTAGGAAAACAGAGCAAGCTCAGTTAAACAACCTGAAGCTGAACCTCAAGCTTCTAGAAAAAGAAGAGCAGGACAAACCTCAAGCTCATAAAAGGGAGGAAATTATAAAGATCAGAGCACAAATCAATGCAATGGAAACTAAGGGAATGATACAACAAATCAATGAAGCCAAGAGTTGGTTTTTCAAAAGAATAAACAAAATGGACAAATCTTTAGTCAAACTTATCAGAAAAAGGAAAGAAAAGGCCCAAATCCATGCAATTAGGAATGAAAATGATAAAATTACAATGGACCCAGCAGAAATCCAGAGGATCATCAATACCTACTTCCAGAACCTATACACCAATAAGATTGAAAACAGAGAAGAAATGGACAGATTCCTAGATACATATGAATTACCAAAATTGAATGAAGATGACCTAAAAATTCTAAACAACCCAATATCAATGAATGAAATTGAAAATGTAATTAAAAATTTACCAACTAAGATAAGCCCGGGTCCAGATAGTTTCACTGCCTGGGTCCTGATGGCTTCTACAAGACATTTAAAGAGGAACAACTGCCACTAGTGTTTAAACTCTTTAATGAAATTGAAAGGGAA
>NW_004624774.1:3629877-3709166 GCF_000247695.1 Heterocephalus glaber
AGGGGAAAGGAAAGAAGGGAATGGAATTAATATGAGAAAATGAATAAATGGAAACAAAGTCTTTTTAAATAGGGAGGAATGGAGGGGTTGAAGGGAGGCAGGGGAAGGGGGGAAAATAAGAACCAAGAGAGATTATGTAAAGGTGCAAATTTCCAATGATGAATGTGATTATATTGTATACCTAAAGTGCACCAATAAAATTAATAAGAAAAAATATAAAAATAAGTTCAAATGTTAACCAGGAAAAATGTAAATCACTAAGTGAATTTCATATAAGATGTGCAAATCTGTACAGAGTGTGTCCTTTTAAAGCATGACTTTCAAACTGTCTTCTTCACCATGTATCTAAAGATATAATTAATAACAGCTAACATTTATTTGAATATATTTTAAAATAATAATAGCTAACATTTATTGCAAACTCAACATGTGCTAGGTTATGTATTAAGCACGTTACAATCTTTGTTTCATTTAGTTCCCACAACATACTCACGAGGTGGATGATTTTACCAACCTAAATTTACAGATGGAGGAATTGAATTTTATAGAGATTGAGTTGCCCAAAGTTACACATCTAGAAAACTTTTAAGTCAGTAAACAAACCTATTTCTTCCATATCTGTGGCCTGCCCTCTGGCCATTTCATAGATTTTTTTTTTCAGATAGCAACCAATATTGAACATTGAGATTTTGAGATCAAGTTCTCTGGCTAGATGCTGTCTGTATGGCCTTAGCTTTGCCTATTAAAAGAAAAATATAAACAGCATCAAAAAAGGAAAAAGAGAGATGGATGTGGTGGTGCATGTCTATAATCATAGCAGTCAGGAGGCCGAGGCAGGAGGATACCTGGGAGTTCTAGGCCAGCCTGGGCTACCTAGTGAGTTCAAGTCAGCAGGAACTGCAGAGAATTATGTGCTCACTTTTCAGTTAGAAAGTTTGTGGAAGGAATATTCAGAAGATGGCCATTTACATTTAAGGGATATTACATTTCCAAACTCTCTCCAACTACACTTCTCTATTTGAAAGTGTGAGACTTCGGTGGAAATGCCACTCTCTGAGAAGGGACAGGCAATGGAAACAGCGAGGGCAGGCTGGAGTTCTGAGGAATAGCAAGTTTCTCTCACCGCCATGGGCCTGGCACTCTTTCTGCAAATTGGTAGGTGGGGAGACACTCTCAGGTCAACCTGGATGTCTCAAATTTGTATAGCCTCCTACTTTCGTTTCTTTTCTTTTTAACATATTATTTTATACATAGTTTCTGACCATTGCTCCCTTGTTCACCACACTTCACCCTGCTTCCCTCCTTCTTTTTCTGCCACAGCTGTTCAGGCCAGTTTCAGGCACACATTAGGAGCACACCAAGTGGCTTTCCAGCTTCCTTATTCTCTTGCTCTACTATGTCCCTTGTCCAGAATGCCCTTCTTCCACTGTGCTCTCTATTAAGAGCCTGGCTTTTCTAAATCAGCTTAAACTTAGTAAGGTCTAATACCTCTGTAGCTACTGAGTCATTAAAAGGAGAAATTTTAGCCCTCTTGGTCTTCCTTTTAGGAGCTTGTAGAACACAATTTAACTTCTGACTCTTACTGAGTTTATTGCCTGCTAGTTTCACATGTGATTGTCTTTTTCCTAAGAAGATTACAAGATTTTTAAAGGCAAAATTCCACATAATTTAAATAGAACCTACTGTGGTCTTAATGAAAAAAATAAGTGCTTCTGTATTTACATTGTCCATCTTTAGCACTTACACCTTGCTCTTAGGAGGAGATTTACAAATCTCTATGAATATGAAATGCAGGAAATTTTAAGGAATATGCTTTTTCTTTGAGTATATCTATCCCTATGTATGTATGTAAGTAGAATCTTTTAATTACCTTTCCATATTTGAAATGGAAAAAATGTTTTCTATTTCATCCACAAGACCCATCAAAGATTCATTGTGTATATAAGGAGAGAACGAAGGGTTAGAGCAGTATTTAAGGATCCTGGTCTAGCAGATGCTTTAAGCCCTTTTAACAAAAGGTTCTCTAAAAACACATGCATGCCCCCAAACAAAGTTAGAATCTCTCCTGGTGTAGATCCAACAAATCAAAATGCTTTTAAGAATAGCTCCTCTTATTAACTTCTTCACAGAGTCAACAAATTGTATTTACTTCAGTGATCAATTAGTTATTCAGGCACTTATTTAGCAGTATTCATTAAACCTGTACTGTTTGAGTAGCATCCTACTAAGCACTAAAATTTTGTGTTAAAGTGGGTGGATAGATGTATTTGTTCCCCTGCAGAGTGACAACAGACATTAGAGAGAAGAGAGCAGAGAGGTGAGGACTGACAGGACATCTCAGGAGCTGAGATTTGAATAAGGATAAGTTGAGGACAGGATGATGTCAGAAAGGTGCTCTAAGGAGTAAGCAGTTGAACACTTCCTTGTGCCAGGGAACATCCTTGTTATCCACTTGGGAGGATTATGCTGCCAAACTGGGTAATTGCCAAGCTTGCTGTAATGGAGTGTCCTGATTGGATAATAAAGAGGCCAAATCCTGGAGAATCTTCTTTTTTCCCTTAAATTCTTTTATTGGTA
Source organism: Heterocephalus glaber (assembly GCF_000247695.1). The sequence goes on from NW_004624774.1 coordinate 3,632,455, forward strand.
CATTTTAGGTATACAATACATTTACATTTATCATTGGGTGCTTGCACCCGTACATGATGTATCTTGGTTCTTATTTTTTCCCCATTACCTGTGCACACTTCACCCCCTCCACCCTTCCCTATTTACATAGACTTTATTTCCATTTTTTTTCTTTTCTCATAATTTTTCCTTTCCCTTCTTTACTTTCCCCTTCCCCTTCCACCACCCCTACCCCTTTGGACCTTTTCTACCTATTTCAAATTATCAATTATTCATTTTAATCATTTTAACCTTTATTTACACTTTCAGTTTCTCACACCTGAGAAACTATTTGGTATTAACACATGTGTGTCCTATTTATTTCACTTAAAAGGATGGCCTCAATATGCATCCATTTAGCTATAAATGACTCTAGTTTCTCATTCTTTATTGCTAAGTAGTACTCTGTTTTATTAACAAAACACATCTTTATCCAGTTTCCAGTTGATGGGCACTTGGGCTGCTTCCAAGCTTTAGCTATTACAAACTGTGCCACTATAAACATGGGTGCACATATATCACTATGGTATGATTCTTTTAATTCTTTTAGGAAGATACCCAGTAGGTAAATAGCTGGGTCAAATGGGACCTCTAGTCCTAGTTCTTTGAGGTATCTCCATACTGATTTCCACAGTGGTCACACCAGCCTGCATTCCCACCAACAATGGAGAAGGGTTCCTTTCTCCCCACACTACCACCAACATTAGTTATTGGTTGATTTCTTGATAGCAGCCACTCTTTCTGGGATGAGGTGGTATCTCAGTGTTGTTTTCATCTGCATCTCTCAAATGACCAGTGAAGTTGAACATTTTTTCATATATTTATTTGCTGCTTTTACTTCTTTGTCTGAGAAATGTCTGTTCATTTCAGATGCCCATTTTTGAATTGGGTCTTTGTATTTGGGAGGTCTGATTTTTTTAAGTGCTTTATATATTCTAGATAGTAGTCCTTTGTCTGAGGTACAGCTGCTAAATTTTTTTCCCACATTGTAGGTTGTGTCTTAGCTCTGCTGGTGGTTTCTTTTGCAGTGCAGAAGCTTTTTAATAAGATGAGATGATGAGATCCCAGTTGTTGATTCTTTGTGCTAGTTCCCATGCTACTGAGGTTTTGTTCATAAAGTCTTTTCCTATGCCAGTGTCTTCAAGAGTTCTACCTAACTTATCTTCCGCAAGTTTAGTGTTGCTGTTTTAATATTTAGATCTTTAATCCACTTCAATCTTAGTTTAGTGAATAGTGCTGGAGGAGAATCTTTACAGTTAACTTACAGTTAACTCCATGACAAGTGAGTGCTCAACTGAACGTATTTGCTTGACAACAAATCAAAAGACAGCCCTTCAAAATAAGCTTTCTCCCCCAACTCAGCATGGAAAGCAATCAAAAAGAAAATGAGCTCCCTAGCTTCCTTTTTTTCTCTTCCTTTCCTACACTTCATCTTTCCCTTCCTTTCTTTTCCTTCTATTTTTTGTCTTTTCTTTCCTTTATTTAATTAATAGGGCACACATTCCTACTCCTTGCATATGAAAGAACCCAGATCAAAGAGATTAGGTAACATCTGTTGGCTTTTGATTTAAGCTTTCAAGGACTTTCTCATTTCATTCATTGGTAGCATCCAGAAGTTCCCTGCATTTTAGTGACCTTTGGCTCCTTGAACTGAAAGGAAGGGACATTGGCTTAGGAAATGGCTTGCTCTATGATCACACTGTGACTGCCCAACCTGCCTTTTTCTTAAAATCCAGATGTTGGCTTTTGGGAGGTCAGACTCACACCCTTATAAATGCTGTGAATAAAGTCAAAGAAAACATTTGCTCAATTGGACTGAAGAGGATGTGAAGAATGTGAAACTGCATTTTCACAACTTTGACATAAATTATTACATGCTCTCAGTGGGATTCTACAATGCAGATGAAATGATCAAATTCTGACTGCAGTCAGGTGTTTTAGATTCAAGGTTCTCTTTGCTAACTGGATATCTACATGTATCTTTGAGACTTCTACTAACTCAAAATGTCAGTGGATGCTTTTAACTAAAGATTGAATATGGTAAACATAAAATAGATCAGATGGACCTTCAGCATCTGGCTCTCCCATTTATGACTCTGGGCAAGTTACTTAAACCTAAGCATTGGTATTTTCATTCGCAAAGTAGTGGCAAATACAGAGATTCATAGACTTGCATCGATTCATAGAAATGTCACAGTGATTAAATGAGAGCATACCCACTGTTACACATAATTTCTGGCTTCTACTCAACACTTAATAAATTCTGGCTGTTGTTATTAGAAGTAATGGTCAAATTTGGCATTGTGAGATATCCTGTAAGTCAACTCCATCAGTACCAGTAAAAGTATGATACAGCTGATTTTGTGAAATAAAATTATGGGAGTTTTCACTTACAGGAATAGTAAGATAACTAAATTTGAATCCTTTGTATTAATTCAACATCAAGTTGGAAATGTGAATTCTAGTCATGTCCATATAATGAAAAAAAAGTGTATCACAGGCTCAGTCCCTTATATATTGCATGGTATTCTCTGCTAAATGGCACTTAACTAAGTGTTAAAAGGGAGGAAATGCAGCCCTGCTCCCCCATGTGAGGAGATAGAGACATTAGTAGCCAAGATAGAGGATGAGGGCTTTTCCTACCCCAAGCTCCAGAGGATTCCTTCTCATCTCAAGTTTTACTCCAAAATGTAATCTTCAGGGTATGGAATCAGAATCTATGGCCCTTTCTTGAAATTTGTAATCTTCTGGGACAGATTTAAAGGGGAAGGAGACTATAATATAAAAACACTCTAGCCATCAAAGTTATTGAATATGTCTGGTGCCAGGCACTGTTATCAGAGTCTGGGCAGACAGAGATAATAAGACATTTCCAAGGAATATGCTCTATCTGTCCAGAAGATCTGTCCACAGCTCAATGGATGTTTCGGTAACTGATAGGACAAGGGAGTTTCTGAGGAAGTTCCCACAGCAGGTAATATCTGAGGTGGGTGATGAAGAGTAAGCAGTTTACTAGGTGGAGAATGAAGTGAGGAAAACGATTTTGCCTTAGCTTTCCTAGTCATTCACAATTCTCTGCATTCCTCTTTGCCTAATGTTCTGAGAATATACCCTTTTACTTTTGTTTAGTGTGCTCCCAGGACACTTGCTTAGAATCACCCAGAATGCTGGTTAAATGTAGTCCTAGGTTCCCTCTAGACCTATTGAAATGAAATCTAGAGGGGTTGAACATAGGCATTTATTTATGTCATGGCTCATACCAAGAATGTTTTCCCCCCTGCTGCTTTTGTTGAGCAAACATAGCTTCATTGAAAACTTATTTAGTACCTTTTCTGTAAATGTCTCAGGTATTCAGGGAGACCATCTGTTCTTAGATGCTTGAGACATGCTAGACCTAAAAACCAAAGACCCAGTAGTTGTAAGAGATTGAAGCTATTTTACATTTTTAATCTTTGGGCATATTAAAATTGAAGGCATGCTTCCAAAAGGGTGACTGTAAACGCTGTGACTTTTAATATTCTTATCTTTATTAAACTCACTATTTCCACACGTGATTAAACTAGAATGTATGTACAGTCTCACTTGATGATAGTGCAATGAGTTAATATTTGAGGCTTTTAGAAAAGTGGGACTCCAGAGCAGGTGGCACCCTAAGCCCCTGCCCCTCTATTCAGGCTGCTGGGACAAAATATGAACTGGGTGGCTTATAAAGAACAGGAATTTATTTCTCATAGTTCTGGAGGCTAAAAATCTGAGATCAAGGTGCTGCCAGATTTGGGGTCCAGGATATCCTGTGTCCTTGTTTATAGATAGTCTTCTGGTAAGCTCAGGTGATAGAAATGACTAATGAGTTCCTTTGGGCTTTTGTTCTTTTTAAACAAGGGCATTGATCTCATTAATGAGAGCTCTGCCTGCTAAAGGCCTCACCTCTCTATTCTATGGCTGTGAGGGTTAGGATTTCAAGAAATGAATTAAGGAGGGGCTCAGGCAAACACTCACGTCATAGCAGGCATCTGGTACAATTTATCAAATACTAATCTGCAGGCCCCCGCTTGGGACTTGCTGTATAGTTGTCCATTCTCATTACACAGAGGGAAGTGAGGCTTGGACTGTTCAAAAAGTGACCACTCCCTCGTTTTTCAAATGAGCTGAATATGCTGATGCCATCATGCATAGTAAATACTGAATTGGAAACTAGACTTCTCCAGGTGCCTAAAATGCCCCATCTCTGCAGGGCTGATTATAAATGGAACATCCTCCCAGATTGTTTCTCACAGTTTAGGTTACAAGTTCCTTTCATTACAAACATTTCAGAATGTTTTCTGCTGACTTATTTCTGCTCAACACCTGTCAGAAGATGGCATGAGGAGGTAGGAAGTCTTCAATGGAGCCAGATTCTCATAAGTAGGTCATAATTAACCCTCTTTTGTGAAGAGAACGGTCATATCTCTCATGAGTTAAGAGCTTAAACAGATTGAAAGGGAAGTTTTGAAGTTTTTATACCACACTGCCTTTGCTTTTTATTAAGCTCCAGTTTGTTAGGTGTTGCACATGAGTAAGTTATAGCTGCTTTTTATCCCTTGTGTGAGATTTTCACGCTTCTCCTTCTAGAACAGTGGTCTCAATCTACGGTACATTTGGCAATGTCTGGAGGCATTCTGTGTAGTCACAACTGGGAATGGGTGTTATTAACTAGTGTTAAACCTAGTGCTGTACCTAGGATGGCCCCACAATTACAAAGCATTGCTTGGCCCACAGTATCAGTAGTGTTAAGATTGAGAAGCCCTGTTCTACAACTGGATTCTTCACCTAGAGATGTTGTTCACAGTTTGGGGGTCTGTGGATTGATTTTAAGGAATTTATGGACTTTGAAAATTTGTACAAAATCTCATATGTATGCTCATCATCTGGTAGAAAAGCATTGTGCTTTTTATCAGATTCTCAAATCCCTCAAAGGTGGCAAACCACAAAATTTCTGTCCCAGTCATGTCCCACTGCGAGAATGTTTTTCCCCACTACTTTTTTTTTTTAAACTATTCATGTTATCTTTATTAAACATTTATTTTTTGTGTGAATGTATCCAGATACATAGGTGACTGACTACCTGTCCAGGTATGCTTGTGACATGCCAGACCTAATTACTAATAATATCCCTCTGTGCTCTCAGATGTGTCCTGATCCTGGTTTGAATGCTAGTTATAAGGTCACTATTAGTGAGGTATTGTGAACATTTCAACTCACTCGACACTTTCAGGAATTCCTTACAGCTGAGGCATAAATTATATGTTTTCTAAAAATCCATGCATGAAAAATTCGCAAATATGTAGAACCCCTTCATTGATGTCTACCACCTCAGGCTATGTAATCCTTTTTAGTGTATAGAAGGAGGAAAGATGATATGACAAGTGCCACAATTATGTTAAATATTTTGCTCAGGATATCTTTATGCACTAAAAACAGATAACATTTAGAGATCTCATTATGGATACACAACACTTGCCAAATTAGGGTGTGTTCTCATCACAATCTGTGGCCTATATAACTAAGAATCTGTAAAACATTCAAAACCCATACCAACTTTTGTCCCAAGAGAGGCACATTTCATATATTTTACTCTGTAGTTATGAAGCTAGATTGTGTGTGTGTGTTTGTGTGTATGTGTGTGATATATTTATCTTACTGTTGCTTCCGAGCAAGTCACTTAACATTTTTCTGAATGCAAGAAAAGAATTCTGTAAAATGAGGAAGTTACAATTAGTTTTCTCTAGCCTTTCCAGTCTAGAATTTCATATTTGTTCATTCATTCATTCATTCACTCAGTCACTCATTCATGTCTCCAAATCTTACCTGTGTCCAGTCAGGCCCTGTACATGGTCCTATGCAACAGAAATGAAAATTAGCCTTTCAGACCCCAAGGATCTCAGTGCTCAGTAGGTAAAGTCAACATCCAGGGCGCTAGGGGTGTGTGCAGTTGAATCCCTTAATGCAGCCAAGAGACAAAAAGAAGAAAGGTGACCTATACCAGAGGAGTTCATTTACTATTTGAATATAATTCAGCAATGAATTCCTGTGGGAAAATATGATCCTGTGGGAAGGCTGTAGCTCCTTTACTAGATTATATACTTCTTTCAGACAGACAATCACATCTTCCCTTTGGATTTCTGGAGTAAGAGTTGAGAAGTGTGATTTTTAAGATAATAGACTTTGCTACTAGCTCTGTGTTGAAATCTCATCTCTAGGACTTCCTAGAGAGACTCAGTTTCCACATCTGTCCATTGGGAATGGTAAAACACTATTTAATAGAATTGAATAAAATTATGTGTATAAAGCACCTGGTGTCTAGTAAATACTCATTAAAAGTTAGCTCTGCTAATGGAAATAGGAATGATAGCTGAAACAGCATAGGTACTAGTACACAACAAACTTGGGCTCAAACTCAAGCCCCAGTGCCTACCATAAGCAAGTTAATTGGTCCAAGCCTCAGGTTCCATATCAATTAAATAAAATAATAGTATAGACCATGCAGAGCTTCTGCAAAAATTCAAGAAAAATGGTACATGTTAAGTGATTGGTGTATAGTAATAATTACTTTAAAAGATTTTTGCCTTGCCTTAAAAATCCTTTCAATTTGCTTGACTTATATTTTTCCTTGGCTGAAAAACTTCTGTAGAGTTATTGTGTGTTAACCTGAATCCAGTCCTCAGTGCTGTCTCCCATGACTCTGATGATGGTATAGGTATTTTATCAGACATATCCTATCATCATCTTTCTGCATAGAAATTCTTGTAGTAGTGGCTTCAGCTTTCTCTGCTCTTGCCTCTTCCCACTTCTTTGTGTCCACCTCTCCAGTATGTGCTAAATACTTAAAGCCATGGGTACACAAGGGTCAAAAAAGAAAGGAACAGTTTTTGCAGGTCAATTTCCTCTGGAAAGGACATGTGCTCCAGGGTAGGAAGACATGTTGCTAACTTGCCTACTCATTTCATTCTTACCTTACCAGTCTATGCCATGGTCTGCGCCCCCAGTGTGATAACTCCCAGAGAGCATCAGTAACTTCTAGAGAGAGCTATTTCCTTATCCTTTGTCTTGTTCCTCTTCACAGCTCATTCTTGCCATTTTCTGCAAGAATTATTTGTACTGGAATGATAGTACTACTCTTGCTCTCAAATTTTGTTCAGTAGCCCAGATGTAAGGCAGATTGCTAGACTTTTTTTAGGTTGGTGAATAATGATTATTTCATATAATCCAGATTTTTTGAAATGTAATTATATAATTAAGGAGAATTTTTAAAGCCTTGTTAGAAGATTTTATTGTTAAATTTTTTGTTCTCTGATGCTTGATTCCTATGGTCACCTTTGGAACCAAAGTTCCACCCTAAGAACATAAACAACACAATCAAAACCAAGTTCTGGCCCCCTGCCTGCTGAATCCGGGCATTCTGTGTGCAGTGATTATGTAGAGGTGAGGCGGTGGGGACACTGTCAAACTTCTGCACCTGCAATTCTTGAATCTAAGGCATAGCCTCTGGCTCCTCATCAAAAAGGACACATGCTAAGGGGGTTAGAAAAGCACGTTTACCTTCCACTCTTGGCTTTCTCTCTGCCCTAGTGGGGGTACTTGAATGAAATTGAAAACTGGTGGGGCATGCCAACACACATTGTAGTCTTCTGGCCTCCAGAAAGCCAAGGAGAACAATAAGCATGACTGCACAGGTTACCACATGGAGGAAATCCATTGACATTTTACTGTCATAGGCTCTGAAAGTTGAAGCAGGATTTATTAATATGTAACTACACAGCCATTACATATTTACGTTCTATGGGCTACGTAATTAGAGCTATAATGACTGTAGAATTTATTGTCAGTAGGCGCAGTTAAGACTGTTCTGTTGACCATGTACTATAATTATGTAGTAATTGCTATTCTTTGAGTAAAAGTAGTAGCCAATAAAGTGAAACTGGGAAGTAATTGCTTTGTAATTATTTGGGGGAAAGGAATTGTTCCAAGTAAAACAACTGGCCGTACACAGGTGAATATTTTATTTGACAGGTCATGTTCACTGTTCATAAGCCTTACAATCATACTAAGACGGACTCTATGCTTTTTTTTTTTTTTAAGCAATCTGGGGAGTAGGCTAATTTCCATAGAATGGATCTTACTTGTAGCTGTTTTAGTAGATTTCATTAGAGATTGTTTTCAAAATAGGGGGAGGTTAATTTAGAACAGAGCATTTAGAACATTTTTTTGTCTTTCTGTCTCCCTTAGTTGTTTCCTTGATGAGAACATTGTCATTATCACAAACCCAGCAGTGAATTTAGCAATCCTAGAACCATTTCCATTTGCTATTTTTTATAATTGCTAAGATACCTATTTTTTATCTTCAAAGTTTCTTGTTGTGAGATGTTCTTTCTAGAAAAGGATTTAAAAGATTTTTCTTGGAGACATTTTGATTTTCCATAGCTACTAATTTATTTGCTGCTGAAATAGGACAGTAGAGAAAGATAACTCATTTACGCAAGTAAGTCCTCTAAGCTGACTTATGTTCTACGAATGTGCAACTTACTTATTAAATATTGATTTATTTAACCACTACTTCTAATTAGATCAACAGGGAGGTTTTCTTTGTTGTTGTTGATGTTGTTGTTGTTCTCAAGTTAGTTTTTTTTTTTTAAAAAGACAGTTGTAAATTGTACTATAAGCTCCTATAGGCTGGAAATTTCCCCCTTACCTGTTTCCTAATCTCATCTGGAATTGAGGTAGCACAATTGCATAGATCTTCAGGAACAAAACCAATAGAGATCAATACTCTTTATTAGTTGTTTGAGGTTACTTAGTCTGTTATTTTCTTGAAAAATCCTTGGGTTACAGGTAATGTAAAAAGCCACTGCTTTGTACAATTAGACAGAATCCTGGAGTTTCTTGGGATTCAAATGAATGTGTTCATCTGTACTATGTTACCATCAATGGGCAACTCAGTAAAGCATTATACTTTGTGGAGCTGGTGAAGGCCCATTAGAACATTTATTTATTTGCTATTTGTTTTAAGACAAACATATCTACATGTACTCACTTGAAGCAATTTTCAGATTTGCTTGTAAGTAAATGTATGAATAATATATTTATACCAATCTATCGTTGTTTATACCAACCTCATTATTGGAAAGATAACCAAGACATTGGTAGCAAAGTTTACCCTTGAAAACAAATCATGGCTTTGGGATGGCAAAAGGTATACTTTTTACTATTATATTTATCTATTAATTTATTTTTGCATATGTATGTTTTACCTACTTAAAAATATATACATATGCACATGTATTTATATATGTATATAGGTTGGAAGAATACCTGGTACCAATTAATGCTCATTGAAAGGCACATCTAAAATCTGGTCCATTGTAGGAATTGTTAACATCTACAATCCCAAGCACACTGTCAAAGATTTGCCTGCTAGAAATCACTGTTGCTTGGAAGATTCACCCTGTCTTGTTGAGCTGCAGATCCCAAAGAGGGACGTAAAGAAATTAAATGGAAAGAACACTGATCTTTGTGCCAGATATTACTTAAGCAAATCTTCTCGCCCCTGACACTTTGCTATCATTTTTGCTGAAAACAGAGCATGTGCTTATGAGAAGTTCTAATACATCTCACTAACTTTTCTAGGTGAATGAATTGGAAGAGTATGGAATTTGGAATTTTGAAGAAAGACTCATCTCAGCCACTTACTAGCTCTATATTTGTGGGCAATCTATGAAACTTCAAGATGTTTCTGTGCCTGGCACCCTGTTTCGAAGAGCCTGGATGAGGTCTTTTAAATATAATCTCTGGAGTCCATACTGCATAGTCAGAAAAAAACTAATCCTGCTACTCTAGTCACAAGTGACTGAGCAGGAGTATAAACCAAGAATGGCCACATGTGGGCTGGCTAGACACCAGTCACCTCTAAGACTACCAAGCACAAGTTTCGGGGCTAATAGGGTCACTCAGTGGTGACAGCCAGAAGTAATCAGATTCTCTCTTAAAGAAAGTAGAATTGCTCCCAAATATATAGAAAGGATAGATTCTTTGAGCTCTTGACTAAACTGAGAAGGCTGAGAAAATCTGTCAATGTCAATCCAGTTCATAGCTTCTGCTTCCCTAAGAATTGTTCCTCATCCTCTACATTCACTTACCCTTCGGCCTGATGGTCACATCCATCCTGTATGGCCTTGCTCCTCTGGTCATACTTAATAGATAAGAGAAGGATAAACTACTTCAGCTCTCTCCCTTGAATTTCAAATTGGAGTTTAGAACCTGTTGTGGCTTATATCTAAATGTCCTCCAAAATCATGCCATCGTAGGTGGGGCTTTTCAGAGGTGGTTGGATCTTGAATGTGTGATGCTGGGATTGAGTGTGTGATGCTGGGATCAAAGGTTTGTGATTACTAAATTAGTCCATTGATTAGTTTGACATAGTTCTGGGAGTAGATAATGGAAAGGCCCTCCTTGGAAATATAAGGGGCAGAAAGAGGGCTTCTGGGGTAGTTTGTCACTTGCTGCTTGCTGTTTTGCTTCTTCATTACTTTGTTGACTTCTGTCTGCCAAGGACTGTTTCTCCTCTGTATTGCCCCTTTTCCATGGCCCCCTGCCTTGGAGCTAGCCAACTATGAATTGAAACCTCTATGAACTGTGGGCTAAATAAACCTTTTCTCCTTTAACTTTGGGTGTTGGGTATTTTGTCTCCGAAATGAGAAAGAGTAACTAAGACAGAACCCTAGATAGGTTGGTAACTTGAACTTCAGACAGATAAACTCTAGATTTTTGGGAAGGATAGGTATAGGACTGTGAAGAAAAGCAGGTCTGCTAAGAGTAAAGAATGAAGCATATATGCAAAGAAGAATGGCTGCCCAAAAGTGGTCACATGGTTTGCTAAGTCTTTCATTCTTATTCCTGATTGCACCTAATTCCTGATTGGTCCTAAATATAAGTTATGTGAAATTCCTTACACCTTTAACATTAAATCTTAAAACATATTTTCTTTTTTTGTTTGTCTCTTTGCTTATATTTTATCAAAGAATTTTCCTTACTTAAAGCCAAGAGTGCCATGACTAAGAGATCCAACTTTCTATCGTGGCCCCTGTGGTGCATCTTAGTGTCAGAAGTACTGAAACACAGTGTACCCCTGTCTGGCCTCAAGTAGGCCACAACTCATAGCACCCACTCTTCCTAGCCCCAAATCCCACTGAGGAAAGCAATCTCAGTATTTTTGCCATATCCTGGAACTCACTATTACACGCTTCCAATATGTTCTAGCATCTGCAGAATGGGAGCAATAATGCTTTTGCCTCCCCTACACAGGAACTATTACAAATATTGAAGAAAAGGATTATTCATCTGAATAATTCATATTCCTATTCATGCTAGACAGTCATAATAAATAAGTTGTGCTCTTTTTTTTTTTTTTCTTTTTTTTTTTGGTACTGGGGATCAAACTCAGCTCCTTGTGCTTGCGCAGCAGGCGGCGAAACCACTGAGCTAAATCCCCGGCCCAGGTTGTGCTCTTTTGTAGAGCTGACCTATGAATAATAATTAACAGGAGTTGATTACATTGCACGTTAGACATAATTTTAGTTCCTTATGACTTTTGTTTCTAGTATTAACACTCATGATTATATTACATAGCAAAAGATAATTTGAAGGTAAAATAAAAGTTATTAATCAGTTGGCCTTTAAATAGGGAGGTAATACTGGATTTTTCAGGTGGGCCCACTGTGATTATATAAACCCTTTAAAGCATAAGATAAAGTCAGTATGAGAGTGTGGCTATGCTGGTGTCAGGGTCTGAGAGACAGGGAAGAAAGAACTTGTGTTTTCTTTAGGGTAGAGGATAGCCTCTGGCTTGATGGTCAGAAAGGAAACAGCGACCTCAAACCTCCGACCCCAAGGAAAAGAATTCTGCCAACTACCTGGTGAGATGGGAAATAGATTGTTGCCCCAAGCTTTCAGATAAGAGTTCAATACAGCCAACACCTCCACTTTGGTTTTGTGAGACCTGAAGCAGAGTACCCAGCTGAGCCCCACTGTACCTGGACTTCTGACCCATGTAAACTGAGCAATAATAAATGGCTATTGTTTGAAATTACTAAATTTCTGATAATTAGTTACAATGTGGAAAGGAAACTAATACAAATGTATCCTAGGCATAGTGCCAAGTCCTTTATAATCATTCCAACATTATTGTCAAGAGACTTTAGTTTTCCTTCTCAGGTTAAGCAACTGTTTCAAAATAATAGAGTTTAATAATTGGCAGAGCCAGGACTTGAACCCAGGTTTGTCACTAAGGGGCTCAAACCTACACTGTTTACCAAATAAGATGTCAAACTTTGGCCACCTGCAAATGAGGCCTGCTCCATCAACTGGAGAGATGCAGTGAGCTCCCAAACCATTATGCTGTATATAACTTGTCTTATCCCCTCTCGGCTTGCTTAATCCAAGACAGAAAAAGAGCCTGGTAGCAGCTCTGCACCTGCAGAAAGTGTCTATGCTGCCCCGAGGGCCAATTTAGCCTCAGTCAGTCTGTGGCAGGAGCTCATCTGGGGCCTGGCCCCCGCCCTGCTTGGCAACCTGAGCAGCGAGTCGCAGTCCAGGCTTTGAAGCATGAAATGGGGTTTTGCACTGAAGCTTGAGAGACATGGTGCACGGAGTTTGGTTTGGCTATTTTCTCCCCTACTGTTTGTTTTTAGAGATGAGATGAGGGCAGGCATGAAAGAGGTCTCTCCCAGGTACTCTGTATGAGATGGCAGCCACTGGTCAGACAGGAATACAAATAAGGGGAGGTAGTGCAACTCTCTGAACCCCAACGCATAGGCAGCATTCAATGTGCAGCAGCCATTCTTGTGATTATTGCCGCAGATATCATTACATGATTATTTCAGGGGCATGGACAAAGCCCTTGGCTCCAAAATGACTCCTCTTGTCACAATTATGGGACTTTTCCATTCTTTTGATGCAAGATTATGTATGTTTTCTGTATTAATCTTCTGTATGTGTGTGTTTTTTACTTTTATGACCGTTCCTCTGACACCTCTAAAACACCGATTGTTATAAGAAAATAGCAAGTCACATAAAGGAGGTAGGGGATTTTCATTCAATCTGATCTAATATCCTTGGTAAGAAGAATTTGTCATTCATACTCTAGTACAGCATTTCCCAGATGAAAAATGTATTCATTCCATGAGAAGGCATATGTGAGATAATTTTAGGTGATTCATAGATGAACATTATTTTCTTTTTTCCATATTGCTTCTGAGTTTTTCCTTGATGCCCTTTGTTATTATCTTTTATTTATTTTTATTAGTACATATTTGCAGTACAATAGTTATGTCTCGATATGAATTATAAGAAAATATGTAGCACATTAAAGTGTATGATTTATAATGAGAGTAAAATTGGTAGGAAATAAAAATTGTATCAGTAGAAGGGAAAATAGTAAATAATAATATATAGGAATATAAAAATAGGGAGACAATATGGAGGCAGATTATGGGAAATCTGAGCCTCTTTGCTTTAATGTGACTTCTCTTCAGTTGGTCAGGTTAGTTCCAAAGAGGACATTGGAAGAAGAGTAAAGAGAAAAAGATCTGGTCCTTTGAAGAATAAAATAAAAATTACCAGAGGCAAATGTCAAGGCAGCTAAGGAGCAAAGGTAAGTATAAGACCCTGTCAGAGCAGTTTGAGATCACTCATGTCAAATGTGGCTGCCTGTGAAATTTTTCCTATTTATGCCCAGACTGGAGGATACGTGGTTACTTTTGACCTAAAAAGAATGCTGTTAGCTCTCAAATTTTTTTTATCCAAAAACAGCCTGTCCATTGAGAGACTGATTTATTTTTGATGGCAGAATTTACTTGGGCTTCACATCAGAAAACAATTGTCATGGGCCGGGGATTTAGCTCAGTGGTGCTGCTGTCTGCTTTGCAAGCACAAGAACCCGAGTTTGATCCTCAGTACCAAACAAACCAACCAACCAAACAACAAACAAAATTGTCTTCGCAGAAGATTAGTGCTGAAAGGGACCCGATCAGCTTCATTGTTCTACAGATAAGAACTTTGGAACATAGAGAAATTAAATGATTTCTCCAAGGACGTGCAGATACCTAATAGCAAGACATGGACCACTGTTCATATCTTTTGACTTTTCGTCAGAGGTAGTCAAGGAATTTAACCTTAGTGGAGGGATGAGTTGAGACCCCAGGTCCTAGATTAATATATGATAGAAAACAAACCAGAGAAATGTATAAATCTAGATTCTCTCCTGTCAGTAGAATGCTGTTTGTTTTTATGGTAGTTGCTCTTATATTTCATTACTTTAGTCTTTATATATTACTATTATTATTATTATCTTTTAGCATTGGAGATTGAACTACAAACCAGGCTTTTGATCACCCTAGTCTTAAAAATCATTATAAATGTTACATATTTTAAATTTTTAAACAGCTGAAAAGATACTTGCAGAGAATATGCCCAGAGTGGGCAGCTGCTCTTCCTACTCTTCTGAGTATCTGCCTTAGTAAAACTTTGTTCCAGGTGTTATTGACATGACCTTTGGTATGGATTTTTAAAATGACATAAGCCAGGAAGCCTGAAATAGTGTATGGCTAAGAGTTTTGTTAGAAATAGTCTTTCTGTTGCACTGTTCCCCATGGTTCCCTTTCCCATATACAAGATGCTTGGAATCTTTAACAGGAAAAGTTAGAAAGGAGAGTACACTGCAAATCCTTAGGAGAATAGCTATAACACATATTTTGTATTTATACACATTTTATGTGTATTTATGTGGCAGTAAAGATCAAAGGTGAGCTGGGAAATGACCTGTAATAGCTCCCTTGCTTACTATTATTATCTTTACTATATATCAGAAAAAAATATCTTCCAAAAATACAAATGTGACTTAAAATCTATGGGAGATTCCATTAATCTGTCAACAATCTGTTACACTTCTGATAATAAAAATACGAGCATTCCATTTCCTTGTGGA
Organism: Heterocephalus glaber; assembly: GCF_000247695.1. Next base: position 3,647,489 of record NW_004624774.1, read on the forward strand.
TATTATATGAGAAACAAAGATGAAGAGACTTCTTGTAGAGCTGAGGCTCTATCTTCAAGTTCCCTCTGCCCTTGTCTCCCTTGAATTTGGTAATGTGTACTTCTAATTTCCCTTTGGTGTCTAAGGTCTTAAGTTTGGATGTTTTGTCTGCAACCAAGATTTCCTGCCCCATTCTACTTTGGTAAAGATAGGTATACTAACCTCATATTTACTCCTTTACCCAAATTCTCTTTATATTGTACAATAGTTTTAAGTTATTGAAATGTTTTTGGATCACACCTCATTTGAAATAATGTTTCTGTAGTACAGCATAATGACAGGTGACATGTTTATTCTTTTTAACTATGACAAATAGGTATGTAGTTTAATGCTTTTTTGAGATTTAAAAGTCAAACACGAATTACTATGAAACTTTGCTCTAGTGACAACCACTCAGGCTTTATGTCTGTCTTCTAAGATGAGTATATAGTAACTATTTCTCTGCATATTCACCAGGAAAGATTTGTGAATGTTTCACATTCCTTGACACCAAGCATACAGCCAAAAGGTGCTGATTCTGTGTGTGTCTCCAAGTAGAAATGACCCTTAATTTTGATCCAACACATATTTGGTTGAAATATTTTTTTGTCCTATTATGTTATATATGAGATAGCTGCTAGACAAGAGAACAACTTACTCCTAATGAATAATTAATACTCTACTTCGTAGCCCAAAGCCTCTCCCCTTCTCTCCCCTCAGTAGCTGTTCGTGAATTCTCATCATGTGCTCTGTTTAATCATACTCATTCTTTCTTTCTCACTCCACTTCAAAGCAAGAACACATAAAGAGCAGTGGATCAGACATACTTGTGTCATTGACAAGGTGAGGGTTATGCCAGTCTTGCCTGTTGAATAGTAATACGAAGGATCTGGAAGTTGCTTTTTCATTCATTCATTTGCTATAGTGTACAATTTAAGGACCCACAGTTAGACAGTCTGTTCATATACAATTTTTGAATGGGTTAATTTGGGAAATTTATTTAATCCTTCTGTGCTTTAGTTTTCTCATCTAGGAAGTGTGAATAATAGTATTACCCATCTCACTGATCTTTGTAGGGACTCAGTTGCAAAATGGATCATGACTGCTACAAAATAAGCCTTCAATAAAAGTTATTCATTTGTTTGTTGATTTATTTAATAGCAATTTATTAATTACCTGTTTGTGTTATTCACTGTATGCAGAGGGGTACAAGAATAAACACAACATAATATTTTCTTCAGGGGCTTGTTGTTTGGATAGGGGTGGGGCTACAGATTCCACAAGCAGGTAACTAGAGTTGAATAGCAAATACTCTAGTGTAGAGCTCCACCCATAATGTTTTACAAGGTACTATGCGAGTTCAGAGATGAAGAAGCCTAATTCAGCTGAGTCTTCACAGAAGGGGTGACACATGGACCAGTTTTTGAAGGATAAAGATGTTCTAGGCAGACAAAGTGGGAATATCAGGCAGAGAAACTGATTGTGTAAAGGCTTGACAGTGGGAGGAGAGACGCTGTGTCATTATAACACCTGAATCCAAGCCATGTAGCCAGGGAACTGTATGAAAAAGAAGGTGGAAAGATTTGAAGCACGGAATCATGATATGCAGTGCCAGGCCTTTTGGAGAGCTCTTGACCTAAGATGAGGAATCTGTGAAAAGTAAGAAGGCTGACTATTTTATTTTTGCCCATGAGAAGTGGAGTTTGGTGAATTCAGTATAAAGCCAGTGGACCTTTTTAGAATGGTATTATAATCGATTGGGGAAGAAGTTATCAGGCAACCTGATCTAAATTTATCAATAATTGGAATAGAGTACAAGGAACAGGTGTAAGTGAAATTGAAGGCATAAAATGGGAGAATTTGATGAATGGTAGGATCTGGGCATAAAAAAGCATTCAGAATAACTCAACGTTATGGCTTAGACAGCTGAGTAGGCGATAGTGTCATTAACTGAAATAGGAAAAATATGGAGAAATTGGTCAAAGAGAAAATGCAACTTGTATATTCTGTGGTTTAACCTCATGTCTTCCCTTAAATAGACTGGTGGTATGTTTGGGAGTGAGATGATATAAATAGGACCCTGATTTAAAGTGTGGTAAGTATAAGACATGGGTGGCAAGTATAGCAATTCTAGAAAGTCATGAGTCAATTCTAGAGTATAGCAATTCTAGAAAGTCATGAGCTACATTAGCTCCATGAAGGTAAATAAAACCTTTCTTTGGTCCAAGACAGAAAAAAAAACCCCATCAATTTTCAAATTTTTGAAATAGTTTGTGTTCATCATAAAAGAGCAAAAGACTAATAAAAATCAGAGAAAATGAAGGCCATCCTGTAACCCCACCACCTGCAGATAACCACTCTGGTCAGTTTGGTAGCTATCCTTCCACACTGCTTGAGATGAATTCTCAATTCCTGCATATCTACTGCTGCTTTTTTATTTACATGACATATTGTCTACATCCCAGCATATAGGTCAATGTAGATCTTTGCTATTTTTTTAATGAATGGCTGAATTTGTACAGCATAAATATCCTTAGGAAAATTCCTAGAAGTGTTGTAGGCTCAGACACTTACAAATTATGAGTCAAAAATTCATGTTTAATAATTGATAAGATCATTTAGCCCATGTGAGTTACATTTGTTAATTAAGAAGATATGTGTATTAGTTTCCTGCTCCTGCTGTAACAAATTAATCAAAAACTTAGTAGTTTAAAAGAGCACAAATTTTTTCTCTTAGAATTTTTGAGGGCAGAAGTCCAAACTGTGTCTTAAGGAACTAAAATCAAAGTTATTTCATTCTAGAGGCTGCATGGAAGAATCCTTCTTGCTTCTTCTAGCTTCTGAAGTTGTTAGAAATCTCTAGCTAATTGCATCATGCCAGTTTCCAATTAATTCAGCACATCACATTCTCCCTTTTTGACCCACTGCCTCCTCATACAGCCTCTTATAATTATATTTAAGGCTTATATGGGTAATCCAGGAGAATCTCCCCATCTCTAGTTCCTTGCTTAATCACACCTTCAAAGTTTTATTTGTTTGTTTGTTTGCCATGTAAGACAACATATTCAGACATTTTGGGGATTTGAATGTGGACACTTTAGGGATGGTAAAACTCTTATGAGATGCTCTGGGATCTGGGAAGTCCAATATCCACATCAAGGTGCCAGAATCTGGCAACAGCCTTCCTTGCTTGTCAGTCCATGGCAGAGGGGAGGCAGGAGGGAGGGAGGGAGAGAGAGAGAGAGAGGCTGAAGTCATCCACTTGTCTAGAATCTATTCCCACTGTAACAAACCCATTCTTGTGAAAACAGCATTCATCTCATTGCTGAAGGCAGAGCTCTCCTATCCTCATTTCCTCTTAAAGGTTCTAGCTCTCAACATGATCATTGAAGATTAAATTTCCAATATGAGAACTTTAGGGAACACATTCAAACATAGCTCTTGCACAGGGAAGCAATTTTCTGGGTTACAGCTATGAACCAGAAACCCAGGTTTCATGCAGAAGGAAGAAACTATTCTGTGTGATAAAGGGGTGCAAGGAAGAAAGAAAGGGTCCTGATTTGTTCAGGAGAAAGGACAGGGTGAGAAATGTTAAAGAACTGTAAGGGACTCTGGAGAGAAGGTTATGTATCACAGATATTTTCCCAAGTGAAATGCAGTGTAAAGTAGCATACAAATGCTTTCTGTGAGCCATACTTCTTCAGTTAAAGATAATCGCACAATGCTCTTGGTCTGGCTTTCTAGAGAAGCTGACTAAAGGGCTGAATTGTCTGTTAAAGAATCAACATCTCAGTGGCTGTTGTCATTAACCAAATAAAGATGAGAAAATAATCCTCTGGTGTGACTACAGCACTTTGCCCCTGTGGCATCCATAACTGAGCTGTCTTTCCTTGAGCCATTCAAGATCACAGAACAAATTTAGCAGAATATCTTTTATTGCATGCGTGGATAGTCGTACTTGCTCACTTAGATTTGACATAACATTAGATGCAGTTATGGAGTTCGGGTTGTCATATCTCTATTTAATTAAACTTATTTCCTATCCCATCTTTGCTAACATGCTTGCAATGAGTTCTTCAATATTTGATAACCTTCATGGACCCATTCATTCTCTGCTCAATAAGAGAAACCTCTATTGAAATTTTTCTACTTTCTCTGGGGTTCCTTGCTTACTTCAACCATAGCATACCAAATACAGTGTTTATCGAGGCCCTAGATACAACAGACATGAGTGAGTGGCTCAGTATCAGGCCACTAGGAATGGAAAGGTCTGTGGCAAACTGGTGAATTATGTCCTGGGTAAAGGAGGCAACTGATAGCTCCGTTCTAGTTCACTGCTATCAGAGGTGGAAGTTGGCTAAGGGAGCCAGATTCTCTAATTTCTGACAGAACCCAGAAATTAGGAATTGTGCATCATATCTACTAATTTTGTTACATTATACATGCAAAGAACATGTATCTCTGGGCCCAAAGTCAACTCATAGGTCATCTTTGCTTTAATGCTTTCTTTTTCAAACTCATTAAACCTGCAATGCACATTTAAAATTCACTGATTGGAGAGCAGAGAGGAGAAGCTTTCCCTAAATTTAGGGCTCTGGGAAGATTATCTAAATTTCAGTCTCTGCGGTCATAGTGCCAGGAAACACATCCTGCTGACAACCCTTCTGCAGGGTAAAGTGTTATCACAGGTTCACTTAGTTCCCAGATCCCAGGAATGAATAGGAACATGGAAAGAGAGCAATGCTAACAAACCCTCCATCCCTCCACAACAGTAATCCTCTTTCCACACTGCCAGGATGTTGTGCAGTTAACTGGGTAATTGTTTTCCTATTTCTTCTACAGGGTTTGTATTCCTGTTACTTCTTTCTGTCTCAAGTAGGAGAAAGAGTGTACTCATATTCAGTACATGCATACTGTGACTTGTGCTCTGTTGGATGGGTTCATTAATTTGGAAAAATAACAGCTTGGTACTGGGAATGTATCTCAGTAATTAGAACTTGTGCTTAGTATGTTTAAGGCCCTGAGTTTAGTCCTCAGCACTAAAATAAACAAAAAAAATTAAAATAAATAAGCACTCAACCAGATCTCCATGTGTGACTTGGGATTTTAAAGATGTTTCCATGAATTTCAAAGGATGTAGCCTTCCTTTCTTCTTTGGTGGATCTCTTCTTCCCCAGAAGAAGGAACACTACAAAACATAAAGATAGGGTAGAGAGGTATGCTTAGAGGTGTAGGAAAAATATGCAGTGAAAAGTAATAAAAAGCACTTAAGGCTGAGGAATTTCCTGACATGGAGGTGAAACAAGACTTTTGTCAAGTAAAAAATACATCAGATCTAGTTTATTCCTTTGTCACATCATTGATAAGGGCTTCAGAAGATGAAAGTCAATCTTATTTTTATTTTTTCTAAAGATACTAAATTTGAAAATTATGTTATTGGTCTACCGAAATCTTGTAACTAGCTAGTCACACTATATCTCCCATTTATATCATAAAGTTAGAGAAATAATGTTTTAGTTTCAGATGTATACAGGAAGCCAATCTTAAAATTTTTTAAGTCCAACTTTACTGACTGTGTCATTTCTATGCCTTTGTTACTTTCTTGAATAATTTAACTAAGATGTTTTAGGTTCATTTGTGTCATCGATGGTAGACTAACTTCATTAGGAAGAGCTCTGATCAAGGCAGTAGAATAGACTTGTAGTTTTAAATTATTCAAGTAAACAGGTAATATGCCAGGCATAGACTGAGCTGGACCCATGTATTATTTGCCCTATTCTCTCCATTTCACTGCACATTGACAGATGATTGCTTAATCTTAAATGACTTTGTACAATGCATTGATCTTATGCTAACACTTGCCATAGGAGAAAATGCAAGCATCCATGAAATGGAATTTTGCTATATTAATTGTTAGTGAATATTTATTTATCATCCATGGAAAGAGGGATGCATACTAGAATATTGACCTTTTGGTATTTCCAGATGAACTGTCTACCATTACTATTTAGTGTTCCATAGAAGATTCTGGTTATCATGAAATGTTCAAGACAGGTACCTGACTTTTAGTGCTAAGCACCTCTCGTCTCCTGCTCTTTATGTTTTTCCATTTTTAGAACTGCTCTGTGGACAAACTCTTCAGATGTTTACAATAATGACAAGAAAGATACAGGAAGGAGGCTCTTTCATTATTTATGCTGTGTTTATACATTGCCTTGGACTTTGAATGAGGATTGGATCACTTGTAAAGAGATAGTTCATGCTCTGGAAGAGGAAGGACTTAACTAAGGTGGGGTTAGAATTGTAATAAGATGTATTTAGATGTTCCATAGATAAGCTTTCTGACCATAAGGACTGTGAGAGAACAGAATATATTCCTGAGAGAAGCTTTGGAAGATACTTTTGGGGGCTGTGTTTATAGACATCATAATGGCAGATGAGAGACAAGGAATTCATTAGGAGGGTTTGGAGCATGCTGCAGTGCTAGATGTAGTTGTTATTTTGCTTTCAATAATGCCATCAACATTTTCAGATAGATTTCTTTGAAAGGATATGTTAGAAAATATCAATGTGTGATTATTCAAACTTTTCATTCTTTTATGCTTTTTTTCTCCTCCTTTCCTCCTCCTCCCCCTCCTCCTCCTCCCCCTCCTCCTCCTCCTTCTTCTTCTTCCTCCTCCTCCTCCCTCTGTCTCTGCCTCTCTCTCTCTCTCTCTCTCTCTCTCTCTCTCTCTCTCTCTCTCTCTCTGTTACTGAGGATTAAACCCAGGGCTGTAACATTGAGCTACATACCCAGACTACTTTTTTTGAGACAGGGTTTCACTAAGTTGCACAGTTGCCCAGGCTGGGTTTGAACTTGGAATCCTCCTACCTCGACTTCCCATGGTGCTGGGATTTCAGATGGACACTGTGGCTCTCAGCTTCATCCTTTCTTTACACTGAGGCTACAGAAAGACAATCCCTACAAATGCATTCAGTAAGATGACTCATTCGTTTTCCTGTTGGTTGGTGTCTGATATTGAGAATGTTATACTTTTAAATCTTTATCAGTGCCTTAAGATATATGCTAAGAAAGTTGTATTCAAATCAAGCAAAGTGTATATTAATATTAATATATCAACCATCTGGGTATTTCCAGTACTTACATGTACTATATCATAATAGTCTACATATTTACTTTCTTCTTTTTCTCCCAGATATGCCCAGTGCCCCTACAATATGCCAGTTTAAAACATACATGCAATTGCAAGCATGGTTTTGGTTTCCTCTGCCTGGAATGTACTGTGATGCAGAATTCACCTTTGAACCCAGCTCAGACATCATTAGCACTTCTCAGAAGCTCTCTGGATCCCCTATTCCTTTCCTCTGACATCATACTTAGATTTGTGGTATGGAACTTATGTATTTAGTTCCTGAATACGCATGTATTGTATTAAGTGAATGGTCATTGAATGGATGTGTGGCCATTCTTTCTTTCATAAGCTAGAAGTTTATTTTATTTACATATTTATCTACATATCCAACACCTCCCCTCACCTCCAACATATAGCAGATGTTCAGGTGACAAGTGGCTAATGAGTGTTTGCTCTTGAGAAGAAAAAGTCTATATTCAAAGCATCTCTGGATCCACTGCGAGGCCTGTGATGTTCATGTCTTTTACTTCAGGATAGGCTTATGCTCTTTTGTGGAAACACATTGAATTATTCAAGGTGCATTCTACTTGGATTAATAAAATAAGACTGTGGCAATAAGTCACCATTAAATTCTCACATTGCTTTACCCATCTTGTGTGTGTCCTCATGTATTCCATACATGGTTTCTTTTCTGTTCAAACACTCCAAATCCACTGGTAGGAGTTTCAGGTTATTTTTCTTCTGATCTTCTGAGAAAATAGCTTTGGTATTTTATTTCTGTCCTTACTCTTCCTTCCTCTTACCTCTGCAACAAACCAGAAGCCTTTACATTCACTTGCCATTGATAAATGGGGTCATTTCACCTTCCCTGATGACTCACAGGTAAGTCAAAAAAAAGCACAAGAAACCATAGTTGAAGAGAACTTGGAGACTCTCTTAAATGGTAAATGAGAATTTAGAAAATTGGCATCTTACCTGTAAATTATACTTGGTGGTCAAGTTGAAGAATTAAGCTGGCATCTTTCATGCCATAGAACTGAGTTTTCTCTGTGGTCAGAGCTCCTGTTTTTGACCTTTCTTTTCACATTTTGTTGAGTTATTCACTCTCAGCTCAGCTTCTTTATTTGAAATATTCAGATCCATCTTTTTTCAAAGGATGGATTCCTTGTTTTCTTCCCAGCATTTTCTCATGCCACTGAACTGCATCATGTGTTAATAAGCTTTTTACTGTGTTAAATTGCTTTGTTTCTGTAGCTGATTTGAAGGCAAAAAGGCCCTAGAGGGTGAAGGGGGGAAAAAAAGAAACATTCTAAAGTAATTAGAATGATTACAGCAGCCAAAAACATTGCTTTACTAAAACTACAGTTTTTTCTCCGGAGATTTTTTTTTTTTTTACCATAGCCCACAAGCCTCCTAGATGCGTGCTTGCAAAGCAAATGACAACTAGTAGTTTTTCATTACAAGGTTGAATGACAGTCATACACTGGAAGTTTTAAAAGGCATTATTGTGACCAGCCATAGATTTATCTTGCTCATCCTTTGTTTGGTTCCAGTTATGTCATCTTCCTTCATGACCCTCTGAGCCTGAGGATTAGCAGTAATTCTAATGGGTTTGAAGCACTTAGTTGAAAAACAAAATTATGGCACATATGTAAAACTGTATTCATTTAAAATGGCATCTCTTTGATCAGGAAAACCAAATGAGTAAGTGTGGCAGGTATGAATTGACAGTCATGAAAAGATGATTTCTCCCAGTGAAATATTATATTTTGTGTGGTGAAATAAATAGCACTCATTTTTCAAGGGAAAGCTGAGTTTGATTTTCAAGATGAGCAGCAGCCATTGAAGTGGGAGAGGGTTTATGATGGAGAGTTTATTCGTTTCCTAACCTCACGGCATGTCTCATGCTACATCGTGCAGATCAGGAAGCACATGAGGCTCATTTCTGAATGTATACATTTTTTTTTTTCAAAATGGGTTTCCATCACTTCCTTGTAAAGGAAGACAAATTACAGGTCTTCTTCTGGGATCCTTATAAGTGTGAAAAGCAGGTAAGGAGGCAAAAGAATAGGGCGAGAAAGGCAACTGGTCAGTTTATGCTTGGAATCCTCTCTATTGTCTGCAAACATCTGTTGGCAAAGGCAACACTAACTGCATTCTTGCTGAAATCTGCTAATATTGCACAATGACATTTCAAGGTAAGTATATTTTTCAGCAACTTTAAAATAAAATTCCCTTTGGAGTATAAATCCTCCCAATATGTTACCTACTTTGCTACCATTTTAATAGAAAATATATGGAACATATTCTGATGAGTTTTACAAACATTCAATTATTCTGGTGTCAGAGTCTGTATGTCACTGGTAGAGTGCTAGCCCAGCACACCCAAGGTCCTGGGTTTGATCTTCAGCACCAAAAGAAAGTAATAACAATAGTGGTTGTAATTCTGCAGACATCATTGTTTGCAGTGTTATTTAGTATAGAGAATATTAATGCTACTAAATTAACAGTCTTTTGTGGCAACTGTAGTCAGCTATTAGATTCTTCTGGCTTCCAGTTTTTTGCCTTTTTAAGTGACAGTCACATTATTCTTTCAAGTTTTAGAATAGAAAGATAGACAGCTAAATGTTTAATGACAGGTAAAGTAAGAGATCCTGAGATTGTAGGATGACCCCTTTCATGGACAAAGCACATACATTTTGTGCTTGCTGTTTTGACTGTTGAGAAGATCATTCTCTGCTGGACTCTCCATTGGAAATGTGGCATTTAGATAAGTGGGGTGTTACAATCTTGTATTTTGGCTAATGGGGATGATGTCTGCAGCTGGGAATAAATAATCAGCAACTCATGAATCATGATTTCCTTCTCAGCTCATTGTAAGATAATAATATATGGGCTTAAAACTATTTTCCTTGATTATAGCTGTCTCTAAAGGGAAATATTGATTGAGGCTATAACCTTTCAATAAAATATAAGGTGCACAAATTCAGAAAAATATTTCCATTTATTTGTAAGTACTATTGGCTTCAGTGAAGATAGAATTACTGCCTACTGTCTACAAATCACTGATAGCAGAAATATCATCAGGATCAGAGACACATTTAATTGTTGTTTACTTTTAAGTAGTTATCAGTAGTATATAAGGGGTCACACCATGGAGATTTGGTTTTGCTTTCTTCACATCCATTTCCACTCCTAGGAATACAGCTCCATGCTCTTATTTAGAATGTTACTCCTCCACAACTGGAAATAAGTGGAATAGATCTAATAGTATATTTTTCCCTATTTATTCTCTATTTTTCTCAGCTGCTTCATGCCACTTTGTCATTACAGAACAATTATTTTCTGCTTCCCAGTCTCACAATAGAAAATGTGGCCACTATATAGTCCCAAGTTCATGGATCTGTCTGTCTACCTACCCAGAGAGAATGAATCAACTCAACTCCAGTTCCAAATTTGCAAGAATGTATATGGCCACCTCTAAAGCTGTTCCATGAGTAATGCTTGTTTTGCACAGGACTGTTGCTCCTACTAACATTGTTATGAGAATGTGTGTGTTTGCCGGAGAAGAAGAGGTTACCAAGAAGTAAAATGTTTCCACAGAAGTTAGTATTTGCTATTTACTATGTGGGCCTAATGAAACCTAATATTAACTTCAGTTTAAGGCATCAAGGTTTCTTTAAAAAAGTTTCACAGGTCATCTAATTTTCATTAAAAAATATTGGTGATGTAGAGTGAGGCTGAGCCACCTAGTAATAATTGTTTGGGGTTTTAAATATTGTTCTTATAAGGTTTTCATATAATCTTACTGCCACTGAGAGATATTGTCTGTGGAAATTTATATAAACAGGACATGATAAAATGGGAATTTTTACTGGATTGCCAGGAAAACTTGGTTAAGAGCAAGGCAAATAATCTTTAATCCCTTCTCTGCTACAGGGCTGAATAACTATTGACTTTTCATCTCAGTTGATTGTAAAAGACCCTCTGTGGTGAATTGAGTGTGTGTTTAGGGTGGGAGCCTCACATACTCTGAATATCAGTTCCATCACTAAAACATCCCAGCTGTGCAATGACCAATTCTGAGGAACCCTAAATACCTTCATGAAGTTAGTGACAAGAGGAATTTCTATCCCTTCTTTCTTTCCCTTCCTCCTTCCTCCCTCTCTCTCTCCTTCTTTTCTTCCTTCTATGACAGGGTCTCATGTTGCTCAGGTTGATTTCAAACTTGTGGGCTTACGAGTCCTCTGGCCTCAGCCCTACAAGTAGCTGGGCCTACAGACATCCACCACCATATCTAACGCCAAAGGATATTTTTCTTTTTCTTTTTTTTTTCCTTCTATTTTTTTCTTTTCAAGAAGATTTCTTGAGAATATATCTTTAGGATTTCTAAATATTATAAAAATACTGGTGATCGGTTACTCAAGACTGGTGTAATTCTTAATTTTAGGTAGCTATTGATAACTGTGGTTAATACTGTATATAGTGCTATGGCCACATTTCTCTCTCTCTCTCTCTCTCTCTCTCTGTCTTTATAAGTGCTCAACATATATTCATTTACTAAATGAGTGAACATGTATGTCTAAAATGACAGGGAACATATCTTCATGTTTTTATATTTCTTGGAATTCTTCTTATGCAGTTTTTCGAAGAATGCTCAATTAGTACATGTGGACAAAGGAAGGAAATAAAAATGAATATTCTAAAATGCTTTTGAGGCTTTATTTGGGAAAAAAGTCCTAGCTATTACTCTAAGAATTATAACTAATCCTGAGAAGTCAGACCACATCAGTTTGAATGAGTTAAGATACCTGAGAGAGTACTCGCTAAGCTGTAATAGAGTATTATTCTTATCGCAAGAGACAACTCCAAGCTCAACTGAGTAAAAAAGATGACATCTGTAGAGCCCTTACCAATTGTAAAGCACTTCGTACTATAGTACTATAGTTTTCTGTTGGCTTTTCAGTAATCTCGTGAGGGTGCTATTTTTGTTATTTCCATTTTACGGATGAAGGAACTGTTTCATTGAGAGAAGATAATTGATTTGAGGTCACATTATTTAATGATGAAGTTAAGGTTCAAAATATGGTTTTCTGAATCTCAATCTGAATTCTTTCCTCCACACCAGAATAAATATCTCATGATAATAATTTTCCATTTTAAAGAGTGATGGTGCTTTGTATTTATTTGAAGTGTAAAGAAAGAATCAGGTGCTTATTGTTTTTGGAAAGGAAATTAACAAACCTACAGACCTTGGAGTTGTGCATAAGCCCTGATATGGGCATGAGGGGCTTTAATGAGTGGTGTGGGATTTAAGGCCTCAGGAGTGTGAGAAGAATGACTTTATATTTGTAGTTTTCAAAATGGATTTATCTACCACATGAAACATGACCCAGCAAGAGTTTGTCACCAATTCTGTCAGCCAATGTGGGGTAGGTACTTTAGCAACAGTCCTATAAATTAGGAATATATTAGATTCCTTCCCCTTCTTCCTTCTATCTAATCAGAAGTTCTGGTGTTAGAGATGTTTAGTAATTTGCCTAAGGACATACACTAATGAGCAGCATAGCTAGCATTTCTGGCCACTCCATTAATTTTCTCATTTTTAAGGTCAAATAATATATAGAACACATTCTTTATTAACTAGAAATAATAAAGCAGATCTCAATTTTAGAATAAGCTTTTAAAATAAACTTTTGCATTATTGCTTCCTTTCATTACTAATCTTTGTTTTTTTCTTTATTAATTTACTCTAAATTAACCCCTCTTCAGCAGGTTTTTGGTTTATCCACAGTTAAGGCTTTTTTTCTTTTTTTTTTGTACTGGGGATCGAACTCGGGTCCTTCTGCTTGCGTCCCAGGTGGCGGAACCACTGAGCTAAATCCCTGGCCCAGTTTAGGCTTTTTGAAAGTTAGTACCATGGAATATCTACCATTTGGTACAAAAGGCAGCTTCCATTTTAACCACAGATATGTAATTTAAGTAGTGTTGGCTGTCTGTGCAAACCATAGGTACCGTTGCATTTTCAGCCTTTGTCATTTGTTATAGACAGGATCTGTTTTAGGTAATATGATGTATTCTTGTTATTCTTTGTAATTTTGTCTCAGCTATGCTGAAAGGCAGCAACATGAGGGAATATTTATTCATCAAATGAATAATTATTAGAAACCTATAATGTTTGGGACATACTATTCAAGATGCAGACAATATATCAGTGGACAAAAGCTTTATTCTCATTGAAACTTTCATTCTGGTGAATAAAGTAGATAAAAACACATGTTCATATATGTGTGTGTATACGAGGGGTAGTAAATGCCATAGAGAAAAAAATGAAAGTTGGTAAGTGTTGGTTACAAGAGTTTTCTGTAAAAGGTAGTCATGTAGAACCTGTCCAGAAGCTGCAGAAGGTTAGCATCTGAGGGTAGCATACTGTACTTCCCTTCTTCCCATCAGGCAAGCTCCTTCTGAGGTTGCCTATTGTAGAAGGGATGAGACCGAGTGAAGGTAGCTGAATACCTGCTCTGCGAACAAGGCATAAGAAGTAAGTGACTGCCAAAGGTAGAAATTGTCATGTAAGGAGCCCCAAGAAAAATCATTAGAACTAATAGATAGTGTAATGTTTAGGCATCCTGGTAAAGATTCTCTTGACTGCACTGCTTTCTGTTGGTCATGAAGGTTTTAGGTTCAGAAGTGCTTTGATCCTTACCTTGTTTAGGAAAAGTTAGTTCCTCTTTCTTCTAAAGGTCTTGGCTATTGCTGAAACAATACCTTAATTAAATTTAGACTTTAGCATACAGACTATCTCTGAATATCCACTGTCTTTATGGCAGCTCTCGAGGATATTTGTTACCCAATCTCATACAGTATTTGAAAAAATTCTTTTGTGATGATTAATGAGTCTCATCATTTATCTCTGAAGCAAGTGACTACACACATTTAATATTTTATGTTGCTCTTTTATGTGAATTTGCACGGAACTGGAGCCAATCTAACTATTTAGAACCCTTTGCTGTGTGTGATAGAGCTGTCTGCCCAGTCTAATGGATTTCTTTGAGTTCAGGCCAAACTGAGAACAAGGAGAAGTGCACACTGAGGGCACCTTGTGGCAGGAACTGGAAATAGGGTTGTGTCAAAGGGAAGGGTAAGGTTGGAATGCATGGGAGAGGGGGGAAGTTGAGTTTATCTTTCATAGCTGTGCAGGGGAAAGGAGAGAAGGGAAAGGAAAAATGATGAGAAATGGAAAAAATGGAAATAAAGTCTTTGTAAATAGGGAAGGGTGGAGGGCATGAAGGGAGGTCTAGGAATGGGGAAAAAATAAGAACCAAGATGCATTATGTAAAGGTACAATTCCCAATGAGGAATGTAATTGTGTTGTATACCTACAATGTACCAATAAAAGAATTTAATACAAAAAAAAAAGAAATGTATGTGTTTGGGGCCAGGGGATAGGCATCATTTTCACAGTGGCAGAAAATTCAGCCTTTAAGCTGGGATGTTCCGAAGAACTCAGACTAAGAAGTGTCCTTTTCAAGCCAGATGGAGTTGATTAATGTCATCCAAGGCACACTTGTGATATGTATACAGTTTCTGTGTTCTCATCGCCCTCCCACCATCTTTTTTTGTGTTTATTCTTTTTTTGTCCAAGATGGTAGGTGTCTTTATAAGAAGCCTGCACTTTCTCAATTGCTGCTAATTTCCTCCTTCTATCTTTCCCTATGAGATTCTACCCAGATTTACTCTATACTTTCACTTAATAAGAAGGCTCCTGACTCCATTGACAGCTACCTGGGCATACTTCATAATGGACAGCAACTCACATAGAATAGGTGCTCCAAATATATCTCTTCGGTAAATGAAGTCATGGTTTAATACCTAACCCTTACCAAGCACCGCAAATATTCATAAAGGCTTCTTTGAAACTTGCTTTGCCATGAACTAATGGTGGAGACTGAAATGCCCTTACAGATATTGGGAAAATTTATATTTATGAAGCTGAGCCCTTGATGAAGTTCTTCTTTTACCTGATCAATGCCTTTGGGTAGAAATTCTGAACTCAATAGCCAGACTGAAGGTCATCCTTTGAATATCTATTTGAAATCTGGCCCAGGCGTTGTAGTAATAATTTTCCTTTCATTAACGCTGTCCCCACATTCTAAGGCTGACCTTCTTGAATCAAGAGAACAGGATGGCAAGAGGAAGGAGAAACAGATGCACACCCAGAAGTCTCTGATTCAGCCTCTAGCATTACCTCTTACCTGCAATACAGAATCAAGCACGTCTCTTCATTTCTCTCAGCTTCCATTTCTTAACTGTAAACAGTAACTGCATAACCAGACCTGCCTACTGTGGATTTGAAGCGTTATCTGACGTAATGAATGTGAACATTCTTTTTAAACTGTGAAGTAAAGGCAAAGACAGAAAGGCATGTTTAATTCTAACATTTCAATTTTCATTTCAAATCTCAGATTACTGGCTTTCTGCAACACCAGTTTTAATTGGTTTGTTGATCTTTGTAGACATTAACAGTAGAATTGTGCTGAGTTTATTTATTCCTGTGGTATTGAGGCTACCCTGTGGAATGTTGTACCCTAAGTGAGGCTACTCTATGGAATGTCTGTGGTGGAAAAAACCCATATTGTTTGCTCCCTGGTGAATTCACAGAGGAAGAAAGATATTGCATAGACATATGAATAATTATAAGATTATAAATTCATCATTAAAAGCATTTTAGCTTCTAGGAAGGAAGAAAAAATGGTCTGTAAGAGAGATAAGGGGAATTGAATGAGCAGTGGATGCAGAGATTGCAGTACATGGGATGAAGAAAATGTAGGAAGACAAAAACATGGCTATGCATGAGGTGAGCAATGAACATGCTTTGAATGGGTCAAAAAGTGGGTACAAGGTGAGATCCCAGTGGGAAGTAACGGTTAGGTCAATGTGAATCCTTGTAAGTCACGATTACTCTGAAGGATGTGGACGTGAGGGACTTATATGATCACTACAGTTATGTTAAAATGGAAGAGTTTTCATGCTCTGGGTGCTGCATGAATAGGTTAGAGACAGATGTATGTGGAAACCAGGTACAGTAGGTTGCCGGCTAAGAGATTACTGCAGTAGTTCAGGCGAGAAATGAGGGTGCTTGTGTCTGACATTTTTTACTGCTCTGTAAATGTTTCTACCTTTCTTCTTTCTTGGAGTACAGTAGGGTTTTATTTTTTAGCTAGTCTTAAGGGTAGGCATAAAATTTTCAGTTTTCACATTGGTTAATGAAACTGTGAGAAGTAACCTGTGTCTGGAGAGAAAGCTGAATAACAGATTTTGTGTGTGATTTGCTGTGTTGCCTATCTTCTGTCTTAACATGCAGGGAAACACATGTTTAAGCAGAGCTTCTTTCAGTGTGAGCCCCTGAATAACCATGATTAACAGAGTTCTCCTGCTGACTAACAGTGGATCCACTTTGCCATTGAGATTTTGAGGTTCTTTGTCATTATAGAGAAAATTGTCTTGATTGCTACTGTGTTCACATGTATGCATACTAATTAATTTTCAAATAAACTATATTTTTATAAATGTAGTTGATATTATGATACTATAATGAATGTGTAATTTTCACTATAACATTTTTATAGTGCTTAACACTTCTGAATTCTGTTGGTAGAATTATAGCTCATCTTTGTTGCACCTCTTTTATATACTGATTCTTAACACTATTATTGTGGTATTGATGAAGTATATCAAAATTCTGGTCTTTTATACAAGGTTCTTTCCAGGACTTTTGCAGTTGTTTTACTCATTATTACATATTATTCAGAGCAGAGGTAATGTCAAAAGGCCAAACATATAAAAATTTGAATTGCTATATTCTCTAATTTGTTTTGTAAAGTGGTAGTGAATTCATATGATTCTCATTATAAATATTAAGACTTGTAATATTCTTTTCTATTTTTTCATCATTTCTGCTCAGCTAGGTGAAAGGTCTCATTTGGCAGACTTAAATATCCAGTGTTAGTTTCATGTGGCAATAGCAGTATATGTTTGTGTGTATACATATATAACATATGTATTTGCATGCGCTTGGATATGTATGTGTTTATATATGTATATGTGCATATACACAGATCTATCTATCATATATCTTTCTATCTAGAAAGCCAAGTTGATTCTTCTGGGCCACCTATTTGTCTATTTCTTACCCACTCATCCATGCTACAGGAAAGAGTGGGCTGTTATTTAAAGCATTAACCCATTCCCTAGTAACGTGCATTCTGGAGTTTTAAATGGCTTGTATACTGCAGCAAGAATGGGAAGAGTTAATTGCTGGCTTTATTTTGCTGGAAGAGGCAGCTTTTATTTCATATTGATTTTCTGCATTTTCTGTGCCAATTTGTGACAGCTTGTTTCGCAGCTCCACATTTGTTTAAAGCTCTCTAACAGACTGACTTTATTTTTTTTTTCCATGCTGGTTTTTCTTCCTTTTTATGTATTTTTTTTAACTTAGGAGAACATGGCTTTGCACATGGTTGGGAACCCAGATAAGCCTTCCTCTCTGGAGACCATGATTGGCAGCTCCCCCTGTCGTACAGATGTGAAAGGAGGAAAGCTAATTTTCCCATCGACTCTAGTTTCCATTACTATCTGTCATTTTACACTGGTGCTCATTACAGCCGTCTTCTTGCCAGATGGAAATCTGCCTACTCACTGGGTGTCTATTTTCTGCCACTCATGGATCATGACAATGTCAGACAATATGTCAGTAAATTCCCTTCAATATTCCTCTTTTTTTTTTTTTTTTGCATTAGATAGACTGGTGACATTATGTAAAATGCTTGGTATCGGTAGGTAAATACCTTCATATATGAGCAAAGGAAAGGCAAGACCAGGAAGTTCGTCTTCCTAGAGAAAAGTTTTCTAAGATATGAAAAGAGATGTATAGTGTTGGCAACATAAATGAGTCATTTTATAATGATAGTTGTTCTCTGAAAACTGAACTAGATGTGACTAATGACCCATGTGAACAACTCAACTATTTATATGTCGCCAACTACTGTTAGAAGGTACCTATTCTTGGTGAGATAACAAGTCATAGCTGACACTCGTTGAGGCTTAAACCGGGGGTTCTGAAAGCATATATTAGGAGAATTTGTACCACCAGAGACCCTGTTAGAAATGAAAGATCCCATTTTTTCCTTTTCTGTATTGTATACCTAAAATGTACCAATAAACTTAATGGGAAAAAAAAAAGAAATGCAAGATCCCAGGCATCACCAACATATTACCCAGCCAGAAACTCTGGGCTTGGGCCCAACAATCTGCATTTTAAAGAAGCTGTTTAGATTTGGATGCTCACTAAAGTTTGGCAACCAGTGCAGAACTAAAGTAGAAATTGAAGAATTGGTGCAACCCTGAGAGTGTTACCTAATTGGGTAACGATAATCCTGACAGTTGTTTCAGTATCTATGTATCTTTTCGTGTATATGGGGAAAAGGTGAAGTTTCTACATCTGATGTGCATTGAATAAATATTTAATATAATACAATGAAAAGACACATTTATTTTGCTTTCCAAACTTCCTTTAAAATACAGCCACTCAACAATGATCTTCTTTGCCATGTGTGCAAAGGTCCTAGAGGCCCTCTCTGGACATTCTAATGCAACAAAAATCTTATGGACGTTTTCAGAGCAAATAGGTCTCAATGCAATAGTTTGGTCTTCTCTTCAACTCAGCTGGTCTGGCTGAATATGGGAACCTATAGTACCTTTTTAATTCTTCCTCACTCACTCTCCTCTATTCAGCATTTGGTATCTTCTTATTCTGGCAATTTCCTCCAAGACAATCTCCTTGTTTGAGTTCCAACCTCCTTCTAGGTAGTCCTTCTGGAAAAGCAGTTCCAGGCTGGCTCTCTCTTCACACTGTGGTGCTAATCTGGACCATGGGGAAAACCTCAAGTGTCTTTTCCTAACAACTGTGGTCACGTAGACTGACAGCAACACAGCAGATGTTCTCTGGGCTCTGCTGCCATAGATGTCTGTTTGCAAATTCTGGTCATTGGGCTAACTCCTGCCTGCTGGCTGTTTGTGTGAATAAAGTTTCATTGCAACACGGCTACATCCATTAGTTTGTGTATATTGTATGGTTGCTTTACATTAAAGTGGGCAAGAGACTGTATTAATTGCAAAGCCTAAAATATTTACTATTTGGCTTTGCAGAAAAAGTTTTAGAACTCTCCTTTGGATATCAGAGAGTGGGGTGTTGTATGTTGGAGTGCAGTGCATAAAGAGGGGTTGGAAAGGAGGAAATGAGAAATCAGACCCAAGTTCACTTTGTCTTTTAAACTTCAAGAATTGATGAAGCTTTCTTACGTATTCTCTGTGCAGCACCCTAGTGTCTTCCTTACTCTTCAGGAAAGGAGCTGATCACATGGCAGTAACTCTAAGAAACAGTTCCTTTCCTTCCTTTCCTCCCCTTGACACTCTTTTTCTCTTGATGTAAGTAAAGTGTCCAAGAGTCATAACCAGGCTTGGCAACTCATTTTGAAATCACACAATTTTGATCCATTACCTCATTTTTTTGTCTAATATTCATCACCTTAAGTTTTTGGCCAAAAATCATGATTTATATCTGTGAAGGTTAATGTTGATTTTAAGCTTGATTGGATTGACAGACACCTGGGAGTTTGGTGAAGCACACTTCTGGGTGTGGCTAGGTGTACTGTGAGGGGATTCCTGGAGATAATTAACATATGTTTCAGGGAAATGAGGGGAAGACCTGCCCTAGTTGTGGGAGGCACAGTCCAATAGCATGGGGCCTGAACAGAGCAAAAGTGGAAAGAGGAAGAAGCCAGCCAGTGCTTGCAAGATTGATTCTGTCTGAGTGGGTGCATCTTTTGTGGTGTCATCACCCATGGACATCAGCCTCCATCTACTGTCTTTAGCCTTTCAGTGTGGACTCACACCAGAACTCTCCAGAGCCTGTATCATTGGTTCCTCTTGTTTCGAGGCTTCCAGCTTGGAATGAGCAGCTCTTGGATTCTCTGGCTCACCAGCATGCAGACTGCCCCTGTGGGACTCTTGAGCCTCTGATTGTGTGAGCCAATCTAATAAACTTCCTCTAATAATTATATATACTTTACTGGTTCTGTTCCTCTACAGAATCCTGACCAACACAGTATCCAGATATTTTAAATGGCTAAATAAACCTCAGATAATGCACCTGGCTCTTGATTTCGGTGTAGGACAATTACTTTTGTACTAAATTTACACAGAGCTAATGTTTTCTTACTTAGATAATAATTGAGAGCATATGTTCAATTTTAAAAAGATAAAAGCTTTCTAAGATTGTCATAGGTGACTTGCTCAAATAATACACTGTAGTCAATTCTTAAATCCATATCAGATCTTCTGACTACTCCTAAACTATAACATGGAAAACCAAAAAATCCAAGCACTGTTCTGCTTCCTCCAAGGTAGGTCTCTTTCTGATTAGTTTTCCAATGTGTCAGAAAAAAATCGGCCCACTTTCCAATCTCTGAGCTATAAACTGACCTGTAACATCTTCTAACCAAGTACTTCATGTATTATTCATGTATCTTTTTTAGCATTGTTTGATTCACTTTATAGAAGTATTTGTTGTTTATTATTTTGAAAAAGATAGTGACACAGGCTAATATTACATGAAAAAGAGTCTGCCCCCCTTGCTAATTGGGAAATCATATCTCAAATTCCCCATGAGATGATCCAAAAATAAGATAAAAACAAACTGACTGTGTTGGATAGAACATGTCATTAAAGTCTTAAAATCCCAGCCCTCACTCTAGCAACTGGTTTGCCTCATCAGGGTTTGATGAACAAGTAGTAATCAAAACAGTTGAACCACAAAACCATTGGTTCATTTTGTATTTTTAATACTAAAATACAAGGGACTATATGGTGAATTTATTACCTTACCAGAAATGGAAATATTGCAGGAAAACTACACAATGATATTTTGCTCAGCTTTTAATTTTCTAGCAGTAACAAAGTATTTTGCTAATTTATAGTTTTAAAAATATTCAGTAATGATATTCATTACTATTTTTCATATTTACCAGTGGAATGGCATTAATATGCATATCAAATAATAAAAGAACTGCCTGCATGTGTTATTATATGTGCTTTAACATTTTTATTAAATCCTGCTTTTCCTCAATCTACTTTTGTTTATGTCCAGTCTGATTTATCTTAGATCAACAAGATTATGAGCTCATGTTACTTTACATAGTTCAGGCACAAGGCAAATTGTTAAGCAAAAGTAAAAATTTTTATACCTCTTTGCTAATTCCCTATTAATCCGCTCCAACATTAAATCTAGAAACATTAGTTGTCTTATATCCTCAGATTATTTTTAACATTTATTCACAAGTTTTGAAGCCTCACTAGATATGAAAATGCTTCCACCTATGAAAAGGTTTATAATAGTTATACAAATAAGCTCCTCATATAAATACTTTAGAATATATTATACATATGCACACACATACAGAGAGACATACACTTATGCACACATTTATATAAATTTACCCGAGAGGGAGACTCTGCTACAGGTTTTCCTGTTTTAACTATGCATTCCTAATATGTTTTAAAGAAAATTTTTAATTGTTCATGATTTAGGAAACTTCTGGAATATAAACAGCTGTGTGTTTTGTTGTTGTATTTCAGTAATTCCTTACATTTAAACTCTGTATTCTATGGCTTTTAACATCTTTGCTGGACAGGTAAAATACAAGATTCTCAGTTGGTTCTTGGGATTCAAAATCTCCAAAGTGAATCTCTCTAAAAACCAGAGCAAAATAGCAGCACATTTGCTAATACAGAAGAGCAGAGTGCTAATTTTTCTTATCTTGAAGCAAATGTTAACAGAACTCCTACTATGTGTGAAGCATAATTCTTGATGCTAGAGAATATCTGAAGATTAAAGCAGAACCATACCTGTGCATACTGAGCCTTAGGAACTCATATGACCTAGATTGTGTTGTTTTATCTGAGTTATCTAACATATAAGATAATTCACACAAAATTATGTTTTGCTCCCACATTATCTAGGTCATTTCTATCTCCTTCACTCCCTGAATTATAAGCAGCCCACCATTAAATGGGCGACTTTCATTAGGATTTTTTTGGCAGAATCTAGTATCAGTACAAAACCAGAGCATTGCTTCTTTAAAAATATAAACAGTAATGAGGCTTTTCTGGCTTTTGTAATTTGTTCTTTCTGTTCATTTCTAAATAGCATTAGTTTTCTATGAGCAAAGTGGTTGTGATTTATTTTTTTCAGCTGCCATATCAATTACAAGAATATTTTTTGAAGTACAACCATTTGAATAGATAATGAAAATATACGAACATTTTCTCATTCCAGAAATCTGATTTAAATGTTAAAATATATTTCATTGACAGCCAGTCCAGTCCATGAAATAGTCATTGTAATCAACATGAGTCTGATTGATAAATCAGATGAATGAATAGAATTTCATACATAGAAATGAGTTTCTCATGAATATAGCAAAAATTATTATGCTCTTCTTACATTCATCTTTTTTTCTCATCCCCAGCCCTCCTTCTGGAGGCAAAGCAGTACGGCAGCTCTGTAATGCCTAAATCTCAACATGAGCAAGGATCTAGATTGATTTTACCTCTGGTAGTAGAAAAAGGAACTGCTCCTTTTGAGAATCTGTAAATTTGAATTCAGATTCTCAGTTTTCAGATTTTCCTTTAACCTATGCTCCCATTTTCCTAATCCATAAAGCCATGGCTTTGAGGTGGACACAAATATGGTCTATGTGCCTTCTTACTTTAAATATTTTTTTCTAAATGTATTGTTTTGTGCATGATACAAATTAATCCTTGGTTTATAACAAGAAGAGTTTCTCTCAGTTCCCTTTTGGTCAGGGAAAAGTTTGAGAGGTTTGAGTCTGGCTCAACCCAGACAGAGTTCTTGGGGAGGCAGGTTAGGGTTAGGGAAAGATCTTGCAGGGAAAAAGAGAGAACATCCGGGAGGCTTCTCCGAGAGACATGCACACACTTCTGACTTCTGACTCACCCAAGTGAGGTACCTTTTCTGTCTTAGGACACAGCAGGAATCCAGAGCCTGACAGGGAGGAAAGAGGTGGCCAGTTGGGGCGTCTGTGGCAGCCAATAAGGCAAAGTTGTAAAGCACAGAACTTCTATGAGAACCTCTTGTCTAGGGCATAGCTTCAGGGACACTTTTAGCGTAGGACCCTCATCATTTGTGTAGTTTTACTGCTGGCCACAGTGTTTGAGGATAATAGGGATGTGGAATATGAGTTGTAGTAGATTGTAACATGGAAAAACTTTTGAAATCATTCAAAACAGCCGAGATTTAGGTGCAGGGAATTTATTCATTGATAAGGCAACTGTTTGCCTCAGGTAAGGTCCCTACCTCCCTGAATCTTACAGTCTAAAGAAAGTAGGAAAATAATTTTAAAAATTAAGAAAATATTAGATATCATAAATGCTTTATAAAATAAAATAAGATCCCATGATAGTAATTAGGTAGCAACTTTAAGTTGGCAATCAGAAAGACCTAAGGAGAAGCCGCATAGGCTAAGAAAAGAAAACCAGTGATGGGAAAAATCTGTGGGAAGAGTATTTCTAGGCAGAAGGAGCAACTTCAGTTACCCTGAGCCATGGAAAAGTTTTATGTGTTTAGGAACAGAGAAAAGGCCAGTGCAACTGGAACAGAGTGGGGAAAAGGGAAGGTAGTTAGCCAAAGTTTGGAAAGAAAGGCAGGGCCCATAATATGAGACCTTGTAGGTCAAGGTAAGAATCAAATATAAATCCATTCTTTTAAAGACAAAAAAAAGATGAAACTCAGGCAAAATGTCTGAATGCTGTGCTGACCTCTATGTGACACATTCTTGCCAAGGATCAGAAACATCCTTGCCATCACATACTTAAACTCTTACATGGGATATTGATTTTAATATCTTTATGGGGAATTATATCACCAAGCATTCAAAATTGTTATCAGAAATATTAATAAGAAATAAGTGGGAGCACTCCCACGGGTCAAGAGGACTCTGGAAACTTGCATTGTCTTCTTAATTCCAAGTGATGTAGAATTATGCATATCTCTTCATAGGTTAGACCAGGAATACACAAACACTAAAACGGACACACAAACCAATGTGTGCAAAAACGAGGTGAAATCTTTCAATTTAAATATTAATTCGTTGCCACCTAACATTGACATAGCAAATGGCCAGTGGGGGAAATGTTCCCGTGCGTGCCATTTAGAGTCCACCAACAGCAATAAGAAGGAGCAAGAGGTGTTTTCTGGCCACTTTGCAACAGATGAATAGATATTTGCAAGAGTAGCTTTACTTTGCCACAAAAAATATGTGGCCAAATTGTCTTTCACTACCATCTATTCATCCATTTTTTTCAACTGTGGACACGTATTAGGAAATGATTTCAATTACTAAGAGTATCCTCCTCCATTGTCTTGATGAATTTCCTTTAGCATTCCTTGTAATATCTTACAATACATTAGATGTCAGGTGGTGATAAACTCCCACAGACTTTGTTTGATATCTTTTATTTGCCCTCCATTATCAAAAGACAGAATTGCTAAGTGTGCTAATTTTGGTTGGCAATGTTTTTCATTCAGGATGTTGAACATGTCATCCCCCACACTGCTGTGTTCTCAACACAAAGAAATCATAAGGTGAGGTCATGGACATGTTAATTAGCCTATTTGATCATTCTAGAAAGTATGTATTTATTGAAACATCACATTGTACCACATAAGTATATATATATATAATCATTATTTATAAACTTAAAATGGAATTTAAAAAACAGGTAACTTCTGTATAGAACATCTTTCTATTTAAGTCTTCATTTCATAAGAAAAAGTCATTGCTGTCTGGATATTAAATTTGAGTATCATACATGCAGAAACAAGCTCAGTGATATCTAACTGATGAGGGGATATGGATCTAAGCATATTTGACTTTTATTGCATTCACTTATTAAGTATTTGTGGAGCATGTGTATCCCAGGACAGTGTTGGGCTCTGGGAGCAAAACTGAGACAACATATATTGTGCTATCAGGGAACTAGACAGTCTTCCAGCCACTCAGAAATAGCCAAAAGAACAAAGGAAGAGGAACACATTGTGCTATAATCAGTTTTTGGAAGATTAGGTCAAGTTTTTGCATAAGTCAAGATCCTCTGGAATATACTGTGGCCAAAGCTGTTACTCCTCTTCTGCTAGCTGAAGACTGTTAGCACTGTTAACCTGTCATTGGCTTTAGAAGAGGCTTTTCTGGACTGATTGATGATATCCAGTAGCATCTGCAGCAGGGAAGTGTTTACTTATCTTCTCTTTCACCATCTCCCTTTAGGTGTCCAGGTAAACACTGCTTGTTTATTTTGTGTGAAGATAAAGGCAAGTGTAGCACTTTTGCATCATTTGTAGACCTGGCTTTCTGCCCTGAGTCCAATGAAGTCATCTCACTGACCACAAAGTGGCCGAGAAAAAAACATGGCTCAATAATAAGGAGAAATAGAACTCATTTAGTCAGACTGATGTGGATTCTAGTCTTATGAAAGTGAAAGTAAGGTGCCAAAAGGGATAATTCTTTCTAGAGTTTCAAGGGAAGGATCTGTTTTTTACTTCTTGCAGCTTTTGGAACTACAAGAATTTTTTGGATCATGAGTCCATCATTCCAATATCTGCCTTCCTGGTCAAATACTGTAACCATCTTTTCTCTGGACGCTGATATTGATGTACCCCTCTTACACAGGTCCCTGGGATTACATTGGGCACATGGATAATCCAGGCTAATCTCTCCATCTCCAGATCCTTAACTTAATCACATTTGAGAATCGCTCTTTACCATGCGTTATGGGTTAAACTGTGTCTGCCAGCTCTTAGCCTCTGGTAAATATGACCTTACTTGAAAATAGAGCATAGTGTGATCTAGTTAAAGTAAGGTTTTACTGGACAGCTATAATCTAATGACCAGTCAAAGGAAATTTGGCTGCAGACACAAAAATAACATAATAATGTGCAGACATGTAGACAGAAATGACACAAAGGACAGTGGAGCTAGAGATTGGAATGATGTGTCTACTCATCAAGAAAGGCCAAGGCATGTCAATAACCACCAGAAGCTATAAGGGAGATGTAGAACAGATTTTCCTTCTGGAATTACTCTGCAGACACCTTAATTTTGGATTTCTGGCCTCCAGAACTGTGAGAGAATAAATTTTTATTTTCTTACACTACTGCTTTGTGGCAGTTTGTTATGATAGGTCTAGAAAATATACCATGTAATATAGCATACTTACAGATTCCAGGAATTAGGAACTGAATATCTTTAGGGGGGCATTATTCAGTTTCCCTGCCACACATAGGCAATGCTCTGACCTCCTTTCATGACTCTCCCCCACAGCAGGACTCTGATAAGTAGTACCAGGCCAGGGATGTAGCTCAGCAGCATCATGCCTCCTTGCCAAGAGCAGGGTCCTGAGTTTCATTCCCCTTACCAGAAAAAAAAAAAAGTAGTACAAAAGCAAAAGCCACAGGTCTGGAAGTGAGGGTAGTAAGGAATCCTAACACATCACCTTCATTCTAAATTGGTGTAACAAATTTGGGATCTACTTGTTCCATCATGTACATGTAAGAAGAGCAGGAAATAGTACAAATGGCAGGGAGCTACACCTGGGTGCTCCTGCAACTTTTCTGCATAGGTTGTGCCCTGAAAGGGCAAAGAGTAAAATGTCATCTTTAACGTACAGCATTCTGATGTACTAATTAAAAACATGACATGAGTATATCTTTGGTACTATACAATCCATTTAATAAAAACACTTCTTTGGGGGAAAAATACTAAAAGGATGGGAATGCATTTGGAAACTTCCTATAAAGCAGCTCCCTGACCTATTGAGAGAAAACAAAAAACTGCTATACTCTGGGGAGTGATATATGGAAACATAGAGAAAAAATGTAAGAATCTACTCCTCCTCTGTTCATATTAATGGGAACTAGAGCTGGGGCTCAGTGGTAGAGCACTTCCCTAGCATGCTCATGGCCTTGGGTTCCATCCCCAGCACCACACATAAAATCACACACATCCACACATGTACACACATGTGCACACACACACACACACTCTTAATAAATTCCAATTATTACTGATACAATTATTATCATACTATAATCTGTATTATGTCTTTATCCCCAGATGCTTCACTATCCAATATTCAATGAATATTTTCCCTATTAATTTTGGGAAAAGATGTAAGATCTGATTGGTAAATATTTTAATCATAGAGAATATACCTCAAACAGAATGTATTGTGAGATCTCCTTTCTATTCAGTGTCACAGGGATACCAATTATGACACATATGAGTTGGCAGATGTCAACATGCTTTGGAAAAAGAAAAAAAATGTATAATTATAAAGGAATATTGAGTAGGCAAAATCAATGGACTTGATTCTTTTTTTGAGAAATAAGAACAGGGAATTTGGCATCACAACACTCTGGGAACATTCTGTAACAAATCTTACAGAGCAGAGATGTGGCAGATTCTTTGGTAGACATTGTGTTGGTAGGGAGCTTTATGCTAAAGACAAATGTAGGGGTGCCCTCCTAATCTCTGTTCCCCATCTTCACGTGTGGACACAGCTGAACTACTCTCTACCTCAGCAGATGCAGAGCTGTTCTGAGTATATGGTACTGTCAGGGAATTCAAGCTTTGGCTTCCATTCTCTGTCACACAGATAGTAAGTTAGAGCTTTCCTCTGTCATGTGTAGAGTTCATAAGTGAATAGTAATAGTAAAAATTGTACTTAGTTAATATTTATGGAATAATATTTATTAGAGTAACATGTATTCTCTTTAGTACTTTAAACACATTATTTTCCTTAAAAGAAGACTGAAGTCAGGTAATTTGCCCAGGATCATGATAATAAATACCAAAGCCTAATTTCATCCTAATATGTTCTAACTCCAAAGGCTAAGCTTTACACTATCTTATTACAGCTGTCTCTGGAAATTAATAGTCTGTGTTAAATAAAACATAATCAGTTTTGATACTTCCTATGTAAAATGCAATGTGAGAATTATGGTAAATCAAGAGAAAACTGAAGCATGGTTTCCTATAGAACATGTTTTGCTGGAAATTGGGGTGAATTAAGGCCAATGAGGATGTTATGAGCTGAAAAGACTTTTCTAGGACCCTGTGATGTTTAGAAAATTGCTTTCCAGGATGCCTTAATCCTTGCTGTCACAGCATGCATCTCATTCTTCTTGTTCTGTCTTCAGGAGAGATGGAGACCTGTCAGTTACTATTTCTGTAAAACGAACCTTTATTGTACTTGAAGACTTTTTTAGACCCCTGTCTTAGCTTTGTTTCTCTGTAACACATGAGAAGCCTCATCCTGCTAAGATGGGGACTAGGATTCTTTATTTTCCACAGCTCACCAGGTAGCTCTGAACTTGTAGCTCCAGGGCCAAGCAGTCTAGCTAGCGTCACATCTGTGGGAAGCTGCTTCCCTCAAGGTGCTAGTTTGGCTGGGCTTTTGTTGGCAAATAGTTCTGTTTTTTTTATTTTATGCAATTGATTGGGATGGAAGAGGGGACCAGTGGGGATCTCCAATAGAATGACTGGGAAGACCCAAGACAATAGGTCTCTCTGGTCAGGCTGTGGGCATTATCTCTTCCAAGTGGCCATTTGGAAGCCTTTAGTGGTGTTATCCACTATTGAAAATTGTAGTTAATTTTGAGTTTCCAATGCAGTGGATAAAAAACAAGCTGAGCCTGACTTTTTATAGGTCAGATTTGCTAAAACGTAGGAAAAAATTATGACATGCTATTTAATTCTGGTGACATACAGAGCTTGTAAATAAAGGCAAACTATTTGCATTGGCAAATGATTTGACTACCCCAGACCTTGTGCCTAACCACAATGGCCATAGCTCAGATAACTAGGAAGCACCTTGAGAATTCTTAAAGCTACTTCAGTTTAATGGAAGGAAACTCACACCAAGCACACAGTGTTTTCATTTGAACAAGACTGTTCTTGCTCTATACAGTGGCCAAGAGGCAGTGACTGTTTTCATCCTGAGACACAGCTAGTTAGTTCATTACTTTGGCTCACATTTACTATCATTGAAGGATATCAATTCATTACAATATGCCAATTGGAAAAAAAATCCTTAAAGGTCAGGTAGTTATTCACAATTTGAACTAAAGAAATAAATTAAAAATCAACTTTGTAGTAGGGAATCTTTTGAATGCTTCACTCTGTTCTTGAAATCTCCATTTATAAGTGATAGCTTTTCTCATGCTGTCCAAAGATAAGCCCCCCTCCTATTATCCTACAGTCCAGATATATTAGTTATCATTCATTTCATTTCACAATAACACATATATCACATTTGTGGGCACCTGCTTCACAAAGCCTGGCCAACAGCAGTCACTCAGCACAACCAATGAAGAAGTAAGCATAATTTTATAGAAAATGAGAAGGTAAAGTTGTTAGACAGATAAGGGCAGAGAATTCAGATAGGTTTATTCTCACCGAGTCAATAAAGTGCCATTTGAGATAAGCTTCTATACTCTTTCCTTTACCTGCCACAATCCTCTTAAAGAAAGTACACGGCAAGAAAACATACTGGTCATTCTCAAACTTGCTATTTCCCAAGATTAGGAGGTTGAAATTTTATTATTCCTGATCCACTTTAATATAGAGAAAGGAAAGGATTTTTAGCTGATATTTGCACTTAGAAATTGGTTTCCTTTACGTGAATAAATAGGAAGAAGGTTTTTGTCACAGCTGGCCAAAGGGTCCCTGAGTAAACATTGCAAAGTGAAGTTCGTGCCTTGGAGCTCCAGGGAGAGGCAGTAAAGTATTCTGAGGACTTAAGTGAGAGGGACCATAAGTGTCTGTAAGTTTTGCATCAGAGTGGCTGGGTCCTAGGCTAGAAGGAGATGACAGAAAAGCAACTGAGATTTGCTGGGCACAATGCACTGGCCAGGTAAGCGGGGGTGGTCTTTGGGATATTTGTCTCTCTGGTTCCTGAAGCAGGAGGCTTGAATAGTGCCTTCCCAGAATAAGATCCAGAACAGGGGAAATTGTCGGGTGTATACAGCTATACAATTATTTATCTTCCTTGACATTACCTCTAACATCTAGCTCTTTAAAAGATACAGTGAATATTAGTACTGCCTTGTTATTTCAGTTGACTTTCATAGTATCATAGGCATAACCACATATTTAAATGAGATAATTCCAGAGGAATATTTATAGAGAAGTTTAGTTTTTCCTCTGATGAGACATAGAAAGTAACACTAGATAATACAGTGGATTTTCAAACTTTGCCCATAACAACCTTATGTGTGTTCCAAAGTTAAACTTATTCTGTTATTCATTCTGGTCTTGTTCATTAGTTCTGTGACATTTGGTTTTTATCCCGTTTGATTTGAGGTGTCAAGTCCCTCAGGTTCTCAGCCCATGTTGCCATGGTGCTAGAGATCAAGCAGTAGGCAATATACTATTGAGAAAATGACATTTCAGAGATGTCCTTTTTCCTAAAGCCTTGACCATACCTACAAATAGGAAAAAGAGGTTATCTTTTGCTAATTTATAACATTCTAGTAAGATTAAGCCATTCTTAACATACCCAAATATATGAGTGCTGTGGACTCAATATTTGTGGGCTATGTTCTTCCCAAATTCATATGTTGAAGTTCTAATCTCAAGTTCCTCAGACCGTGATTGTATTAGAAGACAGTGTTTTCAAAATAATAATTAAGTTAAATGAGACTATTAAGGTGGGTCTTAATCTAATAAGACTGCCGTCTTTATAATAAGAGGAGGTTAGGACACAGACACACGAGAAAGCCCTGGAGGAGACAGAAGACATCTATCAACAAGCCAAAGAGAGAGACCTTCAGAATATACAAACCTGCTGACACCTTTATCTTAGACTTCAACCTCAAAAACCATAACGATACAAATTTCTGTTGTTTCTGTGATACTTTATTACTGAAACCCTAGAAAATTAGTAAGATAATATACATTTCTTTAATGCATAAACAGAAGACTGCATGTAATTCATTCATTTATAAATTAAGTCAGTATAATCTTTGTTAATGTAGGACAAAATGTTTATATGTATTTATCAGGAATGTATTCCCAGAGATTGTTATCAAGAATGTATGGTAAGGTCTCGAGTTCAATCCCCGGTACCCCAAAAAAAAAAAAAAAAAAAAAGTATGTTTTCCCTTAAAAGTCTGCAAGATCTGCTTGAAGGGGAAATTAAGTCTGGGAATATAAAAAGGATTAGTTATTATGAATTGTAGTACTTAATATAAAAATACCAGTCAGCCAAATGTATTGGTGCCTGTCTGTAATCCTAGCACTTTAGGAGGCTTGAGACAGAAAGATTATAAATTTGAGCCCAGCCCGGGCAATTTAGCAATTTAGAGACTCTGTCTCAAATAAGAGGTGGCTGGAGATGTATTTCAGTCCAAAGACCTTGGCTTCAATCCACAGTAGCATAGATTAAATAAAGACACAAACACCAGTCAGTTGTCTTATCTCCAGGGCATAGTTAATTGAGCTCAAATTATGCCATATTTTGGAATGACTATGCAGTTCATAATTTGAAAAATTATATAAATATTCTGAATTAACAGGCCATCAGAGGTTTAACTAGTAGGTGTTGTAGAATGAGCCTTGATCTAGGAGCCTGAGCACCTAGGTTCTGCTTGAGGTCACTGCACCTGTAGAACCTAAGGCACCCCATTTTCACTCTTCAGATCTCAGTCTTCATCTGTGAGCTGAGGGAGTGCACTAGTCTATAGGACTTTGTAGATACATTCTATTATTAAAATTAACCTTGTCCCTGGTGGGTAAACATGCTTGAAAAACATTTCATACCCATAAGCCTTTTTTGGTGAGTTTTAAAGACATCTATACAAGTACGTTTTAGAATTCAATATTAAAAAAAAAAACAACTTAGCTCTGGCTCCTAACTTTCAAGGTATCAATGGAGGCATTATAAAATGTAATTTCTCTAGTTATTTCATCCACATTTTCTTCTCCATGGTGTCCATGTTGTATATTATTGTAAAATAGATCTAGCTTCTCTGATTGATAATGTGAAAAATGCTACCTACTCCTAGAAATTAAATAGATTGTCATGGCAACTGATGACATTTCTATCCTGCACAGTATATTGGGAGTACACAGTCTCTGTGTCCCTGCAACCTATTTCATGCTATTTTTGTTGTGGGAAAGCGGGACCAATAATATTGTGAAGGTAGGAGGTCACCCAACTTGAATCCTCATGTTATAGATTTACTTCAGGCAGGGACAGTGTCTTCTTAATCAGCCCTAGATGTTGGATTAAAAAAGGCCCATTATAGATGATTTTGCATAAATAAATGAATAAATATCAGAATCTATGTTGCTTATGCATGACCTCTAGCATAAGAGACTTAACTAATTTGCTTTGGCAAAGTTTTATTTATCATAGTACTTTAGTTATCATAGTATATTTGTCACTTTTGCTAGCCAGTATCTACTCAACACCTCAATTTCCTTCTGAGGTCTTCTCCCAACTCTTTGTCAGTGGGTTTCATTTGAAGTCACTCTTACCCAGCAATAGGAGTGAACATATGACTATGACACACGACTGACTGGTGAGACCATTATCTTCCTGTGACCATAATAATTGGTTCAAGGATAGACATACACATCAGTTAATATGAGACACAATACTGATAGTGCACACTCTTGACTGATTTTAAATATGAATATTTATTGGTCTGTTGGAAAACACATCACTGTCACTGGAATCTGAGGTCATTGTGAAACAGAGCAGAGTGAAGGAATGGGAGGTGACTAGGCCCTGGTAGCATTGTTTGAGTTCCTTCTAAAGCTAGGCCTTCCTTTGGACTTACCAACTCTGTAAGCCCATAAGCTCTTATTGTTTAAGACAATAAAACATATCCACAGAAAATATACCCACAACAAGATTTGAGACATTGTGAAAAGAATCCTGGTCCATGGACAGACTCTTGCTTATTTGACTTTAGACAAGTTCTTCTTTGAAATATGAAGCCAATTATCATGGGCCTTCCTATTTCCTATAGTTTTTAAGATGGCCAAACTTTTGAAAATATATATTTGAAGTGTTCCATAAAATATAAAACCCTTCCACTGCTTTTACCTATTAAAACTTTGACAGTGGGCACTGAAAACTATGCCAAGGAGTGTTTTAATTGGATGTTGCCAACTCCATTATATATGAACACATATTTTAGTTATTTTATGCCCCAGACCTAATGGATACCATGCAGTGCAAAACAACTGTATGCTGAATGAATTTGAATCTGCTTTAGAAAGTTCCCTATTTTATAGATATTCCCATAATGTAGAATAAGTGAGAAAAATTTAATATCATCAATAACTATCACTCATTTATTAACCAAGTGCTCTGTGCTTTGTTGTACCTATTTCATCCTTTCAGTCCTCACAACAACTCCATGAGGGAAGTCCAATTACTTCTGTTTAACTAAGACTGAACACAATGGAATAACGTCCTCTGTGTTGTGCAGGGAATAGGCAATAGTAGTAGAGCACAAATCAGTCCATCCATCTCCAAAATATTTAGCTTTTTTCTTAGCCCAAATGTTTAGAAAGAAATATAAGTACAGTTGAGCCTTCCTCATTATTCTGTTGAATTGTTCTGCTAGAAGATGTGTTATGGTTAATTTGGAAGATGGGAAGGCAAAGAACAATAGCCCGAGTCAGTCTGGATTCTGCCCAAATCTGGACAAGTTACATCATCATTCTGAGGGTTTGAGGAATGTGATGAAGATTGGATAAGGCATAGCTAGGACTGCCTGCAGTTTTCAATTAATTCAATTTTCAAAAAATTTAAATATAAAGTAGATAAAATATGTGTCTAATAACTATCATGTTAATCAAAGAAGTTCTAACTTTTTGGAATTATGATCCCTGAACTAAGCAAAAGTAGGAATGGAGTTGTAAAACAATAGGTCAAAGTAATCAGGATGTCTGATCAGTGAGAAGCATCAGGTAAGAAAAAACCTAGGGAGCTATTTAGACATTTAGGAAGTGACTCTGACAGAACTTGGTGAATGATTGGATCTAGGGGGCAAGGAAGAAGGAATCAAAAATCGCCCTAAAATGCAATGCATATGTGTATTTATATGTGTATCTCTGTCCCCCCCCCAAGGCAGCTGTAGTTTTCTTTGAATTGAGAATCAAAACCATATTTGGGAGTTCTCAGAAAGAGGAACTGCCTTTACTTTTTATTTTAGAGTATGGATTTAGTTCAAGAGACTGATGCAACATATATACATGCATATATGTGGGCTATGCCTTTGTGTGAAGACTAGTGAAACTAAAGAGAAACTATCTTTTTAGAGCAACCTTAATACATCGTGGATGGTGACAGTGACATTCTTGGAGGCCCTATAAAAGGAGAGAGATTGCAGCAAAACGTGCTGTGTTGTGCTTATAGATAACCCTCACAGTAACTTCAATCATGGCATTGGTTTGGATTGCTCTCTGAATGGGAATTTCACGCTTGATGTAAGTCATCTCAAAACCCATGGAAAGAATTTGTGCAGAGGAAAAAGATTAGTGTAATCTTCTCTGGCCTCTTTTCTATTCTATCATCTCGAGCATCTCTCTGTTCCTTCTCTATCCACCTTGTGGGTTTTAAGCTCCACTTTGTTATTTTCCTTTTGGGATCTTTCTTGAGCTGTGGCATCACAGACAGGCCATGAAGGGGCAAGTATAGGCATGTCTTGGCTGCTTATTTTTAATTGGAAAATCTTTTCCAGAATACACTCGGAAAATTGTTTTAGCCCTAATTTTGAATGGTTTAATGTGGATACTTCCTGATCAAGGTTCTCAAAACCATACCAAAGGATATTTTAAAAAAGAAGAAAAGAATTTCAAAATGAAATCAAGTGAGTTTGTCAGTCCCCAGTTCTCCCTGCAAAGAAGTGGTTTATGATTTGCATGAAGTGGATGTTGCTTTGGGTCTAAACTTGTTTTACATTTGGGCTAGGTATTTACAATGTGCATCTGTCGGCCCGGGGAACCAGTCTGGCATCTATTGCATGGATTGACTTTTAGCAGTTGCTATGTGTTGGATACAGGAGTAGGAAGAATTATTTTCTATGTGACTATGGCCTGAAACAAGCTTGGATGACATGCCATCAGTATCCCACCTGGCTCGGTGGACTGGGAGTAAATGCCAGTGGAGTCCAGAGTGTGAGCCAGAGCTGAAGGCATTTATTTTTCAAAGGCTTAGCGGGGGAGAGTATGGTAGAGATGGGGAGAGGGCCTCTGTTTCCACTGTTGCACAGGAATTACATCTGCACTGGCCACTCTAGGACTGCAGTTTGGGCACATGCGTAGCTAGCATACTCAGCATGACCATGCCATGGACATTTTAGAAGTGATGATGATAAATAGGAGGGATATAAGTAGGCTTACTCCTGAGCAACCATAGAAAACCTGGGAAGTAACTGGAAGATACTGTGATGAGGGGAATCAGAAAGATTCCAAAATAAGTGGGAAAAAGTTGAGTAGAAATTATATCATCTTACCTGACTGGTCCTGAGAGGCCTAAGATGTAGCTCCTAGGATGTCACCTTAATCATGAAGGGCCTGATGGGAAAATATTGGTTTACACTTGTGGTAGAATTTTCATCAAAAACCTGGAGTGGGCCCCCTGGTAGAATTTCAATCAATGTCCCTCATCTGTTTCATTTTCTCACTCCTAAATGTCATGTAAAATCTCTGCTTTTTGAGCAATAAAGCAGAGAATGTGAAACTGGAAGCAAATTGTCTGGCTAAAGTCCGGTTTTCTTAATAAGTAAAAACCTGAGAGTGTCATTAACTTTGCTGAGCTGATAATCATCAACACTGCGGTCTAGTGTTAATGAAAGAGAAGCCAGAACCAGGCTTTCTGAGCTGCTGACTTCCATCTAAATGTTTCTGTGTGATTGTGTGTTGATTTGGGAATTGGAGTGGTGTGCCATGTACTCATCTTCCCACTTAAGCAGCTTGAAAGTTAGAACATCCACATTTTTAAAATTTCAAACAGATCCACAAGTAGAAGTATTTATGCTCCCCTATTTCTGTGAAAAATACAACATTCTGTACTGAAAAATTTCAGCAAGTGCTACTTATTCTTATTGCTTGGTACAGATCCATCACAACTCTGTCTCCAAATAATACAGCTTTATGTGTTTGTATTGAATGTCTAGTCGAGGAAATGTCTGACACTATTATCAAAATCGAGTCAAATTTTCCTACCTTCTTTGTATACTGAATAGTTGTAAAAGGAATGTATATAAAGGGAGAGTAAAGAAATATTTTCATATTTGTCATATTTTCATATTCAACAATAGATGATTTATTAAGTGCACTGTTATGATTTAGGTCTAGATATCCCCACAAAGCCTCATGCGGTCATAGTGGGGCTTTTTCAGAGGTGGCTGGATCTACAGTGTGTGTGATGTTGGAATTGATTCATGGTGCAATGCTAGACTCAAGGGCACTAGGATTAAGGGTGTGAGTGCTGCCCACCCTGAGTAGTCTGGATAAGATAAAAGGGGCAGAAAGATGCTGTTAACGTCCCTTGTTGCTTTTGCTGTCTTCAGCTACCATGAACTGTTGCCCCTCTGCCATGTGCTCCTCTCCTTTGGGGCCAGCCAACTAAGGACTT
Organism: Heterocephalus glaber; assembly: GCF_000247695.1. Next base: position 3,684,433 of record NW_004624774.1, read on the forward strand.
AAACCTCTACAAACTGTAAACCACATGAATCTTTCCTTCTTTAACTCTGGATGTTGGGTATTTTGTCTCAGTGATGAGAAAAGTAACACATGGACTATGGTATTCCATAAAAGAATATGTTGCCATTTAAGATGAAAACATTTAGAAGAATTTTTAATGATATGGAGGGAAATACTCATAGTAGAGTTCAAGTGTCTAATGAGAAGATAAGATTGAAAAAAACCCCTCTTTTCTTAAGTCATTTGAGTGACAGAGACAGATAAGGACACCAATAATGAATCATTCACCTAACATTGTGACATTTGAGTCACCTAAAGGACAAGGTGGAGCCAACTATGACCAATGAAAGACAACAGCATTCTCAGCAGAGGAAACAGCAGGTGCAGTTTTTCTGAGGTGGAAATGAACTCAGTAGGCTTGAAGAACAGGAAGAAGGTGATGTTGCAGACCTGAGGTGATCAAAAACGAGAGTAATAGAAGAAAAGGTGAAAAGGAATCTAGGTGTTTTGTCATTTAAAATCCTGCAAGGTATAGTAGAGCTAGGATTCTATTATGGGAACACAGTCAACTTTTAGGGGGGACTGTGGCTACTATGAATAGAATAGACTGTAGAAAAGAGGTATAAAGGCAATCAGACCTGTTAGAAGATGTGACAGCAAGGGACACAATGTTTCTTTGGTCCAAGTTGGTGGTCTCTACCAGAGCATTTTTCTTCCATCTCTCACTGCCTTCCAATGCCTGCAGATTTTTTTTTTTTGTTATTGTTGTCATAATAAGGAAGAAGGAAGGAATCTCTGATGTCATTTAATATGTAGAAACTTGTGACATTCCTGAGCAGCTAACAATGCACAGGATGGCCTCTCACAACAAAAAGGTATTTCTCCCTTCCTTACACTGGATAGAGGATTACAGCTGAATTGACAGCATTCCTTGGAGCTGTGTCTCTCAGGCACAACTGCGTCAGAGTCTGCATTGCTACACGTTCCGATCCAAGACTATTTGAAATAGATAAAATGGTGGCTCAACCCTTTTCTCTTGCTTGTCTTTTACTTAACATCTTGAAAACAGTTCTAGACACCAGTATTCTGTTTGTCTTCCTGATGCCAGCACTTGTATAACAGCCAATTACAAGGCATTTGTCATTTTTTTTTTACCATAACTTGGTAATTTGATTTAGACAGGAGCATTTTGTGTTGATAAATCTAGGTAGATTTCCAAGTCAGAATACATTTATTAAAACACCAATTAGATCCTGTTCCCTCATCCATCATAAGGCCTTTAATTTTTGTGCAGTTTTGGCAGGGTGTTCTAGGAACCATGTTTTCCTGAGTGAATGACTTAAATCAAATTGTTATTTTACAAGGATTACTTTATCTCTAAACTTCAAAGCAAACCATTCTTACGTACTCTGTGAATAAAAAACAATATTGTTTTCAAGCTCTACTGCTCCATTATTAGGATACAGCATGGGAAATAATAGGTCTAGGAGATCAAAGCCAAAAAGCAGTCACTCTCCAAAGGGAAGCAATTTCCCAGGGTGTTTAAGTGCAACAGTGAATGAATGCAGTGAAAAGTTACCAACATTCAAATTGGGAAGAAAAGATACAACCAGTGAGAAGAGCAGATGCTGTTTCCAAAATGATTACTTTGGGTGTTTTTCATCTGAACACAATGTATCCTCCCCCAACAACTTTTATTTTTAAACCAACATTAGTTGACATCAGTAATGTTTCTTTTTTTTCTTTTTCTAAAATGTTATATCAGGATGGCGTATTCCGCTGCTTACTACCACCACTGACATCTTGCATAAAAACGTCTGTGGCAGGTGGCATTAAGAGCTCTTCCTGGAGGACAAAGCAGGAAAGAAGTCAGGGCTGGGCAGAAAGGAGGGTAAAATCTAAGGAAGTGGAGATGAGAAAAATGAAATAGATTGACTTGGAAGAAAAACCCTTCAGTTATCGTTCATTGAGTGCTGATTTGGGGAAAGGCATTATGAGTTTATTTTTCAGGATGTTTTTGGTTGAAAGTGTCAAAAATCCATCTTGAGAAAGCTTAAGCAAAATACAGGATTTATTAAAAGAAAACTGGTGTAACTTACAGAATAGAGAAGAATGTTGGGTTCTGTCATCTCTCTTTTTCTCACTAGGAGTTGTGTTCATTCTTTTTAGCTGTAGAAGGTTCTTCCCTGAGCAACAGGAAATATGGCCTCTGGTAGTGAACTACCACCATTTTATTTTAGTGACCTAGGATGCTTAACTTCAGCAATCTCCAGAAGAAGTCTGGCTCTGCAAGAGTCACCCCCCCCACACCTTTAACCAATCGTGTAGCATAGGGCAACAGAAGGTTATGAGATGCAAGATTTAGTCATACTCCCATTCTTGGCAGTAATCTTATTGGCAATTACCAAGGGAACCACATGTTCTGAGTCAGGAAGAAGCTCTTTCCCAAGGAAAGAAAATATAACCAGAAAAACTGGCAGTATGGATGAGAAGTGGTAACAATTGAAGGGAACTGAAATGAGGACTACAAAGATGAACAAGGCAGACAGGGATATGCGTAGTCTTTGAGAAACCTACAACCTGTCAAGGAACTAACAAAGTAGAAACATTTTTTTTTTAATGGACAAGAAAGAAAGAAGGAAAAATGGGAAAAAGGGAAAAGAAGTAAATGGACTCTTAAGATAGATGTAGCTTTTATAGGATAATAAATTCATAATGTACAGTGACTAAAATGATAGCCATAAGAGAGGAGCAAGAGATATAATATGAGATGTCTGAACTCAGCTGAGTCTACCCGATATCTCAGGAAACATGATCCCTGTACAAGCTCCTTGTATGGTCCTTTTTTGTTCAAAGGTATTTATCAATGCCAGAAACCTCATTTACTCTTCTAACTTTGTAAATACACTTAACTTCCAGTTGCTAGTTTTATTTTATATTGCATCATAGCAATCCACCATTTATTTAAAATTAAAATGTAAGAAGTTTGACTGTAAGAATGAGAATTACTGTCAAAAGAAGACAGCAAAAACCACTCAAGATAGAATGATAAAGGAAAGGGGAGTTTCAGTCAGTCAAAGGCAGGGTAAGTTCTTTGGGTTGTGGCGGATACACATTACTGGGTTTGTTTCTAGAGCAGGCTGTGACACCAACTTGCTCACATGACTCATTTCACTTATCTAGACCTAAAACTTCTCATTAAAATGAGAGGATTGGACTTGGACATGTTCGTGCACACCAGTCATCCCAGCACTTTGGGAGGCTGAGGTAGGAGGGTTACAAGTTTGAGCAACTTAGTAACAACTTAGTGACTTAGTGAGACCCTATCTCCAAATAAAACATTTTTTAAAAAAGGTCCAGGGATGTAGTAGGTTGGTGAGAGGCTGGGGGTGGGGTGAGGAGGGAGAGAAAGAGAGAGACAGAGGGAGACAGAGAGGAAGAAGAAGAGGAAGAAGAGGGAAGGAAAAGGAAGAAGGAGGGAGAGGAGAGTGAGAAAGGAAGAAAGCTGAGCAAATGTTTTCATCACATGTGTCAAATCTTATCAATTAGCAGCAAGAAGGGCATGCCTGGATTCAATGGGAAAGACTTCAAGCAGTGAGACAGGCAGAACATTAAACCATCATCTGTCATGAGTGCTTTAGTGGGAAGTGGTACACCAGGATTTTCCCATGTGACAGATGAGGCATTTCCCCTCTGGGGAAGTATTGGGAAACTGGTCCAACTGCCCATCCCTCCCACCAGACAGAAGCTCTCAGTCTTCACTGGCAATATCCTGGGATGAATTTTCTGCTTATTGCTTTCCTACTCTTTTGTTTTATAGTGTTTGCAGCTGTTTCTGTTGTGTAAACTTCCTTGACAAAATACTAGTAGCCACAGACCTATATCCCAAAGGACATAAATATTTAATACTTTGCATAGAAATTCAGGAGTTTCATAGAGTTCTCGAAGACCAAACATATATCCTCAAAGAAGCTCTTGAGGACTATGGACTCAAATTAAGAACCTTGATATTAAATGTAATATCACTTTATTGGTGTGTTAGGACATTTCTAATTATTAACTGAGAAGCTAGAAAAAATTTCATTCTATATTTAAATAAAGTTGCCTCTGTTAAAACTAGATAGCATCTCATTTGCAAAAACATAACATGTTTAGTGCATTCAGTAGAAAGAAAATCAGGGATTTTTTCTTAAATAACTAATTGTCAGTTTCCCTGAGGGATGATAATAATTGACTTACATAGTCACTGTAAGGAGATGAAGATGCCTGCTTCAGTTTCTTCCCAAATACAATGAGGAGGTTGGATAACTGACTTCTGAAGGCCTATGTCAGTTGTAATGCTTTTAATATTTTAGTAAATATTTAAATAACTTATCAGTGCACCACTTACTAATGGAATCATCTTTGGCTCTTTTAACAGTTTTAATATGTGAGTAGCTTCCAATCTAAAGGTGCATGGATGTATTCAAATGCAGATTTCCAGGTCAAAGTTGAAATATTTTTAGTTCCACAGCCAAGAAATCTGCATTTTTAAAATCTCTAGCAGTTCTGATACAAGTGGTCCCAGGATTACACTTTGAAAAATACTGCACTAGAGAATTTGGTAGTGGCTTATATTTATCCTGATAAAATATTGTTATATGCTTTCAATAACTTGAATTCTTCCTTCTTTAATGAATCACAGGAAAATTGGCTGGACTTCGAAACATTTTTGCAAAGCACTTACACAGCATAATAGATGAAGTTATGGGAAATGTTAACACCAAACCGTATGTCTTTGGAATCACAACTAACTTTTCTATACTATGTTTTTTTCAATATGTTGATCATTTTAAGCTGCTCATTTTCTAATATGGTGAAAGGAGCTTTGTGTGTTCTAGAATTTAATGCAAATGAAATAGATGATGGGGTTCTTTTTATTTTTTGAATGTCCTTTCAAACAGACCCTGTTTGATAATATATCCACTTAGGTCAATTTAATGTCATTTCATTGGTTGAAATCACTCAGGTTTTCATTTCAAAATACACCATTGTTTTCCTTTTAATCTGAATAGGATGCTTTTCAAACTAATCATTAGGGGAAAAGTAAGTGGAATTATGAAGTGTTCAGCTCCTGTTACGTGCTGGGAACATTGATGAATAACTTAAAGACATGCTAAATAATTCCATAGCCAATAGTTTAAAAAACAACTGTTATACCCATTTTATAGAAGATAGAACAGACCCAGGGAAGTGAATTTCTCAAAGTCAGCTAGTTAATAGCCAGTAGAACTTGAAAATGACTTACCTGGCATTTTTAACAGCCCCTTTTCTAGCATACATATGTTATCTGGACTTAGAGAAGTAATACCTTTGAGAACAATCTTCAGGTATCAATGCTTAATCAATATGATTAATACAACTGCTAGAGAAGATGACTTATATTGGATCAGATTCATACCTCAATAGCAAAGAATAAGACAAAGTCCTGATTCTATTAGACTATATAGACATTCTAAATATTCTCTAATTTTATCATTTCCTATGTTAAGCCCAAGTTTTTCTTAAATTGTCTCCTATAGCATTTTATATGTTCTTATTATGTGCTAGCTACCAGTTATACACACACACACACACACACACACTTAATTTTCACAATCAATATAGGAAATAGACATAATTAATATAATTATTTTTTTTTACTTAGGAGGAAAAAAGATTTGTAGAGAGAGTAAATGATTTACACAAAGCCAAGCAGTATGAAGTGGCAGTATCAGAACTTACATTCAAGTCTGTCTGACTTTGAAAGCCTGTTCTTATGGCTCCTTAGCTGCTAAAATCCGTGTTCCCAACTCTTCCCAGAGGCTAGCCTAGTCATTGCAATGATATACTAGGTCAAGAACAGAAAATTATTTGGTACTATTAGTTATTCTTCTGTTTTCTTATTTGGAATAGAGACCTGAATACAGAGAAATATTTCTCTGCTATTGAAAACAGTAGGTCAACTGCAGTGATAAATTGCAACTGGTGCTCAACCCTTGTGTCAAAAGGCAGTAGGAAGTGGTGCAGACTGTGGCAAAATAAGTCTTTTAGAGGCACAGTCAGTACTTCCCTCATAATAACTGCTGCATGAATTAGATTTTCTGGTTGTTGGAACTCTTTTTTTTTTTTTTTGGTACCGGGGATCGAACTCAGGTCCTTACACTTGCGCAGCAGGCAGCGAAACCACTGAGCTAAATCCCAGCCCCATGGAACTCTTAATTTTTAAATTTTTAAAATTTAATTTTTAAAAATCATTTCATAATTATATTTTTAAAAAGCATCAGCCAGATAAAACACATTTTCTGGCCAAAAGAACTAATCCATTAGTTTTCTATCTCTATTATTATCACATACTTGATATTCAAAAAAATATATATATAAATATATATATATGTGTGGGGGGGGGTGGGGTGTGTAAATTGTATATGAAGTAGCATACACCTTTTCTGACTTCCCAGGTAGACTGGATAAGCCTTTTCTGTCTGCTTTGTTGGATCTCTTTGTTCCTTCTTGCATGCCTGGTAGGGCTAACATAGGTACAATAATGTCTGTAGTTCTGAAAGCTTTGTCTTTCCTATTCTAAACCCTGTACCACACCTTTTTGCTTAGGAGAAACAATGTGCCCAGACAGTCACTGTCACCAGGTTTTTCAGATAGTATGTTCTGTTGGTGAAGAGCCTGTCAGTGGCAACAGCTGCCCTGTTAGCATCTGCTGATTCTACTGGCCCAGGGAGAACCTGGGAAGTGGTTCTTGCCACACAGCAACTTCACTCACAGACAGAACTCTATTAATCTGTGAAAGTGTTTCTTACTCTCCAGCACACTAAAAGCTAAATTGCCTTCTTCAGTGAAACAAAGCTATCCCTTGAACCAGTTAAACTGGAAGATTACTCACCTGCGATAGCCAGCTTATCTTTGGGGTTGTTAAATGTTTTTTGGCTGGACATAATTACAAGGATGAGCTGACCATATAAGAATTCTGGGTGATCTTGTCTATTGTTTTAGAATATGAAATCTACTCCCCAACTGAGAAGTACTTTCCCTTTACTTGATATCAGAGGTAGTTATGTGTTTATAGTTGGTGCAGGAATTACTAGATAAATTGATGATATTCCACAGAGGGATAGCATAATATTCATAAACATCATAATATTCAGCATGTAGATCTAAAATGAGGAGGGATGTGTAACTCCTGGAAGATTATTGGTGAAATGAATTATGGTAATACTCTTAAAAGGCCAGAGGGAGGGAAGATTAAGCCCCATTGGCCCTATACCACATATCATTTACTTACACCATGCTTTTCAATCAGGTTTAATGTGATGTTATACATTACACCCTTTTGGATATGACTTGATTGCAGTGGGACAAAGGTGATACAATTTTAAGACAGTCATGCAAAGTCTACTCTTTCTTTCTAGTTGAAATGATTAGAATATTGCCTTGATCCATGTCTAAAATGTGTTCTAGCAAAGTTGGATCATGGTGATGGTGGTTATCATTCAATGGTTCATATGAAACTTTTTTGTTTTTCTAGTATAATAAAATCATAATTGTGGCATCATGGGATATAATTGAGCAAAGGAGTCTTTAGTCTGAATATTAAACATTTTTTCTAATGATGAAAACTATTACATGGTGGAACTGTCTGTCGGGAAATAAGAGGAGCAAAGCTCTTCATTTCAAAGAGAAAGAGGGAAGAACACGAAGAAGAGGGTAAAGAAAGGTTCTGAGGTGGGTGCAGTTAGGTGGGGAAGCAGCCGGTGGTAAATGTAAATCCATAGTTTTGTGGATTTTTTTTTAAATCACGATTTTTTTTTAGCTTCATTAAAAAATGAAGAAAAATAAAACACCATAGGATTATATAAAAGACATGTAATGAACTCTTGCTGTCTCTATTTCATTGAACAAATATGAACTTAGTTAAGGTACAATATTTACCTCTCTGTAACTTGCTTTGTTTGTTCATCTATAAATCAAAGATAACAGTAATATCAGTCTTATAGGTTTGTGAGATTTAAGTGAATTAATATAGAGAGCTCTTACAGTGATATCATTTCAGATCAATATACCTGTCTATCTAATCTATTAAATTGTTCTGCCACTTGCTTTTCCCATGCCAACTAATCAAGAATATCATTTCATACCCTTGGTGACAGAAATATTGTTATGGCTTGTATCTAGATGCACCCCCTTCTAAAGCCTCAAGTGCTCATAGGTGGGGCCTTTAGAGGTGGCTGGATCATGGGTGTGTGATCCTTGGATTAAGGGTGTGTGATAACTAAATTGGTTTAGCACAGTTCTGGGTGTGGATAATGGAGGCCCCCTCCTGGGTGTGCAAAGCACCTACCACTAGGCTTGTAGCCTGGATGGAGTATAAAGAGACAGAAAGAAGGCAGGCTTGCTGCTTGTGCCTTGTCACTTCCTGCCTGTTCTGCCATGGACTGTTTTTCTTTTGGCAATTCTGCCCTGCCTTGGGGAAAGCTGACTCTGGACTGAAACCTCCACAAACTGTGAGGTGAAATAAACTTTTCCTCCTTTAACTTGTAGGTGTTAGGTATTTTGTCTGAGCAGTGAGAAAAGTAACTAAGACAAATATATTATTCCTTTAAAGTCTGTTTTATATTCCAGTATGTGGAAATTCTATAATTATTAGTCTACTTCTAATGGACATTTTCTTTAGAGACATTATTAGATATTAGATATTAGATATTATTAGATATTAGATATTACAAACAAAATTCTGCAATAAATGTCCATCTATATACTATTCTATATACTATTCTAATGAGATTTCTAGGGCAAAGGATCCATGTATTTAAATATTTAATAAATATTGCCAGTTATCTTTCAAAGAAGATGATTTTACACTTCTATTAATAATATTAGAAAATTTCCATTCTCCTTATATTTTTGTGAGCATTGGTGGAGAGTTGATATACTTTTGCAGTGGTTGTTTTTTTCATACTGTGTGGTCCTGAGTGTTCTACGAGGTTTGTGTGTGTGTGTGTGTGTGTGTGTGTTTATTTTTACTTTCTTCTGTTAAACTTGTCTACTCACTCCTACATCCAGTGCTTTAACACTGTGCTGTCATTTTTCTGGCCTTGAGTCCATCTTCTCAGCATTACTTTCAGGTAGGCACATACCAAGTGGGCAAAAGCATCTGTGTTTGTTGAGAGTGTATTTATACAGCTGCTTTGTTGAGCTCCCCAGGGAAACCACTTGAGTTTTAACTACATGACCTGTTGTGCAGATGGGACCACAATGTGGAAGCTCTCTAAGTCTCCACTTGTTTCTTCTTCTCTGTTGGGCTGAAGCTTTGGGACAGGCAGACATGATGTGGCAGCAAAGGGAATTGGTAGCCAGCTCCCTATTATAAGAATGTTTCCCTAAATAAATCTTGCACAGCTCTGCCATAGTGTTGAGCATTCTTACCCAGTGATTTAATTTTTAGGGACTATATAAAAAACTGTGCACTTATTTTGACTTTTGTTCTCATTAAAAAGGGTTATTGTTTGTGGCTTAGGGGATTAGAATCAAGGTAAGAAAACTAATCCTAGACTCAAGAGACATAATCCTATTCTCTGGAGAGCAGGTAGTTAAAAGACTAGAGTTTGGCATCCAAATTTCAGTTTTACCAACTACTTCCAGGGTAATACTCAGAAAAGGACTCAGCTTTTTGAAGCTTTAGTTTCTTCCTGTATAAAGTGGTTGTAATAGTATTTTAGCCTGGTATAGATCACTTGCTTAGTTACAGATAATAAATTGACTCTCGTCATTTTAAGCAAAAGGATATTTATTTTAAGGACATGAGGACTTTACAGATAATCAAGAGGCTATAGATTCAATTTTGGGAAACAAGAAGTAATTCAAGGCCTTGGAAGGCTAGGCCACAGGCTTGATCCAGCTGTAGTGTCCTGACTACAGGTCTGGATCACTACAGTGTATAAATTTCTTATACCCTTTGTATTTTCACTATTTCCCCCAAGCTTTGAATTTTTCAGTGGGAGTAATCAATTGTCCAAGACTGAGTTAGCACCTTTAACAAGCTACCAGAGGACAGGGGAAGGAGTAATGATGTCATTTGAACTCTACAGTAGGAAAAATAATGTGACCTCTAAGAACACTGCAAAGGAAGAATAGCACTGTGATTACTAGTGTGGATTCAGGATCCAGACTCCCTGCGTTCAAATCTTGGCTCACTGCTTTGTGCTTCCATGGGTAAAATGGTGATGGCTTAGCTCATTAGGGTTAATTTTGAAGTTGGAGTGAGTTGATATGTATAAAGTTCTTAGAACAGTATCTGGGTTATAATAAACCAAGAAATGTCATTTCAAGAAATATTAAAATTAATTTAATAATAATTTTCCAAGAGAGAGAGAAATTCATGCTGGAGAGCCAAACACAAAAACTAACAAATCCAATCGCCAATATTAACACTGACTCATTGCAAACATTCAATATCTGGCAGTTTTTCTTTTTCTTTCTTTCTTTCTTTGTGTGTGTGTGTGTGTGTTAGGATTGAAGCCAGGACCTCAAGTATGTTAAGCAAGTGCCCCACCACTCACTGAGCCATAATGCAGGCCCTTATAGCTGCCTGTTTTTCTTTCAGCTTTTCTCAGAATTCCAGCTCAGAAATTAATTTGTTTTCATCGGTATAGGCTATTATTATTATCTTCATCTATGAAATGAGAGCATGGACTACCACATGACTTTAAGATTCTGTGAAGGAGACCCAGAACAAGGCACACTGTTGGGAGAAGGTAGGGAATAGCCTAGAACTTTGTTGCCCAGTTCAGTAGCCACCAGCCAAAAGAAGCTATTGAGCTGTTGAAATTAATCTACTACAAATTTTATTCTACTGTACTTTTAAAATATACAGTCCATTTCAAAGAATCCATTAAAAAAGAGTGAAATGTATTCCAATATTAATTTTAAAGTATTCATTACCTGTTGAGATGATTCTATAGAATTTTAATTTCTAATTGAAATTAATTTAATCAGTACCATCTCTTTTTTACCTTGTTAATGGACTGCTAGAAAACTTAAAATGATATATATCACTCAGAAGATAGTTCCGTTGGCCAGGACTAGGCTGGAGCACTTGGTGTCAGTTAATCTCAATTGTCAACACGACTGGACTGAGAGACTCCAGGAGAGATGATTTCATTGAGGCAGTACTAACCTCATCAATAGGTTAACCTGTTGATAAGTTTATAGATGAATAGGTTATTAAGTGGGGGTGCCTTGTTGGATAAAGTAGGTCATGGGGGTATAATCCTAGGGGTAATATCTAGTCTCTGGCCCTTTCTTCTCTAGCTCTGTCCTTTCCAGTCTGCTTTGCTTTTCCACTGCCATGTGCTTTCTTCCACCATACCCTCTGCAATGATAGCCCTGCCTTGGTGCTAGCCAACCTTGAACTCTGACTTCTGAAACCATGAGCCAAAATCAATCTCTATTGTTTTAAATTGCAAGAATCAGGCATATTGACCTAGCAACAGGAAATCTAACAAATATAGCATCTATTTGCCTGAGTAGTCCGAAAGCAGTAAAACTTCCCTTCATTACTGTCTTTAGGCAAGGTACTTTGACTTCCAACTGATATAAATCCTCCTCAACCTCTTCTTTAAAAAAAAAGTAATTGAAATATGTTTCACACACTGCTGAAAAATACAGAAACAGCCTGTCTTTAGGCTTGACTGAATGCAAGAATCAAACATATTAACACAATGAACACATGTGTGGACTTCGTGTGTGTCCATCTCTGCTCTGTTTGTGCTGCACTGGCATCACTCTTAAGCAAATTCTCACTCCATAGTAGTCACAGCAGTTACAGGTCTAAATGTCTTTACACTCAGTTTGAGAGAAGAAGAGATAGCCTCAGCCCCTCAGCCTGAGCAACTCCAGCCTGTAACCTGTTGCCCACACCTTTACGGATCACTGGGACACAGTGTATGATGCTTTGATCAGTCAGGCATGGGTCATCTGCTGCTCCCTACCACACAGGCGAAGAAGCTGTTTATAGCCCATGCACTGAGAATGTGGGTCACCAAGTAAAATATGTTTTGTTACCAGAATAAGGCAGAATAGCTGCTGGGCAGCAAAAATTGATAACTTAAGCCTATCAGGGGATGGAAAAAGAATGTTCTTTTTCCCGTGTTCTTTATCTTATGCTTACCTGAGCCAAAAAACCCTATACATCATCCTCTTCTACCTCTTCCTCACATATTTCATACAGTTGGTAACTAAATCCTATTAATTTGCCTCTCAGTTTCATAAATATTCCCAAATTCTCCTTGCAGTGCTTTCTCTGTTAGTCCTCATTCTAGTCTCATCTTCTGAAATCCAAATGTCTCTTCATACTACTTTCAGAATATTTATTTTAAACATTTCTAAGAAAGCAATAAAAATGCAGAAAACTACACAAAACAATACGCATAACTGAATTAATTGTTCTAGGACATTTTGTAATGTAATCATAACCAGATCAGGAAAAAAACCACTGCCAGAATGGCTGGAATCCCCTTCTAGATGCTCCATTCCAATACTTCTCCAAGCATTTCCTTGACATATTTACAGTTATCCCTCCATCACTTTCTTTGTCTTACAATTTATCTGTTGACCTTGCAGGGTGGGCTGGGGGTGTAGCTCTGTGGTAAAGTACATGATGATTATGTATGTGGCTCTGGGTTCATTCCTCAGCACAAGAAAGAAAGTCAGGGAGGAATGAGGGGAAGGAAGACAATAAAACAAAGAAAAAGAAAAAAGAAAATTCAGATTATTTGAACTGTAATGGTTCTCACAGTTTGGATATGGCTTATTGCAAAGGCATAGCGCAGTTCAGTTCAATATCTGTATTTTTTTCCAAGTAGCAGCTGGGTTCATAAACTGGATCTGATGGATAGATCCCTTGGTTAGATTATGGAAACATATGTCTAGTTGTATCTCTTTTTGTGGTTAGTAGCCATTAATGTTTAATGCTTCTACCTAAAGTGAATTGTAAAATGGTAATGCACTTATTCTATTGTCATTTTTAGGTATTATATTATCTTACTCATTTTTGGTATTAACATTATTACATATGCAAGTCACTACTTTAAAGTATACAATATAAAGCCTAAAAATATATCTACATGGTTTTGTAGCCATAAGTACTGATTTCAGAATTGTCTCTCTAGAAAAAATCCTTTTACGCATAAGGAGTTATTTCACATTGCTCCTTCAATCCATTCTCAAGCCACAGGCATTCACTAATCTTTTTTTTCCTCTATAGATTTGCCTATTTTGGATATTTCATGTAAGGGATTAATATAATATATAGTCATTTGTAACTTGTTTATTTCACTTAGCTTAAGACTTTTTAATGTTTACTCATGTTTGAGCATGTATAAATACATTATTCCTTTTTAAATAGTGAATATCACTTTGTTTTATAAATATTCCATATTATATTCATTCCTTTATCAGCTGGCGGCTATTTGAGTTGTTTACACATTTTGGCTATAGGAAATACTATCACTATAAACATTTATGCACAAGGTTTTGTGTGGACATGTTTTAATTTTTCTTGGGGGTCTAACTATAGTGGAATTGCTACATCATATGGTAAATCTATGTTAAACTTTTTGAGTAACTGCCACACTAATATTTACACAGGTACCTCCAATGTATGTAAGTTCTAATTTTTCCATATCTTCACTAATAGGTACTATTATCTGACTTTTTGATAATTTAGACATCTTTGTGGCTATTAGGTAATAGCTCATTATGATTTTGATTTGTGTTTCTCTAATTACTGATAATACTGAACATTTTTATGTCCTTATTTGGCTGTTTGTTCTCTGATGTTTATGTGATCAATCTTTTATATACTTTGTGCTATTTATACTTTGCATCAAAAATGTGTCTTCTGTAAAAAACATAAAATTGTCAATTTTTCAGTCTCTGCCTTTTGATCAGATCATTTAAACCATTCATTTTTTTAATGTTACTGAAATGTTTGTATTTACATCTAAATTTTGTTTTTTTTCTATGTGTCTCATATGTTTTTATAAAAAACTTTTATTGCTTTCTTTTTATTAATGTGCCATTCTAATTTCTTTACTAATTTGTAAATTTATTTTCATTTGTTCTAGGTCTTATAATATGTATTTAACTTATCAAAATCTATTTTATATTTATTCTTGATTTGAAGATTTATAAGAACTTTACTTTCAGATGTCTTCATTTCCTCCCACCTTTTCTTGTACAATTACTACAACATATCTATGTTTATATAAACCAAAACTGTATTGTAATTTTTACTTTGCATAACCTTATATTTTTCAAAGATACATATGAATGAAAGAAGAAAGCAAGTATACATTTACAAAGTCTGTTATGCTAACCTTTTTTACCTTTTTTGATTCTCTTCATTATTTTCCTTTGATTTGAGTTACCACATATTTCATTTCCTTACTCCAATACAACTTTGTTCCAACTGGTCTCCTTTGTGTTGTTATTGCCAAATATACTACATTTTGTATGTTATAGGCTCAACATGATAATTATATTCATATTGTTTTATGAAATCATTTTATTAAGTCAGTAAAGAGAATAAATAAAATGAGATATGTAATTATACTTTTTTTTTTTTGGTACTGGAGATGGAACTCGGGTCCTTGGCGCTTGCGCAGCAGCTGGCAAAACCACTGAGCTAAATTCCTGGCCCCTGTAATTATACTATTTTTATAATTACTTTTAACAGCATTTTTTCTTTTTTTGTGTGTTCAAATTACCATCTAGCATCATTTGCTTTTAGCATTAAAAAAACTTCCTTAATTTTTCTAGTAAGAGAGGTATTTTAGCAACAAATTCTCTGAGAGGGAGGATCTCTTTATTTTGCCCTTATTAGTAAAAGATAATTTTGCTGGATGCAGGATTCTTTGCTGACAGTTGTTTTTTAAACTTTCAGCACTTTATATCCTCCCATTGCCTTCTGGGCACCATTGCTTCTGAGAAGAAATCAGCTATTAACCTTAATGGAGTTCTTTATAAGTGATGAGTCATTTTTTATAATCTTTTTAAGAATCTGTCCTGTGTCTTTGTCTTTCAACATTTTTAATTAAAATAAATCTTGATGGGAAATCTTCTTGCATTTATCCTACTTTGAATTCAGGTTCTTGAATTAATGTTTTTAATCCAATTTATAAAGAGAAGAGTTATCACTTCAAATTTTTTCTCTCACTTTTCTCTCTTTCTTTTCTTTGGGTATCCCTGTTACACATATTTTGATCTGCTTATGCTTCTCTGAGATTCAGACTATTATTCTTTGTTTCACCCTTCTCTGCTCTTCAGATTTCATATTCTCTATTGATCCTCATGGTTTCTAGTTCTTTATTTGGTCAAATTTATGGTTGAGCTTCCACAGTGAATTTTTCATTTTGATTCTTATACTTTAAATTCTAGAATTTTTATTTGCTTCTTCTTTTTAATACTTTTTATCTTTTTGTTGATATTTTCTATTTGATCAGACACTGTTGTCATACTTTACTTCTTTTAGTGTTTTCCTTTGCTTCTTTTAACATATTTATAAGAGCAGCTTTCATATTTTTGTGCACAAAGTCCATTACCTGGGCCCACTCAGAGGCACTTTCTATTGGCTCCTGTTGTTTATTTTCCCCTTATGTATATATTACACTTTCCTATTTTTTGAATGCCTCATAATATTTTCAAACCTGTATATTTTAGATAATACTGTATATTGTAGCAGTTCTCCCATAGAAAGAATAGAGTTGGATCCACCTGCTCCCTAAAAATTTTTGTTGCTTTCAGGGTCATTTATTTATTTAGTGTCTAATTCTATTGCTTGTTTTCCTCATACTGTGTGGATTCTGATGTGCCATACTCATATTTTTCACCACGTCCTTGTTTGTATCTTTTTGACTAGCACCCAAGGAAATAGCTCTAGGGATGAATATTAAGTTGCTGTAAGCCATTTGCTGGTTAAATGTTGTGCTTAAACACTTTCTCAGTCAGATTTTAGCCCTTTAGCATTATAATTATAAGTAGTTTGCAGGTTATTATCACAGTTTGCAAGATTTATGGTCCAGTATACACACAGTTTTCCGGAGATGACTTTAGTGTTTTAAAGTCTGTCTTCCTTGAAGTTGCCTTCAGACCATTTAGCTTACTATTCTTCCAGTATTTTGCACAAGTTATTTGTGACAATGAGGCTTCGGCTTTTGTTGATGTTTCTGAATGAAACCTTGGGAAATACTTGCAAAGCAGCTCTTGATTCTGCTCTGATTGCTCCTGAGTGTGTGCTTCCTAGAACTTTCTACTACCTTTCTGACCCCTAGAGTCGACTATAATCTTAGGAGGACTTTTCTTGGCTGCCGCTTTTCTTGCTTTTCTCCATTAGACTTGTAGCTGCCCTGTCATTTCATCTGTATTGGAGCTACCAGCCATTTCTTAATCATTTTCTACCAGGATCTTCATCGCTATTAATAACACTCTATTTCACATAAATTCACTTCTCTCATGTGGAGCTGTGGGTCTTTTAGTCTTATGACACCATTGCTGAGTGTAACAACATGATTTTCCCAGATTGCTACCACTTCTGTTTTAGTAGGAACTGGTGAGGGTTGAAGCCTCTGCTTTTCTTGGCTTGTCCCTCTTGGCAAGAAATTTCCATGATCTGAGCAAACCAGCTATTATGCTATTGTGGCTCCAGTATTCTAAGCCTGCTGTGGCTTGGTACAAGATGAAGTTTTGTGGAAGAAGAAAGACTAGGTTCTCCTGGCCACTTTATTTTGCCTATAATCAAGGTTTTGCAACAGGGGTCTGGTGGGTGGAGCATGAGAAATTTTGACAGCCTACATCTCCCTGAGTAAAACTGTAGCCGAATACTGTAATGCAGATAATGAAGCTACAACCAACTTCTGGGATGTATGCCTTTAGGTTAGAGCTCTCATTATTTCAAGCTTATGGGATGGGGTATATGTAACGGAGAGGGTCATGGATCAAATGCCACAAAATCACTGTTTTTTCTATTTTTCTAAAATTAAGTAGACTTTTTTGGATCCATGCTTTTCTTTTCTTTTGCCATTCATTATCAGCATCCAGATGAATAAATAGAACATCAGCCAAACATGATAGCATATGGTTGTAACCCTAGCACTTTGGAGGCTGAGGCAGGAGGATCTAAAGTTCAGGTCCCAGCCAGGCATGACTGCAAAAAAATAAAAGAAAATCCATATTTTTCTATTTGCTATTTGTAATTCTGAAAAACTGTAAATAATTTAGTGATTATTTTTAATAACTTTCACTAGTTACTATTTTTCTGGAGAGGGAGTTTGGCAATTTTCTTACTTTACCATTCTAAAGTTTCACCTGCTATGTTTTTTGTTTTTATGCTTTTATAAAGATATTCTTCTCTTTCTTTACCGTATTTTTTTTTGCTTAAATTCTTTCATTGGTACATTTTAGGTATGCAATATGTTTACATTTATCATTGGGTGCTTGTACCTGTACATGATGTATCTTGGTTCTTATTTTTTCCCCATTACCTGTGCTCCCTTCACCTCTCCACCCTTCCATATTTACATAGACTTCATTTCCATTTTTTTTTCTTTTCTCATAATTTTTCCTTTCTCCATCTCCTCCCACCACCCCTACCACTTTGGACCTTTTCCTATTTCAAAGTATCAATTATTAGTTATTAATCCTTTTAATCCTTATTTACACTCAGTTTCTCACACTAGAGAAACTATTCAGTATTTACACGTGTCCTATTTCACTTAAGAGTATGGCCTCAATATGCATCCATTTAGCTATAAATGACTCTAGTTTCTCGTTCTTTATGGCTGAGTAGTACTCTATTTTATTTAAAAAAAAAAACACATCTTCTTTATACAGTTTCCAGTTGATGGGTACTTGGGCTGTTTCCAAGCTTTAGCTATTACAAACTACGCCACTATAAACATGGGTGCACATATATCTCTGTGGTATGATTCTTTTAATTCTTTAGGAAAGTACCCAGCAGGGGAATAGGTGGGTCAAATGGGACCTCCAGCCCTAGGTCTTTGAGGTGTCTTCACACTGATTTCCACAGTGGTTGCACCAGTCTGCACTCCCACCAACAATGGAGAAGAGTTCTTTTCTCTCCACACCTCTGCCAGCATTTGTTATTGGCTGATTTCTTGATAGCAGCCATTCTTTCTGGGGTGAAGTGGAATCTCAGCATTATTTTCATCTACATGTCTCGAATAACCAATGTTGTTGAACATTTTTTTCATATGTTTATTTGCTGGTTTTACTTTTTTGTGTGAGAAATGTCTGTTCATTTCAGATGCCCATTTTTGAATTGGGTCTTTGAATTTGGGGGGTCTGATTCTTTTCAGTTCTTTATAGATTAGAGATAGTAGCTCTTTGTCTGAGTTACAGCTGCTAGAAATTTTTTCCCATATTGTAGGTTGTCTATTAGCTCTGTTGGTGGTTTCTCTTGCAGTGCAGAAACTTTTTAATAAGATGAAATCCCAGTTGTTGTTTCTTTCTGCTAGTTCCCATGCTACTGAGATTTTGTTCATAAAGTCTTTTCCTATGCCAATATCTTCAGGAGTTCTACCTAACTTAACTTCCAGCAAGTTTAGTGTTTCTGTCTTAATATTTAGATCTTTAATCCACTTTGATTTTAGTTTAGTGATAGGTATGGGTCTAGTTTTAATCTCTGGCAGGTTGAAATCCAGTTTTTCCAATACCATTTATTAAATAGGCTATCTTTCCTCCAATGAGGGTAGTTGGCTCTTTTGTCAAAGATGAGGTGGCTGAGTATGTCTGGAGTTGTTTCTGCATCTTCTAATCTATTCCACTGATCCTCAGGTCTGTTTCTTTGCCAGTACCATGCTGTTTTTATCACGGTAGCTTTGTAGTATAGCTTCAAATTGGGTATTGTGATACCCCCAGGCATGTCTCTGTTGCCCAGAATTGGTTTTGCTATTCTAGGTCTCTTCTTGCTCCAAATGAATTTTTGGATTGTTTTCTCTAGTTCTGTGAAGTATATTGTTGGATTTTCAATCAGCATTGCATTAAATCTTTATAGTAGTTTTGGAAGTATGGCCATTTTCACTATATTGGTTCTTCCTACCCAGGAACAAGGGATGTCTTTCCATTTCCTTATATCCTCCTCGATCTCCTTTTTCAGGGTACTGTAATTTTCAGTGTAGAGGTCTTTTGCTTCCTTTGTTAGATTGATTCCTAGATATTTCATTTTTTTTGATGCTATTGTAAAAGGAATTGTTTCCCTAGTTTCTCTCTCAGTGAGTCTGCTATTTGTGTATAAGAAGGCTATTGTTTTTTGAGTGTTGACCTTACATCCAGCTACTCTATTGAATCTGTCAATTAAGTCTAGAAGTCTTTTGGCAGAGTGTTTTGGGTCTTCTAATGGATTTTTAAATTTATTAATGTAGTCTACACAGGAAAGGATAGTGAAAGCTTTATATTTCTTTGTTTGGGGGGGGGGTTGTGTGTTTTTTGTTTTTTTGTTTATTTATTTTTTTGTACCTGGGATTGAACTTTGGACCTTGTGCTAGCTTTATATTTTTTAACTGACTGGTTTTCAAGATAATGGATTTTTTACTGTCAGGCTGTATATATAATTAATTACTTTTTTCTTCTTATCATCTTGAAATCATGCATTTAAGGATATTTGATGGATTTTAAGTCTGCTGAAATTTCTTTTTATGGAGCTCAAATTGGGTTTTATTGGATAGTGAGAGCTTCTTCAGGTTGCTTTTTAGTCTTTTTGACATGATGTTAAGCAATGATAATATTTTTACAATTAGGCATTGCAGGGTATTCTGGCTCACCTGGTGTATTTCCTAGCCCTGACCTGGAGTCAATCTTCTTCAAAAAGGGCTGGCTTATCTCACTAAGAGAATCGAGTTGTGTTGTATACATCTACCTACTGCCTAAGATGAATGTACACTTCATGTACTGTAAAAATACAGTAATGAAATTTTTAAAAATGTATTTCATAATCACAATCTGAAGTTTAGGGATACTTACTGCTACTAGGGCAGCCATTGTTTCTGTCTATTCAGTGGACAGAACCAAAATACAAAAATAGGTAATATGAAGTGTGATGAAAATATATGGTATTTAAATTTTAAAAATTTATTACAATAAAAGACACATAACCATTAATTTCATTCAAAATATTCCCCTCACTTGGAACACATGTATCATATCATTCTTGCCACTTTCTGATGCCATTTTGGAAGTTGGATTTTGTGAATGTGTTTACAAGGTATCATCAAATTACGATGAATATTGTTGCTGAGTGCAATCCAACAGAAAGAGAGGCTTGTAAAAACATTAAGGTGTGTCCTCATCTACCTTATTTACAGGATCTGGCACTGTGCACTGTTTAATTATTCCCCAAAGGTAAAATTACCATGTAAGGTTAATGTTTTGAATCAATTCAGGACATAAAAGAAACTACAACAGTGCAAGTAAAGATATTCCTTAAAGAAGACTTCTGGAACTATTTCAGAGAGTGGGAAGAACAATGGGAGACGTGTTTTTGAAACAAAGGGAAGTATTCCTAGTGGAATTAATGGCAACATGTCTTTTACTGTAAAAAATTGTTTTAAAAATTTAAACATTCACTGTTTTCCAGTCCCACCATGTATACAGACACACACAGTTTTAAACAACTTATAAATTCATATTGCTACTTCTAAGTCAATTGAAAAGCTACAGAACTTTTGCTTAACCTCTTCTATTTCACATTTGACTTCCTTTCTTCCACAGTGAAAATGATTCTCAGCCTTTAACTACCATTTCAATATGTATTTAAAGATATGTTTAATGCTCACCACAAACCTTTATCTTGTCACCTTTCTAGTCATTTTAGTAGCCACATTTCATTTTATTATAGATTTCCAAGAGTTTTAAAATTCATCAAGTTATTATTCATTAAATATGTACCACTTTTGCTATGTCAACCATATCCCAATATAGTGCTTTTTAAAGAATATACTCTTACTTTTCATAGTTGATAAGTTTGTGCCATTAATATATGTAAGTTTTACTAAATAAAAAATGCAATAATACCTAGGTTCATGAAAGCTTCTGTTTGCAAATAATTCAGTTCCCAAACAAAAGCATTGGACAAAATTTTGCTTCTTCTCCCAAACTCTGCATCTGTAACAAACACAACTGTTTTCCCCACACAAACACAAACTCAGTCATCTTCCCCAGCACTGTAAAACAAATTAAGTTCTTAAACCAAGGTACCACTGTACTTGGCTTACTCTTTCTTCCTGTGAATATCCTAAATCTTTTACTACATTTTCTTGCAAGATAATGTCTTGCTACCAAAACATCTGATGATAACTTAATATTTTTAAGCTATATGCGTTTTTAGCTCTTTAAATTCAGTAATTTTACTAGAAATATATTGACATTGTCTATTCTGTATTGATATTCTCATCTTTTCTTTTTTTTTTGGTACCCAGAATCGATCTCAGGACCTTGCGCTAGCAAGGCAGGCACAGTGCCACTGTTCTAAATCCCTGACTATTTTCGCATCTTTGTGGTGTTCCCTTTCAACATATAATTTCAAAAGATATGTCATTGTAAGTATTATATATGATAATACTTTACATATAAGGCAAAATATGTTATTTGTAATATATTACATCCATTATACATTTTTATATTATATGAATAAAAACATATGAGAAAATTAATATTTTTTATTTCTAATTTTTAACATTTATACTCTTCTTGCCTAAGTTTTCTCTATTAGGGAGTCCTATAATCTGTACATTGAATTTTGGTGTTTGTTAGCCTATTTTCAGTATTTGTTATTTTCTTAAAATCCTTTTTCATTTTTTAATTTTAAAATTGTTCCCTGGCCACCTTTTATTTGTTAAGATATTCTCTGTAGTATTTACATTTATGCAAGAATTCTTGTGTCTCTTCTTGTTCAGTCTTCATTTCTTAAATCATTGATTTTATCATTCTTTAATAAATATTGTCATCTAAATTCTGAATATCTTCAAATTCCAACTTGTATTGCTGTTCACACTTTTATATTTCAACTCATTTTGAAACAGTAAGTTGCAATTTTAGTCTCCTCTATGTGTATTATATTCTGTTATGAATTCATTGTCTGTAGGGCTATTGTTCTGCTTCTTTTTCTCTTTTCCTTATAATATCTTTGTATGGAAATTATTATTCTGTCATTTAGTCTCTTTTTTAAATAAATCTTTGTATAGATTTTGAGCAAAGCAGTTTTATCTTGCTTATTTATATGTGATTATTTTCTGAACTTTTAGAATGAGATATTGTTTAGGAATGTTTTTTTAATTCCACAGAACTCCCCTTTTGGTTGTTTTGGTATACTGTTGTAAAACATGGTTGCTTGCTTTCTGAGACTCCTTAGCTATATTTCTCTTCCTCCATTTGCCAAGACGTTCTTTTGCTTTCATGGATGTTCTCCCTATCTTGTTTAATTGTATTCTACTCCCAACCATTTTTTCTCAGTATGCGGCCCTATCTCAGAAGGGGATCCTGGTAAGTGTGTTTTGAGGATCTTTGAGGCTATAATGCTCTAGTTCATTTAGTCTTTACTTTGCTCCCCAATATTAATTTAAGAGGAACTGTCTTAATTTCTGTTCCTGGTCTCAGATTGGCTCACTGTGCTTTTCCATACATAACTGTTTGGTACTTTGAGGTCCTCCTGTACTCAAGTCCTTTGTTTCTACTTTATTTTCTTTGTCTTCCTACACAGAGGTCATAATTATGTAGGTCTTGTGCTAAACACAATTTTTCCCTTTCTTCCTGTATTTTGATATTTGTGAAGATACCTCATTAGCCAATTTTGCCAAATATTGTCCATCAGTTATGCTTCAGCCAGTTGGTTGGTTTGCTTTTAGTGTAGATATTTGAAGTAATTAAAAATAATGCTGCTGTTATCCCTGCTATTGGCCTCCAAATTCTGCATGGTGTGCTTTTAAAAAATAGAAGTCCAAATATGATACTTCCGTGCTTTAAAAAAATGATTTTCTATTTTTTAATATCTTTAGATTAAATCCATGCTTCTTATAATGGCCTAGAAAATAGTTCCCAAACTTTGTATTGGAACTACCCAGAGTGTTTTTAACAACCCTGATGCCCAGATTATATATCCTGAGAGTGGGACTAAGTGTCAGTATTTCATAAAGGTTCTTGTAGGGAACAGGGAAAGGGGACATTACCAGAACCTCTGCTGTAAGTCCTAGTCTCCTGGGAGCCACAGCAGTACATGGCGAATTACAGGAAAGGTAGAAAAATGAGACTTTGAGAAGCTGAGCTTTGAGTCTGATCTGTGCTGCTCTGGGCAGCAAAGACAAAGACCCCCTAGCTTGCAGCACCTTTTATTCAGTACACGGGGAGAAACAAATGTAACAAATGAAATGCAGAGCTCAGTACTTCACATTGGGATAAACAAGGTGTAACAAAAGACTGGGGGGGCGTGGAAATCTAAGAACAATGAGGAACTATGCAGATGAAGATGTGGGTCCTCCCAGGGTGTCTCCCTCAGGTGTGGTCTTGTCCTGGAGCATCACAGCATCAAGGGATCACTGAGGTCTCAGTTGTGATCAGAGGCCAAAATGGAATTATGTCTTGGAATGCCATAGCTGGGCTGTAGGCAGGAGAACTAGGCCTAATTAAATGATTTTTCCCTAAAATTATGTAGCATTGCTCCCAACATATCTCCCTTTCTTTTTGTTTTATGTAAAGGTGTTTTTAGGAAAAGTGAGCACACCCAACAATAGCTTGTCCCTATATATTGTGAGGATCTATAGTGTGTTTGACTGGCTTAGCTGTCTATAATAAGCATAATTTCTATTAATTGGGCCTGTAAAAGGATGAAAAATTGAATAATAATTTTTTTAAACAATGTTGGCTAAAAATATTTAAAACTTTTGTTGAACTCAAATAGCTATTGTCTTATATAGTTATACTTTTCTACTGGGTATTCAAGACCAAGTTATGGTGAGACCTATATTAAATAAAGTTAATCTCTTGCTATCTAACAAGGTCAATTAAGTCTCCTCAGGCACTGTCTTGGAACCATGCGTAGAGCCTCTTAGCTCCTCTGTCAGTGTTAGCCATCAGGATATGTCACGGCCTTGCTTGACCATATTGCTCTCTGCGAAAGCATGGAACATTATTTCCTCCAGGTGACATTCCTTGGCACACTTTTTGATGGATCTTACCATTTTGGTGTTCAGCAACCTCCCTGCTCAGGAGTTTGGGTGACTCCTCAAAGATGTAGGATCTTGGAGAAGGTTCCCTCATGTCCTGGATCTTTTTGTTCTAGTTGACCTTGGAGGGTCAGGGCCAAAATACTGGCTGTCATCTTAGCCCAGATACCTTTTTAGATCTGGTCACTAAACTTTGGTTATTGAACACCCAGAAGAGAAGATCAATAACATCAGCATTGTAAGAGGAGTAGTGAATTCAACTGTTATAATTTTTCCTGGATATTAAGCATTTTGGAATAAAAATATAGTTAAACTGCTATTATTGTGAATTATGGTTGGTCCTGTGGTTGGATCCCTAAGTAGCTATCCTTTTTTTGGTGTGTGTGTATTAAATTCTTTTATTGGTACATTGTAGGTATACAACACAATTACATTTCTCATTGGGAATTGTACCTTTACATAATGCATCTTGGTT
>NW_004624774.1:3715296-3742027 GCF_000247695.1 Heterocephalus glaber
CTTCAATGTAGTTTGGTACCAAAAGCATCTTCCTAATAACACTCTTTTGTTTATGCCACAGAAATTAATCTTTTGAAGATGACCAATGTAGACATATCACAATAACATATTCAGAACTTAACCAATGTAAACATTTTATAATAACATATTTAGCACTTAAATGTCAATGATAACCAATGTAATCAATTTATAATAACATTGAGACAATATTTGTTGTGGTGTGTCTCCCATAAGATTATGAAAATTACTAGGGGATCTCTTTAGTGAATTAAGACCAGAATAATTATTTTCTGGGTGGCCGCTTCTTTATTCACCAAAGGGAGTACCCAGTCTCTATTTACTTTGACAAACAAATATATATATCTTCTTATTTTACAACTACTTATTGGAATTTGATTATTGCATATAGGTGACAATACACATTACTTTTATAAAATAAATTTCAGTGGCACTTTGATCAATTAGCAACCTGGGAAGGAGGGCATGCTTTTAATTTAATAACATTTATCTGTAAGCCAATGTGATAATAGATGGATATCTTTTAAGAAAAAAAAAATTTTTTTCAAAAGGTGAAAAGGAAAAGAGAAAAGAAAAAAAAAATTGAGCTCAACTGGACAAACAGACAGACAACAGACAAACATATAAGACAATTTATAAAATTGGAGTGCACTCAAATATATTTGGCCAAATTGAATTATAATATCCCTTTTATGATTTTTAGGTTTATAACTGTGTATAAGACTGGTCAAAAACTTTTGTAGTCAATTAACAGAGATCTCTTGAGAATAGAATCAGAAGGAATGCAAGCGCTTTTATACCTATAAATATAAAAAGAACATTTTTCAGTTGTCCCCCCCTTTTTAAATTTTTTACCATAAATCTATAATTATTATTTCTCTGGGGCCATCATCTCAGTCCTGGACCCCGCTGTGGATTTGTTGGTCATTGCTGGTGAGGTGGGTCACTCAGGTGCATCTGGCTCATCACTTTCAGCAGGGGTGCTATCCCTGGTCTCAGAGATGTTGGTGGTTCCACCAGTGTGACCCATGATTGCACATTCCAGGAGGGTAGCCACAGGGTTTCATCCTTATCTGTCAGCACACGGGCAAAATCTCTCCCCCAAGTTATTAAGGCAGGAGAAATTTTTTGACCTATGGCCTTTTGTAATCTTAAAAACAAGTTTAATAATTTAGGTTCTAAGGTAGAGCAGACCACAGCACCTTCCAGTCTTTGAGTCAAACAAACTGCACAAGAGGAATCACTCAAAATGTTAAGAGGTTGGGAAGGAAAGTTTTCAATCATAAATATAATGGCTAGCAACTCTGACCTCTGAGCAGAGAGACCAGGTGTAGGTAACATATAGCTAAAGGAAGAGCTCCAAATTGCTGCTTGGCCCTTAGAGGAGCCATCAGTGAAATAGATTGAGGCACCTTGCAATGGCTGAAATTGAGTAGTCTTGGGGAGAATAAACTCATGTCACGAAAAAAGCTGAAACAGAGGATCACTAGGGTAATGATTATCTATCTGTCCAATGAAATCTGCAAAGGCTACTTGCCAATATAAAGCAGTTTGTAGCAATGTCTGCATTTGAGCCTTATCAATTGGGATAACGATGAATGACGGTCAGCACCAAATAATTGTGGGGTATGATTACGTCCCAAGGAAACTATTGTTGCAATTTGCTCTAGATATAATTGTAGAGATTTCACTAACTGGTTAGATAAAAACAACCATTTCATGGGAAAGACCTGTTTCTCATACCATTGCCCTATTAAACCTGTAGGTGAGTGGGGGGTATTAAGCACAAACAAATGAACTGGGTAGTTAGAACTGATAAGAAAAACCTGCCAGTTATGTAGTCTTTGTTCTATTAATTGTAATTTCCATTGTAAAGGCAAAGCTGCCTTGGGCAGAGAAACTTCTTCAATAGCTCCAACTAAAAATTTTTTTTCGTATCCAATTCCAAGGTGGTTATTTTTCTGTTGCTGTTCTGTAGGCTGCATTCCACCCTGAAGTTGCTTGTCTAATCCTATTTCTGGTTCATATCCAATTTTAGACATCATGTGTTGACCCAGTGAGGTTTCAGGGAATCTCCATTCTTCCAATAAATCTCTGTCCCATAAATTTACAGGTATGGGAGCTATGTAAGGACAAATATGTCCCAATTGACCATCAGGCCCTTTGTAAGGCAGGGGAATGGAGCTTTGCAAAACTTGTTGGGGGGGGCGCCAAGGCCTACCAGAGATGTTTTAGTTGGTTTTTTCCCCCAAGATGATGGCCAAAAACATGTGCCAATCATGGACACATCTGCGCCTGTGTCTATGAATCCTGTAAAGAATTTGCCATTCAATTTAATTTTGCACATGGGCCAGTTTTTGGAAATCTCTTGGGTGAAATAAATCCCTTCTTGAGGAATTTCTGGCTGAAGATCCTCTCGGGAATTTTTAAAGGTAACATTATTTAATTGTGGTTTAGGCAAGAGCAACAATTGTGCAATATAATCTCCTTGTTCTACTACCCAAAGTCCTGTGGAGCTAACAGGAACACACAATTCAGAGGTACAATCAGAATCAACAATAGCCGGAATAACAGTAATGCCTTTCAAAGTTAGAGAGAATTTTCCAAGTATCAAGCCAATGGTTCCAGGGGGTGTGGATCCATGAATTCCTATAGGGACAGATAATGGAGTCTCACCTCCCAGCAGGTGAACTCTGTGAGCATCAGGAAGATCTATTCCTGAGCTCCTGAGTGTTCCCCTGATGAGGGAAGAAACGTCCCTCTGGACACCCATGATGTCTAATTTTGTACTTGTGCATGGGTCTGAACCAGATACCGCTGACTCAGGGGGACTGGAGCCCCCTGGGCCTGATCCCCTATTGTTTCCCAAGCCCAATTTCCATTTTCCTGGCAGCAAAGTGACATCCTTATCATATTTGGAGTGGCAGGCTTTAGCCCAGTGAATGACTTTTCAGCATTGAGGGCAAAGGCCAGGTGGTAACTTATTTTCTCTGGATCCCTGACTCAGTGGCTCTGGGTCAGCTTGTAAAGCCACTTTCATTTTGCAGTTTTTTCTGAGATGCCCCAATTTTCTACAATTAAAACATTTTAAATCACTGTGTGTATGTAATGTAAATGTTGGGAGATGGCTTGAGCTATCAGAGCCGAATTGCATAAAGAAGACCCAATATTTTGGCATGCCTTAATATATGCTCCAAGATCTTTAGAGGAGCAAACAGGATTTATTGCCTGTTTGCAATCCATATTAGCATTTTCATAGGCTATCTGTAAAATCAGGATGTCTGCTGCCTGGGAATTAGAAATCTGTCTCCTAATAGTTTGTTGTAATCTTGCTACAAATTCTGTGTAACTTTCCAATGGTCCTTGCATGATTTGAATAAAAGATTTCATTGGCATACCATCAACTGGCACAGAAGCCCAAGCCCTCTGCAGGAGGTCCTCTAGCTGGTGAAAGAGTAACCCTGGGCAATAGGCTTGCCTGCCTAAATCTGAGAAGTCACCCATGCCCAATAACATATCAATAGTAACTTCTCTGGACTGAGCATCTCCCTGAGCATTCTTATGAACCTGTTCCCTGATTAAAGAATGAAGTTCTGCCTCAAAGAGGAGATACTGAGTGGGGGACAGGCACATTTTCACAAGGTAAAAAACATCATGCGGAACCAGAGTATAAGCCTGAAGTACATTGTCCAGCAAACCCATTGTATAGGGCCTTTGGACACCATTAGTTAGCACACTGTGCCTGAGCTCCTTTAGGATGTTAAAACCAAATGAGGTATGAGCATACATATCCACCTCTGGGTTGCTGGGATCAGGGAAATTTGAGATGGGAAAGCACAAAGGGTCTCCCACTGCCTTGCACTCTCGATGTCACAGCCTTTTGCAGGATATGGTGATAGAGAGTGGCCCCAGAAGAGGGCTTCACCAGAGGGGCAGCTAGACCTTTGTGAGATGGCTGAGGGGCTAGAGAGTTAAGGTCTTCCTCAGCATGCTGCGGTGGTGGAGCAGAAGCCACAGTGAGATGAAAGCAAACCGGAGAAGAAGCCGAACAAGGGGAAACCTGGACTGAAGGGTTGGTGGGGGGAGGGGTAGCCGAGGTTTCCTGAACTGACTGAGAGAATTTTGGAGCAGAGTGGACTAAGGCCCAAGTAGGGAGCGTTCCGGGGAGAGATGATCACCCCTTCGCCGGGAGGATGGTACCTACACATTCCCATGCTATTAATTTAGTTGTCCCTTCCTGGGGAAAAGATGGGACGTACATTTGTATGTCTTTTAACAATTCTATCACAGCATCCTTAGGTACTGGATACATAGCTTGCTTTAACACTGACTTAAGTAATTTGGCAAAGTTACACTGTTTTGTTGACAGAGACTGACCCATAGTTATAACTCAGCAAAGATAGAAAATTACCCCCAGCTGGACACACTTACCACCAGTGTCCCTCGTCCGAGTCTGGAAATCGTCCTGGGAGATCTGTGTGCTGTCTCTCTTACTCCGAGTTTGTCTCACAGGCAAGTTCACCCCTGGATCCGATTCACATTCAAGTTGGGCGCCAAATGTGGGGAACAGGGAAAGGGGACATTACCAGAACCTCTGCAGTAAGTCCTAGTCTCCTGCCAGCCATGGCAGTACACAGTGAATTACAGGAAAGGTAGAAAAATGAGACTTTGAGAAGAAGCTGAACTTTGAGTCTGATCTGTGCTGCTCTGGGCAGCAAAGACAAAACCCCCCTACCTTGCAGCACCTTTTATTCAGTACACGGGGAGAAACAAATGTAACAAATGAAATGCAGAGCTCAGTACTTCACATTGGGATAAACAAGGTGTAACAAAAGACTGGGGGGGGGCAGTGGAAATCTAAGAACAATGAGGAGCTATGCAGATGAAGATGTGGGTCCTCCCAGGGTGTCTCCCTCAGGTGTGGTCTTGTCCTGGAGCATCACAGCATCAAGGGATCACTGAGGTCTCAGTTGTGACCTGAGGCCAAAATGGAATTATGTCTTGGAATGCCATAGCTGGGCTGTAGGCAGGAGAACTAGGCCTAATCAAATGGTTTTTCCCTAAAGTTATGTAGCGTTTCTCCCAACAGGTTCTCATGTAATTCTAATGTTGAGAATTACTGATATGAGGCCTTTTACAATCTGATATGGCTCTTGTCTACTTCTCCTCTCTATCATGATTTTCTCTGACAAAACCACAAGTAATTCATGCTTCAATCATATCATATCACATGTAATTACTAAAATTTTCTACTATCTTTATGCTTGTGTTTCTTTGCATATTCTAATCTTTCTTTTTCCTGAAATGATTATTAACATGATAATCGTTATGTAACTTGTAGGTAGTAGCAGATTTAAGAATTATTACAACTATCTGCTTTTAACATAAGATAAGGAGAATGGGCAATTCATTGTAAATTTAATTTTTTTTTTGGTATTAGACCTAATGTACCCTAGCTATGTAATATATGAAACAGTTCTTGCTTGGAGGTGAGCCTTCACCTTTCTTTAGATATCTCTGTGGATTCACAGAGACTACATTTTGATCTTTGGAAGCTTTATTGAGAAGAATGAGTTTCTGACCAAGATCTTCATAGGATATTTACTTCTCTAGCTGATGATTTATATTCATAACTCTGAGGCTAAGGTTGGAAATTGGACCTGCCACTTTAAAATATGCTTGACCTGGCTGTGGTATTGTGAGGAATGGATTTCTATCAGCAGTTGCATTAAAACAGCACCAGAGACAAGAGCCAGCATATTTCTTGAATGACAGCTCTAAGGAGCCTTCTTGTTTTAGATTAAATCATGATTCCAAGACTAAGCCCCGGATTAAAGATTTTGATTTGTCTCCATATTCTCTTAATCAAATCTCCTTTTCTAAATGCTTCTTCCCTTAGGAAAAATGAGAAATCACTTCTTCCTAATGGCTTTTATTGTATCACATAATGTCCCAATAGACATCAAGCAACTCATCTTGGTTTGAATAAGATAAACTTTCGGTAAAACCAGAGAACCACCATGAAGCTGTTAAGAATAATGTCAGAGATTTATCTTTACAGTGTGGGAAGATGATGATATAGCATCTGAAAGGATTTACATGAAAATAGCAAAAATAATTAGCTCTGTGATAGAACTGCAGGGTTTTAAAAATGCTATTATCTGACTTCCTTACCATGAATATACATATATACATACACATTTAACATATATATATATAAACATACATATATACTACATACATAAACATTTTTCCATATATACATACACATTTAAACTAGACTGAAGTCTAGTTAGAGAATTTTCCTCTAATATAGTAGAAGTTGCCTTTTTCAAGATGTAGGGATAAACTGAACTAAGGAAATGAAAACCCTTTACACTGAAAACTAAAAAACATTGGTGAAAGAAATTGAAGAAGCAAATAAATGGAAAAACATTTGGTATTTATGGATTGAAAGTCTTAATAATATTATTAAAACATTTATATACTACCCAATTCTGCCTACAGATCAATATCATCACCATCAAAATGTCACTGGCATTTTTTACAGAAATAGAAAAAAATGGTCCTAAAATTCACATAGAAAGATCCAAAATAGCCAAACCAATCTTGTGAAAGAGTAAACCTGGGAAAACTGTATATCTTAATTTCATAATACGTGACCAAACCTAGTAATGAAAACAGTATGGCACCAGCACAATGATAGACATATACACTAATGGAAAAGAATAAAGAGCCTAGAAATAAATTCATGCAAATATAATCAACTGAACTTTTACAATGATGCCAAAAATACACAATGGGGAAATGGTAATACCTTTAACGAATTGCACTAGGCACACTGGATATCTACATGCAAAAGGATAAAATTGGACTTTTATCCTTCATTATAGACAAAAATCAACTCAAAACTTATTAAAGACTTAAACATTGGGTCTGCAGTTGTAAAACTACTAAGAAACCATGGGGGTAAATCTTTTCAATATTAGCTGTGACAATACTATCTTGGGTCTGGCACTGAAAGCACAGGCAACAAAAAGAAAAATAGATAAGTGGGATGACATCAAACAAAAAAGCTTCTGCACAGAAAAAAAAACTAACAATGAAGAGTCAATCTACAGAATGAGGGAAATATTTGCAAACCACTATCTGATAAAAGATTAAAATCAAAAATATATAGAAAAGTCCTTATTAATAAACAAATTAAAAACTGGACAAAGGACTTGAATAGTGATTTCAAAAAAATACTTGAATTCCCATCCGGTATATAAAAAGGCACTCAATATCATAAATCATCAGAGAATTATAAATCAATAGAATCAATAGAATGACTATTACAAAAATAAAAGAATTTCTGGTAAGAATGTAGAGAAATTTGAACTGTTGCACATGGTTGGTAGAAATATAAAATGATGTAGGAGTCATAGAAAACAATGAGGATTTTCCTTAAAAGCTAAAAATAGAACTACCATGAGATCCAGAAATCCCAGTTTTGAGTATGTATCCAAAATAACTGAAACCATGTTCATAAAGAGTACTTCCATGTTCATTGCAGTATGCTTTACTGTAGCCAAGGTAGGAAAACCACTCAAATGTCTTTGGACGCATTAATGGATAAAGAAAATGTGGCATATACACATAGCAGAACTATCCAGTCTTTAGAAAGGAAGGAAATACTTCCATTGGAGATGATATAGATAGATCTGGAAAATGTGATGCTAAATGGAATAATCTAGTTACAGGAGGAAAATACTGTATGATGAGACTTACATGGGGTATCTAAAAGCGTCAAACTGATGGAAGAGCAGAGAACAGAATTGTGGTTGCCAGGGACTGGGGAAAGAGAGAGAATGAGGAGTTGATGATGGATGATAAAAGGTTACTTTATGCAAGATGAGTAAGCTGTAGGCATCTGCTGTATAATATAGTGTTTACAGTTAATATAATATCTCAACAGTTAAACTTGATTAAAAAATTAAATCTTACTTTAAATGCTTCTATGAAAAAACAAGCAACAAGTGATATAAGGAAACTTTTTGAGGTGATGGATATCTTCATTATTTTGCTTGTGGGGATGGTATCATAGATTATGTCTGGCATATGTCCAGACTC
Organism: Heterocephalus glaber; assembly: GCF_000247695.1. The sequence continues at coordinate 3,723,427 of NW_004624774.1, forward strand.
ATCCAACTGTATGCATTAAACTTGTGCAGTTTTTTTCTATCAATTATAATTTAATAAACCTTTTAAAATACTCCACTGGTGATTTTTAGAATATATTACCCTTAATATATTTTTCTTCTGATTTGCAGCATTTAGAGTATCTCAAAACAACTTACCCTGCCTCCTTTCCTGCCTCCATTCTGTAGTCTCAAGTCATGATTCCCAGTTAAAGGAAAGAACAGATTTTAAGCAGAATAGTCAGCTTATCCAAATTCTGTTTAGTCTCAAACCTGTACCCAGGGTAGGTGACACAGAGGGCATCAGAGAGACTGACTGCTGGTTCTTTGTTTTGCTGCGATGTGGACCAGGTTGCTCCACTGGCTTCCTTTTTGACTATGCTGATCACACTAAAAGGAAGACATTAATTAATGTCAGAAGGGATGAACCAGTGCTATAAGAAAAGCTGAAACACAAGGACCATTTTTTGAAGCTCTATTAAAATCAAACTTTAATCATTAATTGTGAAATAGAATACAAGCAGTTAGGAGCTGCTAAAATATTAACACTTCTATTGAAACAGAAATCCAGGCACTTTATTATCCTCATGACCAGCTCTGGGATTTCATAATTAAGTCTTTCATTTTGATTTATTTAGACTCTAAGCAAACTTTCAAAGTGAGTTTGAGGGGCTTTGTACCTGTACTTGGAATATGAATGCATTGCATTTCCAGAGGCAATTTGGAATTGGGGTTTCATCACTTCAACATCATGGCTTAGACGCAGGTATTCTGAGAACTTCTCTTTAGTAACTTTACTCATTAAGTTTAAGAAGCACCTCAGATATCTCCCTTAGTAGTATGAATATTCAAGAAGGAGAGAGAAGTGGAAAGATCTTATGATTAGGAGTGAAACTGTGTTAGTCACAGCATACTAATTTCTCCAGTCTATTCTCTTTGGGACTACAAATAGGCATTTCTCTCATATTTCCCATTGAAGACATTAGTGGGTTCCTAATATTTTCTCATTGATCAGATTGAGTGGGAAGATGTACCTCTTCTTCCACATTAAAAAATATTCCTTCACCCTATAAGAGTTACTTTGGTTTGGAGGAACTTTGCACAGAGCATAATCCTGAGATTGAAATGTAAATTCTCAGGATAATCTGAGTTTGAACAAACTACATAAAATTTAACTCATCTTTATGGAGTATGATTAGTGAATCAAGAAAGAGAATGAACCTTATGTGAAATACAGATTCAAAGGTGTCAGTTTGTTGTGACACAGAATAATCTTTGCTTCTGGCAGAGGAAGGGAAAAAGTGACTGTTAATTACATGATGGATGTGTCTAATAGGAGGAGGAAGAGAAGGAAAAGAAGGAGAAGACAGAAGAGGGGGAGGAGGAGGGAAGAGTGAAAGAGCTTTGCTGGAGAAAAATATAGTATCCATGTTTAAAAACATGTGAGTTATTTTGATATATCCACTTTGAACACTTGAAAATGACCAGTTAGCCTTGATTATTTGCTAAATCAGCTGCCAAATCTGGGCCAAAATGAAACAGAGCCTTTCATCACTCTGAAGATTGAACATAAAGGCTGCATGAGAAAAAAGAGAAGGAAATAGCATATCAACAGTACAGAAAAGAACTTCCTGGTTCTGAAGTTCCCAGTATTGAGGAACAATCCAGACTACCTACAGCATATCTTGCCAATTGTATCTGAGGCACAGGAATTGGCTGGTAAAATCATTCAGTCCACTGTCACTACATATAGGCAACCAGAGAAGGGTATCTTGGAGGAAGTGATGGATGCATGTAAAATGTCCAGAGAAGGAGTTTGGCACTTCTAGCCCCTTCATCCCTGAAGATAGAGCTCCCTGCTTCATCTATGTGTATTGTTGTGACAGTGATCTGTAATTAGAGCCAATTGTAAGGCAACAAAGTGTCTCTGCATCCTCTTTGGTGCTCATCTCCCTTTTCCCCTGATGTGAAGCCCAGGTACCCTGAACTTGTGGTCACTTTGATTCCTCAAAGTCCCCTACTAAATTCACCCAACCAGCCTGCATGGACTTCCCCTCTGATAGCATTTCTCCTATCAAAAATGACATGAAATTCTCATTTTGATGCTGGAAAGAAGCAACTTCATAATAAGTTGTGTCTCCTCACCACTTTAAGGTATTTTTATGATCTTATGAATTTTGATAGGAAAGTCTGGAAGGTAAAATGCCTTCAAAGAAATAATGGTGGGAGTTAGTGTCACAAGAAGCCCCCCCATTTAAGTGTAAATTAACTGAAAACCTAGGGAAAAGTTCTTAATTAATATGACTTTGAATTTATTCATTTGACAAATCTAAGAAAGAATCATTTATTTCACAGAAATAATTATAAAATGTAATTATTGCAATATAAAATCCATTAATAAACTATTTATAGGCTGGGGATTTAGCTCAGTGGTTTTGCTGCCTGCTGCACAAGCACAAGGACCCGAGTTTGATCCCCGGTACAAGAAAATAAATAAATAAAATAAACTATTTATCATTGAATGTTCTTAGTGTTGTTATTTTCAACATGGTAGAATTCTTTATCAGTCACGGGAAGAAGAGAATTTTTGGAGAGAAGAAAGCTGCCCCTATCAAAATTCTAATTTCAAATTCAGTAGTAGCTGCCTACTAGCTGGTATTAGACTATTCTTCATCTGGGACTGAGATTTAAAAATTGTGTCAACCTTTTACAAGGCTGAATTTCTCTAAAGATCTCAGAGTTGGCCCCCTTTGGTTTTGATGTGATGTCATGGCCAGGCTATCAGTGTAACATAAACCAAGTAATTTTTTACCACAGTAATTTTGGAGATGAGACAAGGCTGGGATGAAGGAGAATTCACCTCTGAAATTTCTTTTGATGAGAAAGTTGACACAGCAGTTTTGCAACTGGTGTTCTAGCCCTCAAGAAGTCAACAAAAGATTCCAAGAGCATATATGAAAGTCACTTCTTACCCTGTGCCTTACTTTGCTGCATAACTTAGAATTCAGTCTACCCAGCAAACTAGTCTTTAGCTCTTTTAATTTCAGTGACAAATATATGCAGGACCATCCATGTCTGTTATAAAATAAAAGTATTCAAAGAACCAGAGACAGCCGTATGAAATTTATATATTTTTTGTATTTTGTCACATGGACATGGTACAAATCCACTCAGTTTTGTAGGAGAGCATCTATTTGTTATTGCTAACACTGCTCTGTATTCTTCCCCTAATATTATACACAGCATACTGATTCTTCTCAAGCCAAATTTTTAAGATGGTGTCTAAACTATGAATGGGCCACTTTTCTGCAACAATATAAACATCAAATCTGAAACATATTTTTTCATAAAAGCAATATGAAAGTTTGTGGTTAAAATTCTAATTAAACACCAGAAGCTTTTAGAACTTACTCCCTTTTCTATGGGATGACTTGGAATTCCAATAAGGCTGCTTCTGCAATATCTCAGCTTACAGAAGCAAACTGTCATCTTCTTTTCCCCACCCTGGTGGATAGGGTGACTTCTTCCCTTCTAAGGGGTTTCTTTGATAAAATCAGGGATACGGTTTTTCTCTGAATTAGACCCCATTTTAATTCCTTTCAAAAAGCAGTAGGCCCAGGCTTCGTAGTTTTGGTAGAGTGGTTCATAAAAGTAGTGCCTCACTTTTTTTTTACAGACTCCAGCATTGTTATACCACATTCTGAAGTTGCTATGTTCTGAGTTCATCATTGCATGTTGAGCCTTTTATTTGAGATTTCTTTCTTTCTCTTTTCTTTTTTTCAAATATCCGAGATAATGTGGACCCTGGACCCCATATCCTCTGGAATTTTGTTCATACTAGACACTTGCATCCCAGCAAGGGATCAAGTGCTGTCTTCCTCTTTTGAATTCCCTCCTGGGTGACTGTAATGAGCCATCACAGGATACATTTGGAGTTCTAGTACCTCACTGGAGGTGTGCTTGATGGTCAGTACCACTTTCGGTTCTTCAGAAGCATCTTATGAGGCAAGCAGTCAAAACTTTTGAATATAATTCCCATGTAAACTTAAAAAGTACTGGATATTTACTTTGTTGCAATTATCTGATATTCATCATTCTGACCAAGATTCATGCACATTGATCTTCATTTATCCTCTCCAAGGACCCTAAGTAAAGTTACTATTTTCATTGCTTTTTTTCCCCATGAAAGAAGAAAGTTTATTAAATATCTGCCTGCTTTGTAGAAATTTAGACCTTATTTAACCTAAGCTTTCCTGCAAGAAGATAGGACAATAGTCAAAAGGCCAACACCAATACAATACATGAACTCATTCAACAGAAATCTTTGGGTTACAGGAGTAGATAAAACAGACAAAAGTGGTTTGATTTCCTGGAGCTAGAGTATATCAGGCAATTTAAGCTTTGAGATGGAGAGTACAGACTTTGGTGTTCCAGAAGGATCTTGGAGGTCTCATATCCTTGTTGTCTGTATCCATCCCCCTCCTTTAGCTTCTCCCTGAGTCATAGAGGGTCTTTCTTCTTTTTCCCTCAACAAAGGAACATTGAAGAGAGACAGGTAGGAGCATCTCATTCAATGTACTTTTCATTCCACATGGCTCCTTCCTTCCAGAGTGCAGGATTATTTCCCATTCCTCAGCCAGAATTCTTTGACATATTTCATAGTCATGCAATGTGATCCCCCAGCACCATGTGATGGAGGTGGTACAGTCAATCATTGCATCAGTATTAGAGTATTCTCTTGCTGTGGTAGAGATTATGGTAGCATAATTTGGGGACTAAGAGAAGCAGAATGGACAAATCAGGAAAGGAAATTTAAGGAAGACTCAAGTGATGGAGTTTGGTGCTTCACAAAGCCAAGCTTTGGTTCTTTCTTTGCCTAAGCAATGGAATTAGGGCAGGATTAGTTGAGCCAATAGTGAAATGGAAAGAGTTGAGATTAGAGGATGTGTTGATTACCATAGGGCAAAGGATTGTAGCAGTTTAAAAGATTAGTGGTAGGGTGAAAGAATGATTACAGTTAGAACTGGAGATATTTAAAGAGGGTGTTAAGCACTGAGGTGGAGATTTGACCTTCTATAATTTTTAAGAAAGAGCTTCCATAAATTGGGAATGAGCCAATCTGAGAAGGACTGAACATACCTGTGATTCTCCAGGCACAATTTTCTTGGTGCCCTAGCACCATGCCTGATTCTCCTGCATTGGAACCACAGCGTTAAACCATGTGCTCAGCATTTAAAATGCAAACGTGATTCAAATATAGAAAAAGAGCTCTTAGTATGTCTCATACTATACCATTTAAAATTGAAACAGGCTTGCATGATCTTTTACAACTCCCTCAAGTAATAAAAATAAAAGTATTATTTTGGAACTTAACATTATTCTATAAGTATTGTATTCACTCTATATCTGCGGTTTCATTTTCTGCAGTTTCAGTTATAGTCAACTGCAGTCCAAAAATGTTAAATGGAAAATTCCAGAAATAATTCGTAAGTCTTAAGCTGCTCACATTTTTAAGCATAATGAAATTTCACAATCTTCCTGCTCCTTTCTAACTGAGATGTAAATCATTCTTTTGTTAAGCACATCCACACAATATGTTACCTGTCCAGTAGTAACTTAGTCATCAGACCCACTGTTGTGTTAACACTGTTCTTGTGTTCAAGGGACTTTTATTTTATTTAACAATGGCTCCAAAGCCCTGTGTTTATTATTTTTGAAGTTAATATCTTACTGAGCCTAATTTATAAATTAAACTTTACTATAGGAATGTAGATATGGGAAAAATATAGTATCTATAGGGCCTGGTGCTATCTGCGCTTTTAAGTATTCAATTTGGATCCTGAACACACGCCCTGTACGTAAGAGTAAACTATTGATCTTTAACACTAACTTTTCAACTTTAAAGAAAATACATAAGAAAATCATATGTATTGTTTTTTAAAGTAAATCAACTATAAGTGAAAACACAAATTGTTTCTGTTTCCAGCTATGTACTTCTTTTTCTCTCTGACCTGTTCTATCTTCTGTCATTTTTCTCCATGCTCACACACACACACACACACACACACACACACACAAACATACACGCCACAGGATCTACCACAGACTACATTTATTTGGCACATATTACAAAACAATTTGAGTGCCAAACTTCTCATGCCTATTTTTCATTCAGTGGAGGAAAGTAAATTGCTTTGGTCTCAGGCTGACTGTTCATTTCCTTAACATGTGATTCGGTGACTTCACCTAGCTGGTTGGTGCATTTTTGACTGATAAATCTATAGTTGGGTAAATATAGGCTTTTGAACATATTTTGATAAGAATTGTCCTTTTCCCTGTTTTATTTTTATTTTTGTTGACATATTATAATTGTACATCAAAAAACACTCTTTGAGACTATACCACAAACTCTTTTTTTTCCCTCCGTTGGTGGGTGTATTACAAACAGAGCATCACAAAATCCTCTTGTAATGACTCCAAAGATGAGTACTTGAAAAGAGAGATACTTCAAAATTGACTTTCCCTTAATATTGTCACACTTTACATTGTACAGACTATTCTTATTGAAAAGTACTAACAGTCTGAAAGGAGGGGGGGTATGTAGAACCTTTCTAAATAAAGCATCCACAGAATCATTGATGGAAGATGAAGTTTACTCTTAAGCTGAAGCAGTTGAGGAAACAAATTAAGCTATTGTTAGACGAAATACAAACTTGGAAAAGTGATTATTAGTGCAGTGTATGTATTTAAGTGTAATGAGTGCTTAATAAATTTGTGATCAGGAATCTTAATCAATTAAATATTTATTTCATTTATTTGCTCACTTGAATGACTGGCAAAAGTGGCCTTTACATGTCAGATACTTTGCTTTGCTCTGGAGACAGAAGATAATTAAGCCTGGTGCCTGCTGGTAAAGGGCTAAGAGTCTAATGCTTAGTGCCCACTTACAGTGCAGTAATGAGTGCACAAGAGAGATGTGTCTCAGGTAGTTGTGAGGGTGGAGGAGAGCTCATTAATTCATCCTCCAGTTTCATGAATTTGATTTCATGGTAGAAATCAAGACACACCCTGGTTATAAAGCTGATTCTTTGATAAGTTACCAGACAGAGAGAAGAGAAAAAGGGCATTTTAAGCAGAAAGAGCAATCTGAATAGTCAATGAGGCAAGAAACTTAATATACAAACATTAGGGAATAAGAAGGAGTGAAAGGAGAAAATAAAAGTATTGACCAAGGAGCTCATCTGTCCTGCTATAGAAACTAGTCCCGCGTGAATGAGACTAAAAGTGAAGAGTGACAATAAAGGTTATAACACCAAGCACATGAATTCCATTTTAAATATGTTTTGTGATGTTATTATTTTCCAAAATATTTTCAATAATATTCTTGTTTGGCATACAGAGAATGGAAGAGTGTAATTTGGCCAATAACACTGTTGAAACTAGGGATGAGAAAACATAGCGGTGTTAGAAATTTAGCCAGATCCCTATAACCTTCTGATACCAGACTGGGTCTGTGATGCAGGTCTTGTGCCATATCTGGTCCAGTACAATTGTCCACTGGTGCAGCAGAGGTACCTTTGCTCAGAGCCCTTACTACGTCCAGAAGTCCAGGCAAGCCATCTTCCCACTCATGAGTGGTCATAAGGAAGTGAGTGGAGGGAGACAAACTCAAGCCCATTCATGGGGGAAAAAGCTCCTGTTGTATGTGCAAATTCATTTTCTTCAAGAGAGAAAAATAGAACACGGGGTGATCCATAAGAAAGTGACAGTTTAGTAATGATCATAAGAAGCACTGATAAGAGCAACTATAATTATTTAAGAGATTATCAGAGGCCAAGCATCATGCAGAGAACTTTGCATTTACTTCTCAAACAACCCCATAGAGCAGGTTCTATTGTCCCCATGTTGCAGGTGAGTAAAGTGAGATTCAGTAGCCCACATGCATCGTGTAAGTGATCAACAGCAGACATGAAATCCATTCTGAGGTTCATCTGACCTCTTGCTCTTTACCTTTACCTCCTTGTGGAACTTTCTTCCCCATGCACTGCCACTTGTGTTACACAACACCTGTACCACACCATATGTGAATTGTTGGTGTTTAATAAGCCATATGGAGACTTCATACTCTGTTCCAAGAATTCTGATGCCGAAGCTGCTGTTCTATAGATAAAGAAACTCAATCCCAGAATGTTTACTAACTACTCCTTGGTCCTGCTGTTAAAAAAGAAAAGGCAAATGTTTAGGCCCTAATGGAGCTTGGTTTACTATATACTTACTAATTCAGCCTCAGAGATGGGCTGTAATAGAAATCTATTAGAAACTCCATCTTTTGAATAAAGACATGATATAAAAACCAAAAGAATGATATACAAAGTGAGCAAACTGAAAGCCTGTTGGTTTTCAATAGTGTTTGAACTTCAAGTTTGCTGCCTTTTCGTAAGAACCCATCAGGGTACCAGGCTGTCTTCTTGCATTTCAATGTGTTTGCAGCTATTTTTTTTCTCTTCCTGTTGTAGAGAACACACAATCAGGTATTACGCTGTGACAGGATGATGGAAATGAGAAAGTAAAGATGGCACATGGGAAGGCAGTAATTAACCAGAATGCATATTTATCATAGTCTGTCATTGTTTACAAACAATATAATGATTCCTGATTGTAGAATTAAACTCCAGGCTGTAGTTTGTGAAGTCAATCAAACAACCCCAGCAGGTGCAGATCACCAAAAACACTAACCAAGTAAGTGCTCTGTATGCAGGAGCTGGAAACATCGAAAACATCTTCTTGTCAAAAAATGAAACTTTGCTGAAGACGTAAATAATCAGGATATTGGGGTAGCTAACCTTGAATCCTCATTTTGCTCATCTGTAAAAAAGGAACAAAGGAGTCTATGTCAGAAAGTCCACTCTCTCTGTCTCCACTTCTAGAAGTGACCATCTTCCCTGGCTTGGACATCTCCCAAGGCCTCCTACTTGGCTTTCCTAACTCCATTCTTGCTTACATGTAACCAATTCCCTAGAGAACACCCAGAGGAAACTCGTAATAACCTCAAGTAAATAATGTACCTCCTCTCATAAAATCATCTTACTTTTTTTACTGGTTTTAAATTCTCTCTGGTTGTAAGCTTTGAGACCTTATATGATTTGGCTTCTGTCTCTCTCTTTAACCTCATTCACTACCATTCCTCCTTTGGGAATATATTCAACCCACATATGTCTTCTTCTCCTTCCTTGTGCATGCGATTTCATTCTGCCTTAGGACCTTTGCATCTGATCTTCCTTTTGCCAGTAATGGCTACTACAGGATATTCATAGGTTGGCTTATTTTAGACATTTGGTCCCAGTTCAGATGTCATTTTCTCTGATGACCTCGGGCCACTCTGCCGACTGACTATAACTCCCTCACCCTAACTCACTCTACCATATTGTCCTGTTATATTTTCTATATGGCACTTAATACTTTCTAAAGCTTTATATTTTATTTATTTATCTATTTATTCATCTGTTTTTGGTAGAATGTAAATTGCCTATGATCAGAGAGTGCCTGGTAGACAGCAACCAAATATTAATTGAGTGAATCAACGTGAGGATCAAAATGAGTGGAAATAGTTCTATAATCTATTGTCGTACAAAACTAGGTGCTACAATTTCTCATTTCCTACAAGTCTTGAGTCTCCTCAAATCTTTGTTAAAATGAAATACACATATTTTTCAGCTAGGAACTCTCTTTCAAATGGGAACTTACTTTTCAGGAGCCTATAACTTACAGCCTAATGAAAGACAAGGTTTGCACAAGAGTAAAGTTAAATCTCTTATAGAAAAATGTAAGCTACCCTGCATTTATTTTGCTGAATCCAATTTTCCTTTTTGGAGCTTTCTGTACTACACAAGTGTATAAATACAGGCCTATCATAAAATTATAGAAACAAAGGGGTCTCTCTGAGATTCCAGGAGAATTTGAAATAGTGTTAACAAAGAAGGAGATTGGGATTTATTATATTCTACAGGTCTCCAACAATTCCAAAATTGATTGAACTCATTATCTTTATCTTCTAAGGTTGCTCACCTCAGAGAATGAAAGTATCAGGCACCAGCAGCCTCAGTCAAGTTCTTCTGGAACCCTCTTTACATATCTCTCCTCCTTTCAATCACATCTGTGCCCTTCATCTTCTGAATAGGTCTGGAATCTGGCTGCTTCTTTCTACTTTCAATACCTGTATCTTATGCCATCCATTTCCTCAATCCTAGATTATTTTAACAGCCTCCAGACTAGTCTCTGACACCTCTGTCATTTCTCCCAGCTATCCATTCTCCACCCTTTTTTAAAGCACTGCTGACCTAGGCACTAATGGTCCCTGATGTCCACTCTAACAGGACCCCTCATGATTTAACTCTGCGTTTCTCTCACCTCTGCTACTCAGCCCTCACATGTCAGCAGCCAGTGTACTGCTCTGGATCCCCAAATGCAGCTTGTTTTCTCTCACCCCTGGTCATTGCACATTGTTTTTGATATCACATGGGGTTTTTATGGGTCTTTTCTTCCTAACATTATTTATTCTTAAATCCTATCTAAAGACAGATGCAACTTTCTCCAAGAATACTGCTAGAACTTCTCCTACTACCTAAAGACCTACCAGGGGCCCTGGTACATAGTCTTGAGAGTTACATTTTATTGACCCAGAATACTACCCTGGTTCCTATAATTTGTTTTCCAGATTCTTCTTAGGAACTGATTGGGCTTCCATTAACCACCCCCAAATTTTCTATTTTGCTTCTGTTTCTCTTCTTTCTTTTTTATTCCACTGGTGTCTCCTTTACTATCTCAAATTTGCTTCCCGAATCTTATTCTGGCATTGGTATTCGTATTTCTTTGTCTTTGGGTTTTTACTCTTCCCCATTTACTCTTTTTGCTTTCTTCTTCTCTGCTCAATATTTGAGTCCCATTATTTGCCCCAGAGTAATCAATATTACAGTTTCTAAATTGAATGATTTAATAACTGCTTTCTTAACAGTCTGATGAAAATATTGCCTAGTTTTAGATTTTTAAATTAAAACCAAATTTCTTTCAGGAATTCTTGTTGCCTTTAGAGTTAGCAAGATGTGATGAGAAAAAAGAAAATTCTCTGTCTGATCAAAATGAGAAAGAAGTAGAGTAAAATGTTAAAGCTCCCCCCAGAGAGGTTCTATTTCTAGAACACTTCTCTTTTGGTTCTTTGTTTTAAAGATGTCTTTCCCATCTTTTTCCAAATGTTAAGAACTAAGAGTATGTACCTTACTGAGTGTTCAATCACCAATCCAGAGGAAAGAGTATGTTAAATACATGGAACTGAGCAATGTAGAATTCAAATATCTCTCAATCTAACATTCCAATATTTATTTCAGGGTTATGCTATTTATTTTCTTTTCCCTCTGGTTTGGAAATTATTGGTGCTAAATTATTTTGGCAGCATTGCTTTGCACTCATTGCTTGTAGGATACATCTCTCAAACCATTTGAAAGAGTTTTAAGTGAATTAACCATAGAAGTAATGGTGAATTCCACATTTGAAGGATATTTGTCCCCATCAGATTGATTTAGGAAATCTTATGAGGCTATGCACTTTGTGTAATTAATGTGATTTAGCAATAACAGGTAAATCTTCTATAAAGAATTAAGGTGAACAGTGAACTGTCATCACAGTGCACAGTTTACCATCTATTTCAGGAATTCCAATTGTCCTTTGGGTCACTGGAGGTCAAATATGCCAATGTTTCTCTCAGAGAACCAGGAACAGGAAAACTTCTGTATCAGTGTATTTGTGTATTGGTGGTGTTTCCTTAAATATGATCGATTTGTGGAAATGGGACCAACTGTGATAGCCCAGGATGGAAGTACAAAGTAGAGACACTAATTAAGTAGAACTTGGGGAGTTTTGGGTAGAATGTATACTGAAAGGACAACAGGTGCAACAAGGGAGTATCCACAGTTATTTTAATTGATTTCTCCTCTCAGATATTCGCAGTGTGATTAATGTTAATTTTACCAAGTTATGAATAAAAATTAATCAATTTTGTTTTAAAAATCCATTATTCAGTGGCCAGTGAATATATTCTAGGCACTGTGATAATTCTGTGGATAAATCATATCATTCAGTTGCCAGCCTCCTACCAGAAAAAATATTGTTATTTCTAACATTTTCAAGTGAAAAAACTGCAAGTCACCAGCAGAGCTGTGCTCCATTCTCAGTCCTTTGATTCAAACCCTGAGTTCTGAACTACTGGAATTACTGTCTGCCTCTCTCTGGAAATTCTGGGATTGAACTGCCTGCATCTGTATTACAGCTCTATCTTTTCAACACGTTTAGTTAGTTGCTTAACCTCTTTGTGACTCAGTTTGCCTTCCTGCACAATGTGAAGGCCAACAGAGTCTACCTCACAGGGCTGCTGTACTCTCAAATAAGAAAGTCTCTGCCAAGGAAACTGGAGAAAACAACACATGGCACGGAGTTTACCCTCAATTAATGTTGCCTATTATTTTTACATAATATTAGTATAGACTGGCGCTCTATGGGGAAAATTCTTGCTTAGCTTCATTTTTTGTCCCATTTTGAAATCTTAATTAAATGAATAGTAACTAGTGACCAATCAGCAGATATACATATATGTATGCAGAGCTGCTAAACTCTGTAAGACTTCTTATTTTGTTATCATCTGAAGCCCGCCTGGTGAAAATGAGGTGCTCTTCCAATTTCACATAAAATGAAAGGACAACTCAATATTCTTTGTCTCTTTGCACCAAGCTTCTTCCAGGACTCGTGATGAATTGAATGGTTGGATTTTTGCCTGATAAACTCCTGTCAAAAAGGCAATGTTTCACAGAAGTATCACAACATAGTGATGGAACATTGGCCTTGAAGTCAGAGCCACCTAAAACAAATTCTAGTTTTGCCTATTAGTATCTTTGTGACCCATGAGCCAATTAGTAAAATTTTACAAAATTTAGTTTCCTTCTCAAATGAGAATGCTTATGTTAAGGCAATTGATCTCAACTGGAAATGATCCCCTACCCTCTGCCAGGGCATATTTGGCAGTGTCTGAAAACATTTTCAGTTTGTTTTGACTGAGGAGGAGTGTTGTGCTAGAATGCAGTGGATGGAGGACAAGGATGACACCACACATCCCACAGTGCACAGGCCTCTCTCCCACAAGAAACTAGGTATCTTGAACATCAATAGCTCTGAGGTTGAAATACCTTGACTTAGAGTGTTAGTATAAAATAAAATGTTTATAAATGCCTTACTGACATACATGATACATGACAGTTGCTCATAGTTCAATCATTCATCAAGTATTTCTTGAAAGTATATTTTCCAGGCATTGCCAAACTTCCTCTTCTGTAGGGTCCAAGTGTTGTGAAAAACAAATTCAAACTAAGATGTCTGAGACTTATTCTTCAGTCAAAGGTATATGCAGTTTAAACAACTACATTTTAATGTTTATTATGAACAAATCTCTGACAGAATGTCAGCCTCCCTGGTTGGTGCTTGAGAAGAATGGGTCTTCTTTAGCTACCCATTTACCCTAAGAGATAGGAGTTAGGCATTATAATCCCTGTCTCTCACTGTACTGCCTTTGAGGATTCAATGAGATGGTGCAGGGAAAGTGCCCAGCCTTATCTCATCCAACATAAGGTAGGTGCTAGATAGGTATTATCATTATATAATCTCTCTCTCTCTCTCTCTCTCTCTCTCTCTCTCTCTCTATTAGGCATGTTGTTACATTGCAGAAATTGCCTTTCTCAAACTATTTTATCCATTGTTTCCATTATTTATCTCAGCAACAGTCTTCCTGAGAGACTTTTTCCCACTTCCAGATGATAGACTATTCAGATAGAAAAATCCTCTCTAGTTGGGTTTGCTGTGTCCATCTTTGGGTCACATGACTCCACATCTTCCCAGCTGTGTCTCTGCCAGGGTCTCAAACAGGACTCTAGATAAAAACTGTACTCTGACATTGTTATAACCTTTCTCTTTCCAGGCTCTTGGTGAATTTCTCATTAAAAAGGAGAGTACTTAATGGCCTCTTCATCCTTCCAGGTCTTACTGCAATTCTATCTTCAAACCCCTACTGTATCCATGTGGGCCTGCCAACAGTGAACTTATGCATTATGTTCCTGGTTGACATTCTTTTGCATTCAAAGTTTTCTAGTCAGCCCTTCAGAAATAATTTGTGACTAATAATTGTTTTAAGACAGCTCATTTATTTTATCTATTTCTCTTAAAATTCTCTGATTTCTTTAGCTCTTGCACAATTCCCCTGGGATAATATGTCTTATTTTTTTAACCAAAAGATCAATAGAAGTTTATATTAGCATTTGCCAATAAGCAAGGATTATTATGTTTGCTTTTCTCTCCCTTTAAGGATATATCACATGATACTTGGTTGTTAAATATTTATTAAGCAGAATTAGCAAATATACCTTTGTTGACTAGGAAAGGGCTTTTTAAAAAAAATCTGTTAGAAAGAGAAAAAAAAATCTGTTAACATGAACACAAGTTTTATTCAAGAGCTATTTAAAAAGAAGTGAATTCTAACAAAGTTTATGAGTTATCCACCCTACAGTAAAGAGTAGAAGTGGGTACCATTTATGACATATAAATTCCAACTTAACATTTCTGAATAAAGCTATAATGATTTGAAAGTGGTTTAACTTTTGCTAATAAGGCTACTGAATTGTGTTCAGAAGCTGACAGCACACACGTGTCACTCTTAAATAAAGGAGGTGCCAAGGATTTTCACTTCAGGCTGAGTACCTCTAAGTACTTAGGGTTTGTAACTTCAGACTGAATATTAAGCACTACTTGAATTCAATTTGAATCACCTTCACTATAATGCTTATCTACCACAGTTATTTTTTAGAATTAGGTCAGTGTTCATTCTGACTTTATGATGTTCTCAAATTATACAATTATATATGGTAGTCTTGAAAATATTCAAGGTCTTAGTTTGTAATTTCTCTTCAATTTAATCTACAATTTTAATGAATATTAAAGCAACTGTAGCTGTCTTCTAAAAATTGTTACAGTACAGATCACATTCTATTTCATAATTCTGATAGAGAATCTGTTTTCTGGTAATAAGCAAGAATTTAGGGTGATTCAGTCCTTGGAAAATCTTAATGGCAGTCACTCACTAAAATCAGTCACTCCTTGAGTCAAAAACACTCAGAAAGTGCTGCTATCATTGACTGAGTTTCTGGTTTTTAGTCGTTGTTTCTATTTTTCCTAGTTATTGTTTTAGTTGGTAACATCTAGATTTAAAACATAAGAACATCTCCACTAAGTCTAATGTCAAATACTACAAAATTTATACGGAAAACAGACTCATAGAGGGTATAAAGCTGATGTCTTAAGTAACTCACCCTTGAAATGGGTGCATGATTTTTAGAGAGGATATTCAATTACATTTTGCTCAAAAAATAAATGCCCCTTCTTTTCAGAGTTTTCCCATTCTTCACTAGGAGACTGAGCAGCTTAACATTATTGCTATAAAAACCAACCACTCTTGAACAAAATTGTAAAAGGAAACCAATAAAGAACATATTTTTTTCACACTTAACAATAAATAAAAGTGCAATAAGTGTACAAGTAGGGCACCTAGTTTAAAAACTACATGTGACTATTTGGCATAGGTGATCTCTTAAAGGCTCTTCTAGGGTCCCTGCCACTACTTATTGTGGTCGTGACTGTCTGATTTTTAGCTGCTGCTGGGAGTTGTAGACTGACAAGTCCTTGGCCATTGCTTCTACCAGCATAGGAAACCTGGTATCTCCTTGATTCAGGGCCAGTTTGAACACCATTGCCCACTGGTCCAAAGGTACCTGTACCAGTATGACTATTCATGGAATTTGTCTTCTGTTCACTGTAGGCCCCTTTGTTCAGCTGTCCTCGATAATCTGGGTTGGGCTCACTGAAATTTGGCACTTCTGAATAAACCATACAGAATTCCCCGATTTTCTGAAGCTCACCTTCCCTTCCAGTAAAAAGTGTCAGGCACCCTTTCCACATGGACGCATACCCTCTGATCAACCGAATAATATCCCCAGGCTCTATAAGAACTCCGATCTCATCCCACACAGAAATAGTGATGCTGCCCCTTTTATCTGCCACTGTGCAGGATCTCACTTCATGGCCGTCTTCGGTTTTGGTCATGCATCCTATCTCCAATACAATAAAGACAGACGGTATTTAAGTTTTTCTGTCCGAGCTTAATGTAGGTCCCGGTGCCCCTTCATAGAGAGGCAGGTGCCGGGACTGGGGTTGGGTGGGGTAGGACTTGGGGCCTGGGCAGGGAAGGCCAAGGGATAAGGACTCCCAGCCAAAGGAAAAAAAACACTTCAGAAGACAAATGCGAAGCACTTGCCCAGCAACCCCGCTCCCCAGTGAGGACAGTGAGCGGATAAAGGTTCAAAAACAAACGAACAAAGACAGAAAGGGCACAGTCTGTCCTGAGCCATTCACACACACACTGGGCCCGGGAAGGCACCGACTGGGAGAGAAGACAGAACAGCCGCGCGCCCCGCATCACAAACACCAACTTGGGAAAGGGCTTTTTTCATGAGCTTATTAAGTATACACTTCAAACCTTGGTGATTGCTACTAGAGCAGTGATGGTAAACTGACTATAGGGGGAAGAATATAAATTATCCTACATGTCAGGAAGAGCATAAAGGACATTAAATCCTCATTTAGTCATTTTCAGTTATTTCCAATGAGCTGGGGGTGGGCAATTGACATTTCTCACATGGATATAAAGGTAAAAGGGCTAAGGAAGCCTGAGTTTCCAAGTTGTTTCTAATTGAGTAGTTCTAGACATTATTGAAGGGCTGGCCTCACTGGATCATGTCTTAAAGTTAACACATTTCAGACTTTTAGCCTGTAAATACTTCTAAATATCTCTTATAGAAACTTTTCATAATATTGGAAATGTGTCCACTAAAAAGAGCAAGCTTTGTATTTAAAAAGATTTGGGTTTGTACTCTTGCACCTTGCCAACTTTGTATCTTTGGCGACAGTTTCACCTTCCATGAAAAGAATAATAGCATCACCTAGTAGGATTATTGTGAAGATTAAATTATAGAAGTTGCTGAGCACAGTAACAGGTACATAGGAGTTCTAAAGGAATTATATCTGCTTGTTATTGTTATTAGTTTCTAGTTTTAGATTGCTATGACCTCATTCATATTTTGAATTCCTACATTCAACAGGTTAGAAAAGAGCCTTAGCTTGTCTCCTCCAATGTGAGTCAATTTTTTTTAGAACTAGTGTAGGAAAGAGGCTGCCATTCTGGAGAAGAGACTAGTTGTCCATAAAGTAGCTCTGCAATAGTAATACTGCTTATCCCCAAAAGAGTAGTTTTAGAGTGCCATAAGTGATCAGAAGATGAGCAGGATAAATTTAATAAATATTAAATATTACTATTATTTATATGAATTTTATGTAGTGTTCAGGGCTCTTGTAACGTAAAATTAATTCTGACTCAATTAAGCAAAAAGAGAATTTTTAAGCTTGTAAAATTATAAACCTAGATAGAGGGCCAAATTGGGATACAGCTAAATGCAGGGCCTTTTCTCTTTTCTATTTCTTAGTTTTACTTGTCTCACTTGGCTCATTGCTACATGAATGTCTTCTCACGCTGGTGTGAAAGACAGCCACTGTGCACATGTCTTTCCATCTGGTTCGCCTCCCACATCAAAAGGTACATATGATCTATGTGATCCAGCAGAACGGCCCTAGTGAGGGCTTGGATTTACCCAGTGTGTTCAGGAGGCAGGGAGTCCTATCTTCACATATGGACCATGTTTCCTCCCCTTTTCACCCTTGGTATTGAATGAGAAAAAGATGCCTATATATGGATAGAATTTGTATATTTCAGAACACTTGTTTCAGTTATACAAAATTGGTGAAGAACAATGAAAAAGAAAGTCTATTGGATGAAGGGGTCTAAATAGGAAGAGGTGTCAAGATGAGCTACAGAACTTATAGACAAAATAAGGGGTTGTTGAACAGAAGTAACCAATTATGATCTTCGCTAAAAAAAAAGCTGATGCTAGTATGACAAAATAAATGGGGATAAAGCAAGACAAGAATAAAAAGGACTTGGAAAGCGGAGTAAGTGGATCATGAACTGATGCTCAAAAAACAAAGCAGAAAACTAAGGAGTCTGAATTCAAGATTTCTTTTTTTTTTCCCATTAAGTTTATTGGTATATTTTAGGTATTAAATACATTTACATACATCATTGGGATCTTGTACCATTACATGAGTCTCTTGGTTCTTATTTTTTTCCCCCTTCCCCTGGACTCCCCTCAACCCCTCCACCCCTCACCACTTGCAAAGATCCTGTTTCCATTTTTTTCCATTTATTATATATTTTTCCCCTCTTTCCTCTCCCCTCCACCTCCCCTGCCCCCCTAGACCTTTACTTCCTATTACACAATATTAATTACACATTTTTAAAGTTAAAATATCAAGACCTAGGAGACATTACCACAGATTTTACAGAATTTAAAAGGATATAGAAAGCATATTTCAAAAATCTGTTTTGAAATAAATTTGACAACTTCTAA
>NW_004624774.1:3744760-3801902 GCF_000247695.1 Heterocephalus glaber
GGGGGGGGGGTGCTTCTGGTGCCGGCACAGCTCACCCTCTCTGCCCTAGGATCGTGGAATAGCGGCGGGGAAGCTTCCTTCTGGGTGCTGGGACTGGCTCCCAAGATTTCTTGGTTTATGAAAATTATTGAACTGAAGTAAAATCTGACAGGTGAAAAACCTGAGCTAGGAAGGTATGAGCTAGGTGTGAGCTAGGAAGGTTTTACCAAGTCAGAGAATTATATTTGGAGACTCTAGGTTGTTTTATTTAAATTGTAGAATATTTATGGGTGTTTTACATTAATAAATCATTAGTGTTGATCAATTTATACACATACACACACACACACACACACACACACATATATATACTTTTAAATTTTTGGATAGGGCTGTAGAATTTCCCATTATCTCTGTCAGCATGTTTTGGTCATAATGAAATGAAATGTTTAGTGATGTGCTTAAATATTTTCTATTCTGATAATCTTTTTATGTCTTTTTTTAGTGGTAAAATGTTTATGCTCTTACAAATACAAATTTACTTTCTAAACTACACTTTGTTTACCATAAGCCTCTTCCACTTGTGTATCCCACAGAAATTTACTGAGCATGAACTATTATGTGCCCTGGCAGCCTGGCTCATGTGTGCCCTAGAAATTAGAAGGAAAGAAGCACAACCTCTATAGTCTAGTGTGGAAAACACATATTAATTAAAAAATCTAAAAACATCCCTAAATGTACATCATGGTGGCATGGTAGTAGGGGCAAGGTGGTGGGATGAGCTTACGCTGGGTGGGGAATAGATAGTTAAAACCACTTGGAGAAGTTATACGTGAGCTGATTTTGTGAGGATGGGAAAGAGCCAAGCAGATGAGAAGCAGAAGGCATGGAGAAGAGAAAATACAAACTCTGAGATATATATAAAGGGAGCAGAGCAAGAACTGAACCCACAAGACAGTTTTCTTTTATTTCCATTTCCTAAGTCCTCTATGAAAGCACACATTTTAGCAGGTCAAAAGCAGTTTGTTTTGCATACCTTGCAGTATGGGTATGCTAGTTATTAAGGTGTGGTCTCTAATCTCAAATCCACCTGTCTTTGCCTTGCTTTGTATGTCATAGCTGAGAATTTAGTTTGACTAATTAACCTTCCTTCCTTCCCCCTCTCTCCTCCTTCTCTTCCTTTCCCTTCCCCTCCCTTTCCCCCTTTCTCTCTCCTGCATTCCAGCAGCATACCATGCTTTCCTCAGATATATTAGTCCACCACCCCAAGATGCCTCTCTTAAGCCTTATAATTAGGCTCTTATAACTGCATCGTCTTTTGTCTTCCCAGACTTGAGGGTAGTGCTGCATCCCGTGTCTGTGTTTTTGTTCCTTCAGTGCCACCATTTTATATTTGATTCTTCCTATATCTGCTTACCTAATTTCTTATATTAAATGCTCCCTGTTAAGATAACTGGCAGGGTGTCTGTTTTTCAATACTATCTCTGACTAATGGTAGGTTTATTTTACTGTGTGTTTTTCCCATAATCACCACCTACTAATGAGGAACTGGGCATATCCAAGGCCAAATATTCATAAGTGAAAAAGGTCAACTATAAGCAAGACATGATGATTGCTAAGTTTGAAGATCTATTTTTCTGAGAAGCTTACGGTCTGCCCATTCCCAATCTCCACTCTGCAATATCTTTTCCAAGGTTAGCAGAAATATAAAAACATCAATTTCACCTTTATTGACTTTTCAGCTGGGACACCAAGAAAGTCTTTCAGCAGCCCCAATAAATTAAATCTAGCCACCCAGCTCCCAGACTGGCAGGCTCCTACATCATTGACAGGGAAGACAGGGAAAAGCAGTTTTCCCAGATGTTGCTGTAAATGATGTGCATTGTACTCACAGCCATTAGCAGGTGGAGAATTTGAAGTGTGAGTAGATTGAAGAGCTCCCTCTTTTAAAAATGCATAAGCACTTTGTGAGTTTGCTAAATCATGTTTCACTCAGCTGGGCTTGAATTTTTCATAGGGTAGAAATATTCTGTAGTCTTTCCTCTTTGACTTCATATCAGTCAGACTACCACAGTGAAGGCTTTTGTGGAAGCGGTCAACATCTAATATACATTTGCCTGACTGGTCCTCAATTTTTCCAAGTTGTAAAATGTTCAAAAATTTTGGGCTTCTAGGTCTTAGATCAACTGAGTTTCCTGCTCCTCCCCCTTTAATCTAGAGTACAAATTTCTGTTCTGAATTTAAGTTCACTTTATGTATTTTCAGGTAATTTTCTATCCTAGAGGATTCATCCATTAGTGAAATTTTAAGCACTGTTCTGTAAAGATACACTGCTCCCCATATCATGCTATGCCTATATTCTATGTGCTAAGCCCTGTATGTGCTTGTAGTCACTCCCCATTCCCATAACAGGTCAAACATTACTCAATACTCAATATACTTTTCCCCATGTGTCCAGCTGTACTATCAGTGCACTTTCTAACATGGCTCCATTCATAGCTAAATATTAGTTGTATAGTATGTTGGGGAAAACATAACATCTGACAAGCTCTTGATCAGTTTTCTTTATGCAGAATAGGGTCTGCATAACAGTGTCTTAATAAGACCAATGCATTTAAATAAATGGATTAATTTTTGTGTTTCACAAACTATGAAATAGCCTTTATATTAAACATTTCATTTAATTTTCTTAAAACTTCTGTAGAGAAGAAACTTTTAATAGTCTTATTTTCCAGATGAGGAAACAGTCTCAGAGAAGTAATTTATCCAAAGACTGCATTGACTTTTTGTGAGGCCTGACTCTGGAGCCTGAAATATATTCGGTCATGTTATCAATTTGATATAATTCAATATAACGTATTTGGCTCATTCATTCATTAATCAACCATTTTTCAAGCCCATATTATGTGCCAGGTACCAAAAATGATATAATATCTAACAAATTCAACAATGGCTTACTCAAAAATATGGTGGAGCTATTAGGCTTTTTGATCATCAACTAGTTAATAATTTCCCCCCAAAGCAATAGATTTTCTGCTTTCTTTATCATTAATAAATCAGCCTTTTCTTAGAATGAAATGGTTTTCTCTCTACATCTGGTTAATCAATCATAACCTATTTTCTCCCCAAATGGAGAGAATTATTCCAGCCAGTATTGAAACCTCAGCAAATTAGAAGCAAAAATACATTGCAATTTGAAGCACGAAGGTATTTATAAGATCTTTGTTTGCTATAATTGGAGGGATTCTAGAATATCCTGGGTTAGAGAACTGACCTTTCATAGCTCTTTCCACATAGTCAGGACCTGTGAGGATGTCTCAGTGGGACTACAAGGGCAAAGAGTCTCTTGGTACTTACAACACTTTTATGTTCTATTTAAAAACCTTTTTGCTTATGACTAAGCTCTTGGGAAGAGGGTAGTCAAGCAGACAGTTCTTCCAAAAAAAGGAGTGTGGTGGTTTGCTTCTCAACTTGATTATTTTGCAAATTTTACAATGACTCTTCAAATAGTATTCTACCTGGACTGCATTAATGTCATTCTCTTCTTTGCTTTCAAAATAATGTACAGACTTCAGAAAATATCTTATCAATTATCCTCCCCAAATGGTAAAACACTCAAATGTACTCATAAAACATTGAAACATGTGGTAATATGACAGGCTACACTAAAATTAAGTTGTTCAATTTCCCTTTAGTAGTGATAGTGCTTAAAATACATGGAAAGTAATACTTCCATTTTGCCTGGAAGCCACAGGATTCCAGCTGACACTTAAATATGTGATCATCCCAGCAGTTCAGGGAAGATATAGCTGCAGTATTGTCAGGTTCCTGGTATGGTATACAGAGGAAGGCTGCATGCAGTTTTCCACATGAACACACAGGGATCCCTCACACGATGGTGCTTAGTTGTTAAAAGGGCATTTGAAGAAGCCTCAGGTTTCCTTTGGACTCCATTGAGTTGAATGACTTCCATGAGGAAGGTAACCCTTGAGCAGAAACATACAGGGCTTGCATTTCTACTAGTTCAGCAGGGTTTGTGGCCAAAATATTTTGTCATCTTGCTTTAAGGTAATAGGCAAGTGTGTTCTAGAATACATATGTGTATTTGTTCCTTTCTCTTTTCTGTAGTCCCCTTCTTCCTCCCTTTTTAAAAATACTATAATCTATTGCTACACTTTCCCAAAAAGAATCAAGTTACATCAACTCTGGTCTGATGTGGTTACTGCTCTTAGCCCTATTCACTGGAATCATTTCTCAATTGTGTCACATTAGCACAGGGATGGCCAACTTTTGGGAGGTAAAGGGAGTTTCTGCCTACTGAAGGTGAGAAACGATCCCCTCAAAATCCACGCTGGCAGACAGTAGCTGTTCTTCACTGAAATATTTTCAGTCACCAGCTGGTCCATCTTGAGCAGCTTCTCTGTTTCATGGAAGATATTTACTGTATTTGTAATAGCCTGAGATAACTAGGACATTTCTACTGTTGAGATGACTTTCAGCTAATTGGATTGTTGCATTTAATTTAATGGCTATATAAATACAATGATTACTCAGCCACATTTTAGAAAGTGACTTGAAACACAGAGATCGTTCAGAAGCTGTGATTCACAGAAACTTTCTTTACTCCCGCTGGAAAAATGTATCCAGATAAATTGTTTTAACTCATTCAAATATGTAAAGAACAGGAATTATACAAAAAAAGGGCATAACTTTCCTCATAGTATTTTAAATTTCTTGTACTTTGACCATATTAGAAATGCCAATAAAATTGGATCCTGTTATAATGTGACCTATTATTTATGAGGATTAGACATAGTGAAATTAAACTAGGTTTCCTTTACAAAATGAATAAAGATACTATATTATTCTTGCCTTTAATATTAGTAGCACAAAGAGAATTACTTTTTTAATTTTTCATGGTTTCAGAGCAATAGAGTATATGAAATGCCCAGCCTATATGATCAATATATAGTATTAAGTTCATGGCTTTGAGAAGACTGTAGTTCTTCAGAGGGTGGAAAATGGGGAGCAAAGACTTACATTTGGAGAGTGTCATGATTGTGGACTCTTCTAATTCATGGAGCCACCGTGAGTCTGAAAAATTGTTCTGTTTCCATATTGCTGAATGCAGGTTTATAAGTCAAGACTTAAGAAAATGTAGAGAAAAGGACTCACACTGGCTTAAAAGTAACAGGGAGTTTAATGGATCACATAACTTAAAAGCCTGTTGACAAGAATAGCTGCAGGTGTGGCTGGATCCAGGTACTTAAAAGTTGTTGTTAGGACACATTCTTTATTAAAATTCTATGCTGCTCCTTCAGCTATTTCCTGAGATGACAATGAACACTTCACTATGTCTACTTTAGAGAGCTTATGGTCTGGTAGCTGAGATGCATAAGATAAAAAAAAAGAATTTTAATTGTAATAATGAGGCTCTTACACTATTTCTGCAGAAAGGTAAATAAGGACTCCAGAGAGAGGTTAAAGCTTCAACATTCTTTTCAAGGAAAGGAAAAATTTCACAGACAGGCAAATTAAAGAAAGAACAGTTAATTGCTGTGGTTATGATATTGGGAGATCTGTATTTAAATCCAAGATCTGCCACTTATAAGTCGTGTAAATTGTAGCAAGTTTCTTAAACTCTTGAGAGTCTTCGTTTCAAAGTATGGAAATTAGAAGTAGAAGTATTGAATTTATAGAATTATCATGAGGACCAATGAGAGCACAAACCTTAGATGGGACTCACACAAGCAATCCTTCCCTCACTGGCCCTGTCGTTCCGCACATAGATCCTCCTCACTGTTGAACCTGACTGCTATCACATGGGGTTTTGGATTAGGATTTAGCATTAGCCATGGGAAAAGTGGCTAGCATTTACTGTGTGCATACTGTGTGTTGCAGAGTGCATTTCATCGGACTCATCTCAAACTCTCCTATAACTCTAGGAAATAGAAAAATTATCCTCATCTCACTGATGAGGAAACTGAAGCTATCAAAATTCAAGGAGTCTGCTAAGGTAACAAGATTGATAAAAAGTGTAATTGGATATTTCTGTCTAGGGCATCTGTGGGTTTAAGCATTATACTACCTATTCTATGTTATATACCACACTATTATCGTCTTCCTGCCCTCTAGGATTTGGCTTCTGGATGGTGCTCTTGTAGCCCACCCTGTGTTCATCCTGCTTCTTCTAAAAGCCTAGCTGTGTGATGCTTGTGCCTGTGTTTGCTGCTGTGCTGCTACTACAAGCTGAGTTGGCATTAATCCCCCGGGTTCTGTGCTTGCTTCCCCTGCAGGTGAGCCTTCTAGGTGGTCGTCCTCCCATTGCGATTGCTGCTGCAAGAATGGCAAGGGCGACAAAGAAGGGGAAAGCGGCACATCTTGCAATGACCTCTCCACCTCCAGCTGTGACAGCCAGTCTGAGGCCAGCTCCCCCCAGGAGACGGTCATCTGTGGGCCTGTGACACGCCAGACAAACATCCAGACTCTGGACCGTCCCATCAAGAAGGGCCCAGTCCAGCTGATCCAGCAGTCAGAGATGCGGCGGAAAAGTGATCTGCTCCGGACTCTGACTTCAGGCTCTAGGGAGTCGAACATGAGCAGCAAAAAAAAGGCTGTTAAGGAAAAGCTCTCAGTTGAGGAAGAGCTGGAGAAATGCATCCAGGATTTTCTCAAGATCAAAATTCCAGATCGATTCCCTGAGAGAAAACACCCTTGGCAATCTGAACTCTTACGGAAGTATCATCTATAGGGGAGGGCTGGCGGTGGGAGAACAAAAACAAAAACAAAATCAAGTTACCATTTTGAAATAAACCTCCTAAAAGAAATTCATATTTTAAAGGAAAAATAACAACTAATGATGCATATTTGTTAGAACACAATAGTCCATTGATATACACTACTGCCTACTTTTACCTTGTTCACCTTAACATGTAAATCCACAGGGTAAATTTCTTTCCAGATGTGGAAATACAAGAAAAAAAATTTTGTTGTTGTTTGTTAACTTGGTCCCTTGTGCTCAGTATCTTCTATATAATGAGAACCAGCTACATGAGAGTAGCTGACAGACCGGGGGAGTTATTTATCCCAAACTGGGCTTTTTCTCTCATTTTCTACCTCCTTCCCTTGAATGAGGGTATGTGGTAGAAGGAGATCTGGCCAAATGGCATAGGTTTAGTTTTTATTATTATTCTTTTCTTTTTCCTTTGTTTATGGGGTGAGGGGCAATGGCAGATTTATATGATTTTTCTCTTAAATCTATATGTGCCAGTTTATATTGACTCCATATGCATGAGTATTTGTGCAACACAAGCACAACTAAGTCTGTATATAAACACAACGCACAGGACCCAGGGCCTGGGCATCCTAAGGGCTGTGCTCCTGTTGCCAGCAGCCCCTCCCAGAGCCCTTCATACACATGAACCTCTGCCTGTTTCTTAAAAGGCTCACTTGCTCATGGGCAGATTTCCCAGCCTCTCTTGGCAACACTTTCTAACATTGAATAACCCTCATCATCAACAAATTGTCTTCCTTATTTTAAAATTAAAACCCTCACACTCCATTTTACAACCTTGCTCTTTCTCTGCATTAGGAGATGGTGAGAAGAGCTAGTCAGATATTCTTTGCATTAAACAAACATTTATATTAATAAAAATAACTACTGAATGAGTTGGATTATCACCCTCCTCTCAGTGTTTCAGAGTTCTTACAACAGTTTACTGGTGTGGCCTTTCTACAGAAGTCACACAAAATCCTCTGTGTGAATTGTGGAGCTAAGAACAACATACCATGTTTGGATAAGGGTAGAGCTTTTGTTTGTTTTTGAGGAATTGCATTTCACACACCTCCTAATAATTTCTCATAAGAATTTTAAGTTACAATGCTACATTATTACTTGCTTGTAGTCAGTTTTGGTTTGCCTGCAGGATTCGGGTATTTGGCTGTGTCCATACTAAGATTTAGTTGTGTCATTTCTGTGACATCCATGACAGGATGGTAACTGGAGGTAACTGGAGGCTCCAAAGTTAAGATTTTGGCTTTCTAAACTATCTTTTTTAATCATATCCTTGACTGTATGGACACAGCCAAAAATAAAATGTTAATAGCTATCCATGTGACTTTGTATTTTATTAATGCACCAATAGCTAGTTCTTTTGTAGACTTGTGCTAAATGAAGGTTAAAAGATCAGTTTTAATTTTCAGCATTCCTCATGCATTTCAGTGGTAACTGAAAAAATAATTTGTCAATTATTTATTACGTGCCAAGTACGCTTAAATATTTTGTTGTGTGTGTCTGTGTGTCTCTGTGTGTGTGTCTGTATGTGTGTGTGCCTCACAGGTAATAAAGGCAATTGGATGGGGTCTGTAGGAGGAAGACCTAATGATCACTTTTCTCCTTTTTGAAATCTTTGACTGACACACATTTACTATGTAAAAGTTTTGTATTGATTTGTTATTAGTGCTCATCAGTGTATGAATATCTTTCTAAATTTTTGTATTTCTTGCCTTCATACCTGGGCAAATAGACTCAGACAATGTTTTCTTGTCCTACTGATTCAAATGGAGTTTAAAGTTTTACTTAGGTTAAAGAAAGAAATTTTAGGAGTTGTCAAGAGATTTATAATTTATGGATTTGAGTGTTTTTTTATGTATCAATATATTAGCAGATATTTGATTTTAACTACAACATAGCTTGCTTGTGAAACCTATCTATATGCTTTCATTCTTTTTAAATGTGTCTTATGATACATCAAAATACCATCATCTTAGTAACAGTGGATTCTGCAAAGAATCACAGAGCTCAATGAGTTATGAAGAAATTGAATTTAAAACTTAAATTGATTAAATAATTTTTGTAGTCTCATTGGAAGGGCTTTCAAAGAATTTGGAATTTAAATAAATTGGCCCAAGCCTCAACTTCCTTAAATTTCATACCTAGCTATAATAGCATCAAGATAGAGACACAAGCAGGTAAGAACTGAAGAACTGAGTTGGCAGTCAACCCACTTTTCCTACTGTATACATCAAACAGGACATTAAATACTGCCCATGAGGTGTTCATTGTACATCACCTCCAGCTCCTGGGCAGTTATGATTTTGTTTCAGTGAAGGTATTCTTTATATACCCAGTGAACAAAAGTAGTAGTAGGAAATCTTTTAAAACAACAATGGGACACTTTTATTTTTAGCTGTCTCTAGACCGGCACCTTCTGCTTTGTAAAATTTCTAATAGTTAAGACAGTAGCACGGTGTTCATCTGTGTGATGTTGGAATAGAGACGAATATCACCTGGGTCAGTGAGTGGCTCTGAGGAAACGCTGAGTTACCTACCGTGGCCCAGCCTGACTGCAACATCGGAAATGAGTTCTAGTTATGTGAGTTATGAGATTAAATGCACTAGTGGCCCTGGTAGTCAGTCCTGTTTCACTGATGTTAAAGTGGTTTTTAGAACTTTTAGTTCAATTCTGGACAAAACCATATATGTAGTTCACTTGTTGAACACTGATTATGACAAGAGCACTGAATTACTGATACAAAGAAACTAATAGCATCAGGTGGGTCAAATGAATGGGGAATCTTATTGTAAAGCTCCCATTTAGGTTGTCTCCTGTGAAATCCCACAATTCTAAATCCAACGAGCATGGGAAGGCCTTTTCCTGTAAGTGAGTTGGTCCCCCCTTGGTCCCCCAAGTCACAAACATATTGATGAAGTCCTCCTAACTACTATCAACAAAAGGAAGTAATCTACATTCAGCAGAAAAACAGTAAGGCAGGAAAATAAAAATACCAGATCATTCCGTCCTATGCTAAGAAATGATTGTACTGAGATGTGGTCGCGAGAAAAGGCAAAATGGCTTCCAAAGTAGTATTCAGTGTTGTTTTTTCCTTTGAAATTATAGGCGCAGATACTTTTCTGGAAATGCCTAAGTGGTAATTTAAAATAAAAGAGGAGAACAATGCTCTCATTAGCATTTCTTCTGTTCTTTAGTCCTTCACAGTTATGTCTATTCCAACTGATTCACTTTGGGGGGGACACATGGATTAAAGGAGGCTGACAGAATTTTTCAATTTTCAGTTGGCCTTGTTTGATTTAGAGGCACCTTTATTCACAGGCACAAGTGTGTTGCTCATTCTGGATTCTCTTGTTACCACTGCTTGTGCTGCTAGTTTACTTTTGTTTCCCTGGGCTTTATAATCCTCCCTGAGTATCTTTTGTCAATGCTAAGCAAAACCTGTTCCAGTGAGAAAAAGAAAAAGTGTTTTTGCAAAATCACCTGACATTAGTTCCTGCAGTAGGAGTTAAACTTTGATTCTCAAACATCCTTTTTCTACAGTTTTGATCTTTCAGTTTTCATCTACTGTGAAGGCCTAACACAGTGCATGTGAGTGCTAGTGTTTTCTGCCACTGGATACATTGCTATGGAATTTGACTAACCTTGGACTTCTAGATGATCTTTACTAGAAATAATAAGAATTTTCTCTGAACTTTTTGGAAAGAATCTTTGTCACCTCCACTTGAAGTAGCAATTTTCTAACAAAAACTAAAGGGAGTTATTTTTTCCCCAGGTGACTCTGTGGCAGATAAATGTTTTTGCCAATTTACATGCTGGGCAATAGGTTTAGTATGGGCCATTGCTCTTTCATATCTTGGCATAGTTGATGTCTTGCAGTCTTGATGGCCCCCTGTTTCAATTTATTTATTCTCTTTTATATTGTCAAAATAATACACTACAGAAAGACTCAAAATGAGTATTCGGTATTCTGAGTTACAATGGAGTTAGATGTCATTTGTACAGGCCTGTATGATGATTAATATCTGCAGAGAAATTAGACCAAATGTAACCTGCTGGAATGGGTTTGATTTATGTTCCTTTCATCCTTCTGTTCTTAGATGAAATGGTTATTGCTCTCCACCCCAGCTGAAAGAGAAGTATTAAACGTTAATAATCACTATCTCGTGATGCAACCACAGTTTATTTGTTTGAAATATTTGCTTTTCTTATCTTGATGTATATACTGGAATGAAGAGTCTTTCCTGAATTACCTCATTGCAAACATTTCAGTAGTGATTCACAGCACTCAATATGCACAAAATCATCTAGAATTTTTTAAAATGCAGATTTCTTCACTTTAACTCCAAAGTTTGAGTTAGAAATTTGAATCAGGCCCAAATAATCTGCATTTTGCAAAAGCATTCTTACTGAGTTTAATGAAGATGGTCTATTGACCTTTTTTTGAGAAACTTCCATTTGGAGACTATGGAGAGGTCAAGATTTCTCTCACTTGCTAATGGTGCTTCCTTATCCTCTCACATTCTTCCCTCTACAAATAAGTCAAAGCATGTATTATTCATTATCTTAAAAGAAGAGGCTCAAAATAGAACATTGGCAGAACTAGGGTAGATTAGATTTTATCATTATCCCTTTGCCATTCATCTGCTTCTCAGGCACAGTCCCTTGCCTGCAGGGTGTATTTGTGCCCCATCCCCACCCCATCATTACAGGTTTTTTTTTGTTTGTACCTGGGATCGAACTCGGATCCTTGCACTTGTGAAGCAGGCAGCAGAACCACTGAGCTAAATCCCTGGCCTGGGAATACACATTTAAATGAGATATAACCTGATGATAGCTAACAAGGAATAATGATAATGATCTTTCCCAAGGAGAGCTGCTCATTTGCTTACTCATTGTAAGTCAGAGAAACTTGAGAGGTGACCCATTACTTAATAATGACTATGGCCCCAAAGGTGGTTCTGTTAGATCTATGCGAATGTGGATTGATTAGTGAATTTTGGTTTATTTTGTCAATAAAATCCTGAACCACTGCAATATTTGTTTTTCCCACTTTGAGGTAGAACTAATGAAGTTCTTGAACTCTAACTAGAAATTTGAAGCAAAAACCCATATATGAGAATAAATGTAAAAGAAGGGATGAATTCCAAATGGTATTATTCCCTATGTAATTTCACAAAAGAAAGTGAAGTCCAGTAATTTTCCAGTCACTCTGACCAGAGGAGATGGGTATGCTGTGATTATTCAGATAAAAACCAAAACAAACACAAACACCCTAGAAGGCTATAATGATAACCTAGTTGGCCCTACCCATATAATAAAGTAACAGGCTAGATATCAGATTCCCACTTTACAAGAAATAGAGAATGGACGGATTAGAGAATGAATGGCTCCTCATGATCATTAGTGAATATTTAATTAAAGATTATTGCCAAAGCAAACTAAGGAATAGTTAATAAAATTGATGAACTTGTGTAGCTAATTAAGATTATTTGGTCAATATAGAAACAAAACAAATTTGATTTGGTTTGTTGCCTTCTCGCCTTCCCAAATGAGATCTCTACTACCCCAACTTCCTGACCTTTAAAGAATGTTCCTCTTATCTGTGAACAAATTGTGTTGTTAATTGGGTAATTAATTTTAAGTTTTAGACCTCCATCCTTGCTTTATTGAGGGGAATTACTTTAAAAAGGAAAAATGTGTCCTGGCCCAGCAATTATCAAGGGAGTTGTCTTGGGGGAGGGTGAAGGTGATTTTCCTGTCAATCAACCTTTAAAAGCACTTAACAAGAGATTTAGTAAGTCTCCTTTTTCCAGTGATAAGCTGTCTAGCCAATTCATTCTTAGAATTGAACTTTAGCTAATTTATCTACATTTGCACAATAAAAATCAGTGTCACTTCAGATCCTCCTTGATGTAGGTTCCATCTAGCACAATGGAAACAATACACTCCAAAAAAGTAGTGAAGGGTTGTTTCAAATTTGTATTTGTGTGTGTGCACGCGGCCTAGGTGTAATTATCAGGTTAGTGTTGGGTCAGTGGCTAATGTCCATGTGAGTGCTGAGTGCCACAGGGAAGAACTCTTTGGTTACAAAGTTGAACAGCTGTTTAGTTCTGAAGGATGCTTGTCTTATGGTGGATATCAGTCCTTGGGAATGTAGAGTAAAATGGTCTTTTGATATGACATTACAGATTTCTGGGGGAAAATCAAAACTTCTTTTTTTGGTTTTCATTTATATGGTCAAGAGTAACATCTTACCAAAAAGAAAAGAATAAGAAAGAAAAAAGAATAGGGTGTTAGGACCCAAGACTTCATTGCTAGGTAAGCACTGTTCCATTAAGCTGCACCCCCAGCCTCTTAGAATTCACTTTTGAAAGCTAAAAGACACAGAATTCACATTGATCACCAGCAGTGTTTCCCAATTACAGCCAATGGTCCGGAGTTTATCTTTTTATATGGAAGACAGACAGAGACAGTTTTAAGAAAAGTCTCTTTGATTTGTGTGCCTTGTGTGATTCTCAACAAGGAGTGATTCTGTAGCCCAGGGGCCTATTAGCAATATGTGGAGACATTTTTGATTGTTATGATTGAGGGGTGCTGTTGACATCTAATGGATGGAAGCTAGAGATGCTGCTAAAAATCCTACAATTCACAGTAAAGTCTGTTACAACACAGAATTTTCCATTCCCGTGTTTAGGTTGAGAAACTCTGAAGGCTTGGTTTAAATTTGTGAAGCATTCTTCCTGTACCATGTCCAGAAGTGATGAGATAAAATAGAACAATAATAGTTACCAACTTAAATGTATATAGGATTTATTTAAAGTTAGATACAATTACCCATTTTTATCGACATGAAAGGTAAGAGTTATAGAGAAAAATGCATAACCTCCCCTAGCATTCTGATAGTGATGAGGCAGGCCCATAGTTTAGAGTCGCTTCTACTTCAATTTCTATGCCTCAGAAAAATTATAGTTCATTGATGTCGTCAAACTTGTAAAAGCTAAATTGTCTGCAAAGCTCTTTGGGAGGCTTTTTAGTTTTCATGACTATGTTGCACATGTTTTTCTGAGTGATCAATAATAGACAACAAGGTTTCACAGACATGAAACCAGTAAGGGGAGAAAGTTTTTAGAATGGGCCAATGTTTTCTTCTTTAACTGCTCATCATACACTTTATTTCTTTGGGCTAAGTACCCACTCATTAAAGATGGCATGTAGATTATGGAAAATATCCTCGCTAGATCCACACAGGATCTCACTTCCTGTTTTCAAGAACATAGTAAGTCTAAGCACAGGCCCTGGGTACAGGGCTTATTATGATATGTGCATAAACTACTTCATTAGGGCATAAAACACATATGTGGTCTCAAAAAATTTGACATTTTCCCTTTAATTTAGCATACCAATATCACAAGTGATAAAATAAAGATCAGATCACTTCCCATTGGAAAACCAAGGGCAAGAGAATTTAAATTAGTCATTCATTTATTTATTTATGCATGCATTCAGGAAATATTTGTTGAATGCATACCAAGTACAGATCACTATAATGAACGTTATAATAGACTAGAGAATCAAATGTGGAATAAAGAGCTTGAATTCAAATCCCTGAAACCCTAGACTAATTTATTTTTCTATGTAGTTCTGATCAACATGCTAGAATTATTGTTTAAATATCAAATTATAAATAATATATATTAAGGATTTATTATAATGTGCCCAAAACTCCAAGGGCTTTACATACTTTATCTCATTTAATCCTGTAATAACCCAGTGAAATAGGCCTTGTCACTATCCTCTTTCTTACAAATGAGGTCTGTGAGGCTCAGAAACAGAAAGTAGCAAAAGCCCATAGCTCAACAGTGGCAGGGCTGATTTTCATTTGATGTGTTGAACTCCAAAGGCTGATGACTTACCCATCTCATAACCTCTGCTCTTTGTTCTCTGGACTTTGTCTGTTACTTATCTCTTCTACTCTAACCAACTGGAGGCCAGGATGATCCTAGCCTGACATGTTTCCTGAAAGTCATTAGTTAATTTAAATTGAATATACAACTAGACATGTGTCTTCCAAGAAGACAAAGATTTGGAAGGGTAGTTTTTCTGCCATGGGCTGTAATTTATGCCACAAACATTATATGGAGCCTTAATGTTCCAGAACAAATACCTGGTAAGTATTGATCCATTCTGAAACCCCAAGTGGCAGACTAGCTCCCACCCAGGAGGATTCTACCCATGACTGTGTGCTGTGCTGCATTTAGGTCACCCGGGGAAGTTTCAGAAGTAAAATAGGTGTGTGAGCGTAGATAAGTGTATTCATACATATATGTATTTACATGTCTTCTAGTTTCACCTTTGACTTTAAAACCTTTTTGTAAAATTCAAATCAGCTCAGAAATCCAAAAGAATTGTGTGTTCCCCCAACATCTCATTGTTACTGCTGTAGGTTGGGGGAAAGAGGCAGCTGCAGAAAAGGAGCTGCACTGACATAGATGAGAGAGTGTGAGTACGCGTGTGTGTGTTGATGTGTTCTGTGTTTGTGTATAAAGCTACATATATATGTATATATGTGTTTACATTTATCTAAATGTATATATATAAATATATATCTACTATATATATGTATACACACATGAAACTCATAGTTTGAAACTCTTTGGAATTTTGAGTTTGGGAAAATTATTACAATTTATATTTGGTTTCCTAGAAAGTCTACTATATTTCTGATTTCCAACATTTTCTTCCACTATGAATGTATATATTTATTTGTAGTACAGAGAATATGATTGGAATACCTCGATTTAACATTATTGGATACAAAAGTTCATTTCAAGAACTGTCAAACTTATAAAACTGGCTTTCTTATTAAACCATTTGTTGGAATTTCAAACTATGTGTTTTCAAACTTGTTCATTCCAAAAAAAAAAAAAAAATTAAAAATCCAAATGAACAGTGATGATTCTTTGGAACAAAAGAAAAAGAAAATATAGGTATGGGTAGCACAAAACCAGTGATTATTGGCTTCATGGTACATATTGGATAATCCCCTGTCATCTCCCACTTGTTTCTATTTTATCATTCGTGGTGGTCTCTATGGCTTACATGATGTATAGGTGGAGCTAATTGTTTAATTATTTTGAAGCTATGGTAGATAATTTATAATATGCATATTGTAAATAGATACTAAAGCTCAAGGGCACATTGTATTAATAACCAAACACTCTCTAGTCTTCTGCAAAGAAGTCTTTCAGCCTGTTTATACAAATACCAAAATAGTTGCTCAAAGAAGGAAATGAAATAAAATGTTATTTATTTTGGCATTCTATACATATCACAACCAAATGACTGAATTTTGGGCACTCCTACAAATACAGTAAGTTATGGTCTCGTTTATAGCCATGGGCTTTGCCTCTTACTGGAAAATATGAAAAGTGTTTAAGTCAACCTATGCAAACAGAATTTCCCCGTTGCTCCTCGGGATCTATTTGTATGTGAACAAGTCTATCCCTTCAGAAACATATGGTTCCCAGGCCAGGCCTGGGAAGTTGAGATACCAGGCACAGACTCCTCCTCTGACACACCTAAAGTACCTGTGAATGAAGCAAATATAGTCATTCATTTTTTTCCCTATAAGTCCCTTGAAGATTGATCTTAAAAGCATTAGGAAAAAGTTCTTTTATATTATAAATATTCTAATTATTTAAATATTTATATATTTAAATATTCTAATTAGGATTAGGAACACTTAAAGGAATGATTATTTTTCTCCAAAAGTTTGGAACAGAAGGAGATTTTACATCATCCTGGCTTCAAGTTTCCTTGCCATTTTTCTTTGTTTATTTTTAATTTCAAAGGAGAATGTTGAATCAGGAGAATTTTTCTTAAGACACTCTGCTTAATTATTTTTTTTAATCATGAGGAGTGGGGAAGTGGGAGTGCCAGAACTCATGACCTTGTTTCTGTTCTAAAAAATAGATTCATAAATTGCTGAAAAAATATACTACTTAAGATACACAGAAACACCAATTTAGGGAAGCTGCATTTCAGAGCCCAGTGAAAGTTGTTAATGGAATCTGCTTTATGTGGGTCACTCCTTAGATTGGTCATAGTGTTCAGCTTAGTCTGCAAAATAAAGAATCTTTCTGTTGGCTGAAGGAACTTAAATAAAAATCTTAGTTAAATTCATGTTTCCTACATCTTTTATAACCAGGACAGTACTGGGTAGAACCTAAAAAACAAAATAATTTATACAAGTTAAATTGACATGTTTAAATAATATCAGCACGACCCTTGACACTTACAAAATTAAGGACCCTGTTGATTAGATTACCTGGAGATCTTCAAATATATTTTACCTGGGATTGTCAAGTTCTTCTTTCTGTCTCTGATGCTTTGAATGTGATCCCAGCACAGACAGACAAGTCTGAATTTTGCTGGAACTTACAATGGCAATTTATTAGGGCCTTGCTCATGTTACTTTTTCCTGACCTGAATCAAGCACTTGATGACTTGGGTCAGTTTCTTGCACATTGATGTATACCAAGTGACACCCATTGAAATTACCTCTTCTCTTTTCCAGTGCAGTTTGCTTGTACATAAGTGTAATGTCAAATTGTTTACAGGTTCTTTTTGTGTGTATTTGTGATAGCCGATTTAGCTCAAACTTTAAAGGAATCTGTTTACTGAATGGTGTTAAAATGGATGTGCTTATTACAGTATAAACATCATTAATTATGGACTCACATGAATGCATGTCTACATGTCATCAATTTCCAACAGCTTGGTTATTCAGCAAAAGTCTGTGGTCTGTGAATAGCAAATATACATAAACTACTGTGACTCTAATAACTCAATAACTGTTTTACCTTGGTATGTAACACTGTAGATCTCAGCCTGCTGTATTTTTTTCTTACCTATGTGTTTTTGTTAGACAAACATGCTAAAAAATAGTGATACTAATGTCCCAGTGGAATTGCACACTATTTTGGCAATTATTGGTCCACTCAAAAGGCAACTGCCTATAGATGGAACAACAGCCCTGAGCAACATATAAATATATACATACATATGTATGCAATATCTACAATGCTAATTACTACCATCTATTCTCACTGCCAATGGAAACAAACTACTATTTTCTTTGAAATCACTGATAGATACAAAATTTATTTGCTATTAACTGCTTTCATATTCTGTTTAGTTCTTATAGTATGGTAGATGATACAGGTGCAGTATCAGTATTGTAAAATTGTATGGTGAAAACTAAAAAAGTCATTCTGTGGATATATTTTAAAAGGCAGAACAGAAACTATATTTCAGATTCTTGTGTGAAAATAATTACAGAAATAGGTAACTATTTTTTATGTGTTTCCATAAATGACTCCATTTCATATACATTGTAATTTAGCACCAATCATAATAAATCATTTCATAACATTTAGTTGTTATATATATTTTCAGAATATATGAGAATGATGATTCAACATTATTTCATGTGAATTTAAGAATTTTACATAAAAGATAATTGCTGTTGCAATTAGCTTGTTTCCAGTTTGGTGTGGGAACTTGCTGATTTGGGCTACAAAAAAAGAGAAAGCTTAGTAAGTTGATTATTTAATATATTTAGAATGAAACTGCAATGGATGGATGCCTTTCTTGCCCCTGCCTCTTGTTAATTGTGTGTTGCACTATTTGCTTATTTATTATTTATCAAACCTCTTTAAACTCTAGTTTCCTCATCTATAAATAAGAGATAAAAAATAATAGATCATAAGATTCCTGTAAGAATTAAATTAGATAATCCAAGAAAAGCATTTTTCAGTGTCTAACACGTTAAAAAGATGCTTAATAATGCCTATTTATTTTCATTACTATTACTCAAATATTCAAATTTTAGAGTTTGGCTTTAACACATAAAATATATGTATGTATATATATGTATATATATGTATATATATTTTTTCTCTTTAGTATTTCTACTTGTTATGCTTTTTAATCAGAGGAGGAGATTACAAAGAGAAAAAGAATTCTTGAACTTGTAGGAGTTCTAGAAATAATTTGGACTTTTGGTAATGTGAAGTGTGTTTATTAGAACTCTTCTCCCATGATGTGCACTCAAAATATGGAAGGAATGGGATGATGTACAGTTTGAGGAATATAACCTCTTTACACAAACCACCTTTTAATTTTTAAATGCTCTTTATATTTAAAGTCCTAGATGTTTTGCAGAAAAGGAAATTGCAAACTTCATTTTCTCAGAATTTCCCAGACTTCTCTCACCAAGGAGACTTACAGTTTGGGTTGGGAAGTGCTGATCTAGCCAGTCTTTTCCTTTTACAGGAGGGAAAAGCTGAGGCCCAGATAGGGGAGGGTGTGTTAAAGGTGTGGAGGTCCTGGGCTTATAACCTCACCTATGGAATCAGGCAAGGGTACTCTGTCATAAATTACTCTCATGTAAATGGCTGGCAAGAGTAACAAGGTTGTTCTGAAAACTACTTCTAAAGTTACAGCATCTGCTTTGCTCAGATCCAGAGTAGAGTCAAATGAAGTACTGAAAGCCAGGCAGGTGAAAGGTGAGAATAAATGTGCAGTAATATTTTAGAGTCAGTCACTGCTGAGATTGCTGATTTTCAGATATTGTCATCACTGTGAAACCGATATTGGACCACACTGAACTTCAGCCCACTAGAATGATAAGCTCTTACATATACCAAAGTGGTGAAGGCATTTGGAGAGGAATTTTCCTATGAATTCTTATGTGGGAAGCTATGGGCTTTCTTCTGAAAAACATAGGGAAAAGCCCCTGTGTCAAGAAATTGTGAAGTTAATGACCCACAACACTCTAAAAATTGTTTAAGTAGAGCCATAACTTCCTTAGATTTAGGTTACAGAGAAAGACAGAGCCACCATTCCTAAAGGATACAGACAAGCATTTACATAAGGAGGAAATGTTGGATATCAATTTAACTGACTGTAGCCTTAAAGGAAGAGAAACAGCACGTAATTTGTCACCATTTTTCTGCCAACTACAGAAGCTATTTTGTTCACAAATCAAGAGTTCTAAGAATATTATTGAGTCACTAGAGAGTGATATGAGTGGTGAGAATACAAAGTTGTTCTCTTGACTTACCTGGGAGACTGGAAGAAAAAGAGGGAATGTGGGGAATCCAGCCAGGAATATACAGTACTGGTGGTGGACCAGGAGACTCTCTGCTTCTGCTCAGTGGAGATATTTGGGTGGACGATTTTCTCATTCACCTCAGCACTGTAGGTGCTACACATAGCCACCGTCCAAAAACTCATTCTTCTGATATATTGAGTTGAGCAGAACTTGATCAGAAAGATCATAGCTTGTGGAATGAGGTCAGTAAAATAGGCAAAACACCACCCCCTCAGACCATAGTTCATCTCCCCTCCAATTTTAATCCAAAGGCAGAGTTCCTTCCTATGCCTACAAAGCACTCTGAGCTCCATCAATCTCTCCCCACCCTCCGTGGTAGCTGCCACTGAAAGTGGTCCTGATAGGTGTTTATCCCAATAGGGGGGCAGCTAAATCTCCTGGCCAGGCAGAACAGCAGTATCTTTAAATAAACCAACTTCACTTTTTAAGCCTTAAAAATAACAATGTGTCAGCAGCAAAGGCCCAGACAGGCAGGTTTTTCAAATGCTCCAAATGCCAGAGAGCTCCAAGGGGCTCCCATGAGGCCATTTCTTGTTCTTGCAATCATGTCATGAAAGCACCAAGGACAAAGTCTGGGGATGCAATGCATCCTTGATTTTTCTCTTTCCTGTGATCCACTGCAAGCCCAATTAGGGTAAAGAGAAGAAAAACACTCTGCATGCCTTGAAGGCGCCTAGTACATTGAAATGGAATTGCTGTTCTCTGTAATTAGGTCTGAGTTCACAAGTACTGTCCAGATCAACCTACTCCTTGGTGGGTATGAAGCAACTTGACAGCACCTAGACATATAATCACAAAGCCACCTGCACGTTGTGATACAAGAAATCATTTCTTCTCTCCATTCCCTTGGACTCTCCACTTCTATCTGTGCACTTCAGCTTCTTCTTTTTTTTTTTTTTAATTCTGTTTGCTCTTCCTGCATCTAGAGTATAGAGTTTAATAAATCACAGCATCGCTTATTTGATCCTCCCAAACAAACATACTCTCCTCTCTGGGTCTCAGTTTCCTCATCTGATTTGTAAATGAAAACTTGGAAAGAGATTACTTTTGCACAATTTTGCTATCTTTTTTTTAATATGAATTTTTTACCTAGGCTTTGGCTGGTCTCCTACTTGTCAGAAGGGCTGGGGTGGGGTTTGAGGTTTGGTGATTCTCACAAGTTAACCAGTTCAGATTGCCTTTCTCTGAGGTCTATCATATAAAATGAAGGGCAAAAAGAAAGTGAGCAGGATGCTGGTAGATTGTAGACTTAAAATATATTCTACCACAGTTATTGTGAATGAGTGTGCTGTCCTTGCTGCTCTATCTGTGGGAGTGAAGTGG
Organism: Heterocephalus glaber; assembly: GCF_000247695.1. Next base: position 3,766,034 of record NW_004624774.1, read on the forward strand.
ACACACAAGCCCTTCTGCTGCTATTTTCTATACATGTGCAAACTGATTGACTCATTTTCCATATTATCTAGAGCTCTATTTTTTGTTTTAGCAAGTGCAGCATGAGTTAACATCTTTAACATAGATAGAAGGGACATAATTGAAAAGGATGGAGAAGTAGTAAATTTATGGAGTTGGACATGAAAAGTGCCACAAGGGGCAGCAATTGTTCTTCCTCCTCTTGCCCTCAGAAGAACGGCCTTAAGCACCCAAAAATAATAAGGTATCTGCTTAAAAATAAAGAAAAAGGAGATGAATGCCCTACTCTCTCTGCCCCTGATATTAGCAAACATAGGAGAGTATCAGGAAGGAGAGAGATGTTAGAAACAACCAGGTCTGCACACCTGAAGCATAAGAGATTTTTGCCTGCTAGAGTAAATGAATCGCATGGTAATTACCTTGATCCACTCTTTAGAGAGCTGCTACTTGAAGATCCCTTTGGAAAACCCAGAATTTCTGCTCACAATGGAATGAAGTGCACAATGCCTTCTGGTACTTAGAGTTTACATGAGTATGCTTGTTCATAAATCTAAAATTTTGAAAACTGATGCAAAAGTTTGACATTTGGAAATGATTGTATTATACTTCCCATAACATAACTTGTCATGGCTCTGTACAGGTACTAAATATCTTGCTTTGATATTTCTGATGCTTTGAGAAAATGGTGGAAATCGAGCAGATTCAAAGTTTAAAAAAATGTATAGAAATATATCTACGACAGTTTTTCCCTGTATTTTGTAGTATTCTTTTATTAATAAGTAAATGTCAGCCAAAGAGAGAAACATACAAGGGGTGTCTGCTTGTTTGAATGGAGAAGATGGATTATTTTCTGTTTTGACATGCAAGTAATAGAGATACCATCCTCTTAGGTCCAAGACAATGAAACCATCCAAATAGAAAGAGGTCTTGACTCATGAACTCAATTGATTCCTGAGGGAGGATTAGTTGTAAGTCAGTATAGCTGAGATCTGGATATTACCTGGGTACACACTATAGACAACAAGAGACAGATGATGGCTAGGGATGTAGCTCAGTGCTACATCCTGCCTGGCAAGCTCAAGGTCCTGAGTTTGATCCCCAATACAAAAACAAACCCACAAAAAAACCAAGAGGCAGATGAATCTTCCATTAAACTAATTAACCCAAATTATTCGTATGTCAGGCTGGTTGTAACTGTAAGGCTCACTGTATAAAGGACTTAGATACAAGGAGTTCTGGAAGTATCCTATCAACATTAAAGGCAACACTGAGGAAGTCTCAACACAAATAAAGACCTCTGAAGTTATATCTTCTTAAAACATGGGGAAAAGAGCAAAATAACAAGAGATCAAATAATTATATGCCACAATATTACATGACCTTAAAATATTTTTACATGGATTTAGTTTCATTTACTAACCTTATGAACTTTTCCTTCTCCAGATCTTTCCCTCCCTCTAACACTATTTCTGCTTCTGTTCTGATTATTTAAATTTAAATTTTCAGAATAATCCTACAAAAGAGGCAGAAAACAGGCAGCTAGTTCTAGAAAGAGAAGAGCAGGACAAACCCAAAGTTCATAAAAGGGAGGAAATTATAAAGACCAGGGCAGAAATCAATGAAATGGAGACTAAGAAAACAATACAAAAAATCAATGAAGCAAAGAGTTGGTTTTTTGTAAGAGTAAACAAAATTGACAAACCCTTAGTCAACCTTATCAGAAAAAGAAAAGAAAAGACTCAAATCCAGCACTTAGCAATGAAAACAGTGAAATTACAACTGACCCAGCAGAAATCCAGAGAATCATCAATACCTACTTCCAGAACCTATACACCAATAAGATGGAAAACACAGAAGAAATGGATGTGTATGAATTACCAAAGTTGAATGAAGAAGACCTAAAAATTCTAAACAACCCAATATCAATCAATGAAATTGAAAACATAATTAAAAACTTACCAACCAAGAAAAGTCTGGGTCTTCTTGGCTTCACCACTGAATTCTACAAGACATTTAGAAAGGAAATACTGCCACTACTGTTAAAACTCTTCAATGAAATTGAAAGGGAAGCAATACTCCCGAAATCATTCCTGAAAGCAAACATCACCTTGATCCCCAAATCAGAGAAAGATGCAACCAAAAAAGAGAACTATAGGCCAATCTCACTAATGAACATAGATGCAAAAATCCTTAATAAGATACTGGCAAATAGAATGCAGAAGATCATCAAGAAGATCATACACCCTGATCAAGTGGGATTCATCCCAGGGATGCAGGGATGGTTCGACATATGCAAATCAATCAATGTAATACACTATATCAATAGAGCCAAGGACAAAAACCATATGATCATCTCAATAGATGCAGAAAAAGCATTTGACAAAATCCAACACACATTTAAGATAAAAACCCTACAAAAAAATCAGAATAGATGGTCTCTACCTCAATCTGATAAAAGCCATCTATGAAAAACCGATGGCCAATATCATACTAAAGGGTCAAAAACTGAAATCCTTCACACTAAATTCAGGAACAAGACAAGGATGTCCACTATCACCACTCTTGTTCAATATAGTTTTGGAAACATTAGCCACAGCAATTAGACAAGAGAAAGAAATAAAAGGAATAAAGATAGGAAATGAAGAAGTCAAATTGTCATTGTTTGCAGATGACACGATAGTTTACATAGAAGACCCCAAGAACTCCACCAAAAGTCTTCTAGACTTAATAACCAAATTAGGTAAAGTAGCTGGATACAAAGTCAACACACAAAAATCAATAGCTTTCCTCTGCACAAACAACAGACTCACTGAGAGTGAAATAGAGCAAACAATTCCTTTCACAATAACATCCAAAAAAATGAAATACCTAGGAATCAACCTAAGAAATCAAAGACCTCTTCTCTGAAAACTATAGCACTTTGAAAAAAGATATTGAAGGGGATATCAGAAAATGGAAAGACATCCTTTGCTCCTGGGTAGGAAGGATCAACACAGTGAAAATGGCTATACTTCCAAAATTGCTATGTAGATTCAATGCAATCCCAGTTCAAATCACAGCAACATATTTCATGAACCTTGAGAAAACAATCCAAACATTCATTTGGAACAATAAGAGACCCAGAATAGCAAAAGCAATTCTAGGTAACAGAAACATGGCAGGGGGTATTACAACACCCAACTTGAAACTATACTACAAAGCTACTGTGATAAAAACAGCACGGTACTGGCAAAGAAACAGACCTGAAGAGCAGTAGAACAGATTAGAAGATGCAGAAACAACTCCAGGCACACTCAGCCACCTCATCTTTGACAAAGGAGCCAAACACCCTCACTGGAGGAAAGATTGTCTCTTTAATAAATGGTGCTGGAGAAATTGGGTTTCAACTTGCCAAAGACTAAAACTAGACCTATATCTCTCTCCATGTACTCAACTAAAATTGAAATGGATTAAAGATCTAAATATAAAAACAGAAACACTGAACTGGCTGGAACAGAGATTAGGGAGAACTCTTGAAGACTTTGGGGTAGGAAAAGACTTTATGAACAAAACCTGTTCCCTGTGAGCTAGCACAAGCAATCAACAAGTGGGATCTCTTTTTACTAAAAAGCTTCTGCACAGCCAGAGAAACCACCAGCAGTATGAAGAGACAACTCACAATGTGAGAAAAAATTTTCACTAGCAGTCCCTCAGACAAAGGTCTTTGATCTTGAATCTATAAAGAACTTAAAAAAATCAGACCTCTCAAATTTCAAGACCCAATCCAAAAATGGGCATCTGAAGTGAACAGACATTTCTCACACAAAGAAGTAGAAATGGCAAATAAATACATGAAAAAATGTTCAACATCACCGGTCATTCGAGAGATGCAAATGAAAACAATGCTGAGATTCTACTTCACTCCAGAAAGAATGGCAGCTATCATGAAATCAACCAACAACAAATGCTGGCGGTTCTGTGGGGAAAGAGGAACCCTGCTCCACTGCTGGTGGGAGTGTAGACTGGTGCAAGCACTGTGTAAATCCATATGGAGATACCTCAAAGAACTAGGACTTGAAGTCCCATTTGACCTAGTTATTGCCCATCCCCAAAGATTTAAAAGAATCATTCCACAGTGATATATGTGCATCCATATTCACAGCAGCACAGTTTGTAATAGACAAATCTTGGAAACAGCCCAAATGCCCATCAACCGGAGACTGGATCAAGAAAATGTGGGTTTTAAAAAATAAAGTAGAGTACTACTCAGCCATCAAAAATGAGAAATTAGAGACATTTATTGCTAAATGGATGCACATTGAGGTGATACTCTTAAGTGAAATAAACAGGCCACACATATGTAAATACCAAATAGTTTCTCCAGTGTGAGAAACTGAAAGTGTAAATAAGGATTAAAACGTATAATAGATAATGTGAAATAGGAAGAAAAGGGGCAAAGGGGAAAGGGAAGTGAGAGGGGCAGGGGAAAGGAAAGAAGGGAATGGAATTAATAGGAGAAAATGAAAAAATGGAACAAAGTCTTTGTAAATAGGGAGGGATGGAGAGGTTGAAGTCAGAGCAGGGGAAGGGGGAAAAATAAGAAACAAGAGAGTATGTAAAGGTGCATATCTCCAATAATGAATATCATTATAATTGTACACCTAAAATGTACCAATAAAAGGATATACAAAAAAAATAAAGAAAATAGGCATCTAGGAGTAGGGATGAAATAACTTCTGAGACTGTAAGAGAAAAAAGGAGGTCTAGTGCTTGGCTTCCCAAATCCTACTGCGTGGGTAAGCAGAATAGAACTGCAGAATCTCAGAATCTATCCTTTACCTAAGACCTATTGGATCACAATCTGAATTTTAATAGACACAGGTAAGTCACATCAAAGCTTAAGAAACATCAATCTGAGTCAATAAAGTATGGCAAAATTAACAGTGATAGCCTCAAAGGCAAAAAGGAGGGTTGAGGAGGAAGGTGTGTATGGAAGGGCAGTTGTTCTCACCTTTGATATTAGGTAATGTGGAGGTTGCCATGTGGGCGTAAAAAGCTTTTACTTTTGAATGGAATTATATGGGTTCAGTGTGAAAGTTTAGCAGTTAAATATATACAAAAATGAGATAAATAGATATTACTATAGTTAATATTTTATGTTACCTTCCACTTTCCTTGTACATATTTTATTCAATAAATAAAATGTTTATTTAAGGCACATAAATTAGGTACAAAATAATACAATATAATGAATAAATTTCACACATATATTAATATGTACACATGCAGTTATTTATGTGTGAAACATCAATTATATATTTATGGGAATGTAGATGCTGTGTTGTAGCTTTCATTTTATGATTTTAAACTTTAACTTTTTATGCAAGTACATTTTAGGAAGAATCATTTCATTAATAATATTAGCTTTTTAACTAACTATTAGTACTGAAAAGATCAACTATATTAAATGTTGGTAAGTATGTAGAGCAAGGAGAATTCTCATACTCTGCTGGTGGGAGAATAAAATGTGAGTTACTTTAGAATCTGTTTAGCATGGTTTAGAAAATTTCAGTAAATGTTTCATACTGGAAACAACTTATATGTCCATTGGTGAAGTGAATGCAAATGAGAACGTGTACTTGATGTTTCCATTTAAGCAAAGTTCAAAACAAATCAAAACTAAGTGAAGATGTTAGATACTGGTATGCTTCTAGAGGAGCAGGTGTGCATAGTAACAAGGATCAGGCCTTCTGGAGAGTCAGCAATGGCTTATGTCTGCACCTGGATGATCAAGAAATATATTTCAATAAAGCAGTTTAATAACATCATAAATTACAGACAATCCCACACTTAAGCTGGTTCAACTTGTGATTTTTCAACTTTACAGTGCTGTAAAAATAATTGACATCTGGTAGAAATTGTACTTCAGATTTCGAACTTTGATCTTTTCCTGGATTAATGACGGGGAGTGGTGTACTCTCTAGGGAGGCTAGGCAGTGTGGCCACGGCTGAAGCTCCCAGTCAGCCACAAGATAGGGTAAACAATGGGTGTTCTGTGTACTGTGTTACTCAGTTATGATTTTCAGTAGATTAGTTAAATTCAACCTACAGTGGCTTCATTGGGTTGTAACTCCATCATAAGCTGAGGAGCAAATGTAGTTCCTTTCATTTGTAGAAGTTTTAGAACCTAGATTATATCAATTGCTATTATCATTTTGAGATATTCCCTCTTCTGTTATTTTTAAAATACTGTTTTTGTCCTAAACCCATATGATGCATACTTATTAAAAATCCCAAAAGATCAAAATGTGTAAACTTGAAAAGGAAAATCTATAGCTATTCCACTCCACAGAGATAAGATCTGTTAAAGTTTAATGTTTATTCAGAAGTGTTGCTTTAAAAGTAAATCTTTAATTTTGCTCTTTCATTAATGGGGATTTGTTGACCCATCTTTTCTTCTCCTTCTCTTTCTTTTCATCACTTCTTAGGGTTTCACTTATTTTCTTGCCCATAGCATCCCATGAACTAACCTCTACCCTCACTGCTACTTGTGCTGCTGGGTTACATGTTTGAGAGTTAAAAAAGGAAATTAGCTTTGATTGGGATTCTACAGGTCATCCTGTAACTTGCTTACCTTATACAAAAGCCAGGAGTCCTCCTTTAAATACTTGGATTCCTCCCAAGTCTCAGGCTAGTCTGGAGCAAGTGAGAGAAATGGAAACAACTGGTGACACCAGGCCTCACTCATCTCTCACTCTGCTGAAAACACTAGTGCTCAGTGGTTAAGTCAGTGGTTATAAAGTGGAGCCATGTTTACTTTCTATGGGACATTCATAATGTCTGGAGACAATTGTAGCGGTCATAACTTAGGCAGTGATATTACTTGCCTTTAGTAGGTGGGGTCAGGATATTGCTAAACAGTCTACAAGTGCCAGAGGAGGTAGCCCCCCACAGCAAAGATTTATCCTGTCTGAAATGTCAGTAGTGACAAAGTTGACATTACAAATGTAGGTGGATAAGTCTCTGAGTGTGTATGCATACCTGCTGGGAAGTTCACTTCAACCGAGACCTCCAACTAGCTATGTAGATAAATAACCATCCACCAATTGTCTTCAACTCTAAGGAAGATTTGTTGAAAGAGGGCAGATAATGGCTTAGTTCTTTCTACAATGATTTGCAGCACATGATTCCCTTTCATAGCACAAAAGTCCATGTCACTCATATACATTGGTGCTGCACTGCACAGCGGGAGCACACGGATATATTTAGGTATGCCAAGATTAGTTTTTAAAAAGATAATCAAGGTAGTCTTGTGGAAAATCAGTCCATTAGCACTCCCAAAGAGGCAGTTTGGCAAATACAACCCGAACTAATTGTGAGGCCAGATAGGACCTGGGAAGAAGAGCCACTCAAATCAATGGATGCTGAGCAACACATGTCAGAAAAGGCACTAAGTCAAGGATCCTGATTCTTATTCTGATGCACAGATTCACCAAGGACCATGGCAAGTCAAGTAACAGCCCTTGAACTCTTTTTCCATTGTTTGTAAGTCAATGGAAAGGGGAAGAAAATTAACAGTTACTTATGCTTCTATTTGCTAGACACTTTAATCCTCATCATGGCTTAATGAAGCAGATACAGATAACTCTGCATTATGTATAAGACTAAGAGACATTAAATTACCTGGCCAGTATCACACAACATGACAGCAAGACAGCAGTAAAGGCAGAATTTTAGTTCAAGTGCCCTGATCTCTGCCCCCCACCCTCCCTACCTTTACATAGATCCTGTCTTCTCATGCTCTCAACTTGTAAAACAGAGATGATAACATGGATTTTCTGTGAAGATTTACTTATCTAAAGCACACAGCCTAAGAAAACCAGTACATATGTAGTAAATGCTGAGTAACTGGTAACTTTTATCATTACCTTTCTTGACATTTATGTTAAAATAAATTTGCCTTTATAAGAAATAGCTATAATAACAATGAAATTAAGCCATTATTACATATTAATTTTGAGGCAAATATGTATAATTTCTTTGGAATATAGAAGAATTTGTCTTTCTGGCTAAATCAAGAGAGGATCTTGACCTGAAATTCTAACCTGGAGGCAAAAATTAGGCTACACAGGCTTAAGTGCTACATTTAACAAGCAGGGGTTTCACCTGCCCTCAGGCAGACAGATGGGGGTGGTTAAGTGAAAATGTTAATAATGCCAAGGGCTAAGCATTTCCACCAAGAACACGGCAGTGCCGTCTCTCTTGGCTATCGGGCTCTTGGAATACTCTCTAGGGATTTTCAACCATTAAAGTAAATGATCTCAGTCTGGGAGGATGAATAACAGTAAGTTGGGGGAAATATAAGTGTGGGAGACTCTCAAGTCAGTTGTGCACAGAAGCAGTCATTTGCAACATGTGGTTTTAGACTTTCCTGTAAACCACTAGGACCCTGTCCCACCACCAAGTCCACCTGCAAGCCGCATTCTCAGCATCACACCTGTTGTGGCATAAATGACTCTTATTAAAGTTCCAATATTACAGTATTTGGGAGCAACAAATGCATGAATATATTAGCACACATTAACACTATGTTTGTTTATCAGATTAGCAGGTCCCCTGAGGACTGGGAGTTCTTTTGCATTTGTATTAGAAGTAGGAAAGGAGCACTCAGAAGGGCTTGGTCTCTACTGAGATAAGAGTTTCTCAGTACTTTCCTTCTTATGCTATCACAGCTTTGATATTTATAAACTCACTTGTAGACGTGGCATGAAGCCAGGCCAAGAGCGGTTAGAAACTGGCCTGAGGTCAGGAACTAGTAAGGGGAGGGACTTTGAGTGAAAGATAAGAGATTTAACTCTGGATTCCATCCTGGCAGGTTAGCAGCCTCTAGCAGTAAGGCAGGGTGTCCAAAGAAGTGTGGGCTTCCACAATGGAGTTGAAAGTTTAATAGGACAAATTAGTTTTGTTTTGGTTTAAAGCAAGAAAGAGATAAAGTGTGATTGGATAGTTTAGAGAGTGAGATGTGCAAATGTGTGTGAGCATGTGCATGGATGTGGCCTATGTGTATATCCCTGCACCTGTGTTTGTGTGGTCAAGGGAGGGAGTGATGCTCTGCTATGTGCTGTGACTTTGTTTCCTGCAACCAGAATTGAAACAAAATACCTTGGATCTCATTCTGAATCCCTTGCTCTTTTCTTGTTTCTCTAGCAGAGCTAGAAGTGGGATGAGACTTAGGTGGAGTTTGTTACCCCTTGGGTCTCTCTCTCTCTGCCTGGTTGCTGTAATACTTTTGTACAGGTGACAGTCTAAAAAGCACCCAGCACTGGCAGGCCTGACAGCACCTAGAAGGGACAAATGATTGGCGCTTAGGAGAACAATCCCGGGCATTTTTTTGGGGGGTGATTTATTTATTAGTAGTACATATTTTCCATACTTAATGATTACATTTATCATAGAGAGTTGGTACATGTACATAACACATCTTAATTATTTTGTTTTCTACCCCTACTCCTCCCATCCCTCCCTGCTCCTTTCAACTCTTGGTCCCCTCCCCATTTGCAAAAGCTCTATTTCCACTGTTTGTCTTCGATTCTCTTTCTTTCCATCCCCTTTCCCCTCCCCTCCTTCTCCCTCCCTCCCTCCATTTCTTGTTCCCCCTTGCATTTGAAAAAGATCTCCCTATTTGCTATTATTATCTTTTATTTTGTTCTATATGTGTTTGGTTTTTCATGTAAGAGAAACAATGTGATTTTCAAGCTTGTGTATCTGATTTATTGCATTTAATATTACGGTCTCAAGGTGCATCCATGTACCTATGAATGCTTCAAGTTTATCTTTCCTTATGGCAGTGATTTAAATTATGATAGGAAAGGAGCAAGTCTTCATCCAGGCAATTTTTAACCCTGCATTCCGGCTCCAACATTCATAAGGCCAGAGTAGTAGTACACACCATATGTCTAAGTCTTTAAAGATTATAATTCAAGCTTAAGAATTGTTAAATAAAGTGTATTCTATTATCTTAACTTCATCTTCATAACCACAAAATCAAAATGTGTAAAACTCTGGGTTTTAGATAACAGAGACTGTGCGAAATATCAAAGACAATTGAATTTTATTTTTATTACATACATCTGGGTATTTTGCTAATAGACTAGCAAAATATAAATAAGTAATAAAGACATACATAACCCATAAACTGTCTTATACTGTTCACCCAATTTTTCTTGATTTATTTTAGCCAAAGCAAGAACAATGCTCTTATAATGAAGAATTTTTTTCCAAATCACTTGGCATTATTAACAGTAACTATCTTAGGTTTAAAAATATAATTTTATCCGAAATCTCCATGATTTGATTATACATTTTTAAAAATGTAAGTTGCAATACATGTAGTGAGTACAATATATTTTCATGTGTTTTCAAAAGTTATGTTTTCCTGTTTTTCAAATTGAAAAAATTAAAAGGAAAAATGCAAATTATGAATAATGAACCTCAGCAATTAAAACTAATTGTTTAAAAAAGCAATCTTAATTTAAATTACATTTTGAAAATTTAATTACCTCTTATGAAATAGTTTCATATTAATAAACTATTTTCAATTCTATCATCCAGTCATCTAATTGACTTGGGAAGAATCAGTAGTACATACACTATCTCCTTTAGTTTTACTATAACCATGTTTTATAATTATGATCCCCATTTTAAAACAAGGAAGCAGACTCAATAACTTACCCAGTATCACATAGGTAGTATGTGAAAGGACTGCAAACAAAATTAGTCTCATTTTCAAGCCCAAGTTTTAAATATTATGCTGTATTTTTTACTATGGAGATTGTTGAAGGAGTCAGTTTGAGTTCTAGGATGGACTCATCTGGCACTGGCTTCTGAGTTTGGATTAGGGACATGGATGACTCTGGGATCAGGAGCCCTATACTTGAGCTTGACTTTCGAGCAAATCTGTCTTACTCAGAATTCTGCCTTGGGAGCAGCCTGGCCTGGTTTGCAGGTCCCCATTTGTCTTGAGATGCACAGAGTGCTGCCTGTAAGGGCTGTGTTTCAGGATACTGTACAACTTCTATGTGAATGAAATGATCAGCATGTTGTTTGGGCATAGCTGTGTAATCAAAGCCACACAGCCTAGATGGATTTCAGCTAATTGGTTCAGTGGAAACTTACAGCTGGGATGGGATGGGGTGGAGCTGCCTGCCATGTGCAGGCAGAATACCCACAGTCACGTTCCCTTTTTGCAAAACAAATGCCCTACTTTGTAAAGGGGCACCAAGTGGCAGCACACAAATAGCTGAGCTGTTTAACATTTGCAGACGTTCATGATAATGTATCAGCTGTCAATATACAGCACACATATTAGAGGGGATTGTGACAGTATTGCTGACACACTATTGATTTATGGCACAGACTGTTTATCTGTGACAAGAAAACATCAGTTGATATTGACAAATCATCTGAAAATACTCACTTACTTGCACTCTATCAAGTTGAGTGAAATATATAGTAAACTGACTGCCGGGAGTCAAGCTGTATCTACAGGGAAATAATGTCCCTTAGACATTAAATATTCTCCATAAATACATAATTTTCTCCCTGTAAGGCCAAAGACTGAAAACCAGTTATGTTAATAATAAGAAAGAACAATGAGCAAATTTGGAATGTGGTTTGTTTATATAATTCTACCTTGCTCATAGACCTTAAAAATGAGTGTGAGAAATAGCCTGGTGTGCTGTGCTAGACAGACAAAGGATTCTAACATATTAATGAGATGGAAGTATGGCTTTAGCCTGAGAGAGTTATGATCAAGGTGGGTGGTTTTTACTTAAGCTAATGTTTTACAAGCACATTATGGGACTTCCCTCGCCAGTTCCTGTTGGGGGTGGTTATTGAACTGCTGCAACATAGCACTAAATATAATGAAAAGGGTAAGATTTAGTCAGTTGGATAAGATGCAATGCTCCATTTATTCAAACTTTTAAAAGCCCTGAGCATTTTAAGTAAGTGCATAGCCTTTGATCAACAAACCTTTTTAAATTGTGGTGCTCGTTCTGCCAAGCTAGTGGGTTGCATATAGTTTACTTGAAAAAAGATTGTTACTAGTCTATAAATACTGTTTCAAAATTTTTTCCACTCATCCAACCAAGTTTAATTAAGCAGCTTCTATATGCCATGCACCATACCTGGTGGTAGGGCTATAAATGAGAAAAATAGATACATTCCTACTCTCATGGAACTTATATTCTAGTTTGAGAAAGAGACAAAAAATTTAAAATAACTTCAGGTTTTAACAAGTTACATGTAAGAAACAAAGATAGTTGGAAATGGATTTGCCATATGAAACCAGGAAGTCCTCACTGGTAACAGTGAGTAGTGGTGAATATATCTGGACATCTGGTTTTCCTGGGCTTATGTACCCTTGGAGATATAGGGTTAGGGAAGAGAATATATACATTCCATTATATTCTATTGCTTTGACTTTGGGAAAGTCACTTGAGCTCTCAATCTCAATTTCCTCATTCATAAAGTAAAGATAATACCTTTCTGAAGTGTAGTAGGGACTAAATGGAAGAATACGTTTAAAATATGTCACACATAACAGGTAATCAATAAATTAATTGAATCTTTGGCCAGGTGTGGTGGTATATACCTATAATTCCAGCACAGGCTAAGGCAGGTGATCTTGAGTTCTAGGCCAGCATGGACTACATAGCAAGTTCAAGGCCAGCCTGGACTACATAGTTTGAGACCCAGTCTCAAAAAAAATTCACTGAATTTGATAAGTTTCTGAGGTGTATCTCCTATCTCCATGATATTCTTGAGAGTACCAGAGGCTATAAACTTACTTAAAATGCTTCATATTTTAAGAGATTGGAATGAATGGGATGTTGGTTCCTTGCCTAATTGAGACATATTTAGGCTTTTTTTTTATTACATGTAATGTTATAGCACAGGACTTCAATAATGTATTCTATTTCAATATTATATTCCTTTTATGACCAGCATCAATGCCTCCATGGCCTCCACCATGTCCGCTACCTCTACCACTATTAGGACTACTTCTATAAACATCTTATTTTTGTTGATCCATTGTACTATTCCAGACACTATGCCGAGCTGGGGGTTACGTTATCTCAAATCTAATTTCCACAAGCATCACAAGTGATAATGTTGTACTTCTTCATTTTGTAGATGTGAATGTGGAAGTTGTTATGGTTTAGATCTAGAATGTCCCTCAAAAGGCTTGTGTGTTCAGAGGTTGGGCTTTAAGAAGGTGACTGGATTATGGAGTGCTATAATCACGAGTGAATTAATGCTCTGAAGTGTTCAAAGCTGCATATGCTGTGAAGAGGTAGGATCTGGTTGGAAGGGGCAGCTCAGTAGGGGCACGACCTGGAAGTATATAATATCTCTCTCTAGCCGTCCCCCTCCCCTGCTTCCTGATGGCCACGACAAGAGCTTTCCTCTGCCAGACACTTTCACCATGCCATTTGAACCTTGCAACCAGTATGCCACGGAACAAATCCTCTGAAAACAGTTAGCCAAAATAAACCTCTCCTTCTTTAAACTGTGACTGTTGGGTATTTTGTCCCAGATGAGAAAGTGACTAGGACAGAAGCATTCTCTAGGTTAAGAAATTAATTCCACTTCAATTCCCTAGTGAGGAATAAAATTAAGAATCAAATCCAGCCAGCCTAAAAATTCTTCCCATTAGCTGTATATACAATGCATGACCAAAATGAGCTTTTTCTAATGTATGCCAGGGTTCTGATCACGTTGTTAAGGCAGCCATGGGAACCACAGTCTGGTTAATCTAATTATCCCAACCCTGGATTCAGCTGGGCTACCTGGCTGCCTACTTCACAGTATCCCAGATACCACCACCCCTAATGTCCCTTTCAAAGAGTAGCTGAGGCCTAGACACAATCTGGCTCAACAAGTTCTCAATGATAATATTGTAAGAAGAAAGCAGAAGGAATCTCTACCAGTAAGGTGAAGACTTGAAAGTAATAAGTTCTATTAAAAAGCTTCCTCATGAGTTACTAATGAAAGTCAAGAAACTGATATTTCCTTTTTTGATCAGGTCCCTGTTAAGGATTGATTGAACTCACACATTTGCCAATTTACTGAAAATAACCTGAAGTGTCATTAAATGCATTTCCACAGAGTCCAATTTCAATCTGCCCTATCTCTTTGTTTATAGCCACTATTTTCTAGGATACTGCAGAGAATATTCTTTTTCTCCAATAGATCTAATAGGAGCAGGAAGATATTTTGCTGAATTTATAGGAATCCTTTTCCCCGGCTTGCTTAAATGTCTTTAGCTCAGTTGCCTTTTGTTTTTGAGGTTATTCTAGTTTGAGTAAGATATTTGTGGTTTGGCTGTATGTCTTGGAAATCAGTTCTTTTTCAGTGATAAGCATATAAAATCTTTGGGTGCTGTTTCTGCAGTAGGACCATTTTATAGTAAAAAAAAAAAGTCATCACCTTACAGTAAGGTCTTTCTGTAAATTAAGTGATAAAATTGCATTTGATAAGGTCCAAGACCTAATTTATGCCAAAATCTAGATTCAAGTGGAATCTACTTTAATGAGATATTGTCCTGGGGATGAGTGTGTTCCAAAATAAATTAACTAAAGTGACCCATAAAGTATTACTATTCAGTGCAACTAGAAATAAAAGTCACTTGATTCCAGTTACACTGTTTACTCTAGTAAAGCCAACTGGCTTCTTATTGGTCATTGTTGTGACAGTCACAGGGTGATATAATACCTTTCCCTTATTTTTAATCAGAGTTTTGACGAATAATAAAGTAGTCTTATGTAGTTTCTTTTCCAAGGTGGAATTAAGTGAGTGGCTTTCTTGGGGTAGTTCAATCTGCACAATTATTAAAATGGGGAACTTGTTGTTGGTTGTCTGAGTATATGGCTCTTGCTTATTACAGAGCCTGTGCATAGCTAACCTCAGAGGGCTCTTGATATTGATGGCTGGCTGGCTGGCTGGCTGGATAAATCTGCCAGAGAGATGAATGCATCTTTAAATGACAGACCCTCAGTAATAGCATAGAAAATGACATATACAATAATTATCAATATATAGAGACAACAGCAATTTAGTTTTTTTCAGTTTTCCAGGGAATAAATAGAGCAAAAACTCTGTTCATCAGCTATTTTTAAAAATCACAATTAAGCATCCATTTTGTAGAAGAAATAATTCTTTCTTTCACATTTTGAAATATGTACTCCTTCCTGGGTCACTTGTGTTTGTTTACAATATGTCTCAGTGCTGTACTTTTCCCCTTTAGGTTATAAGCATTTTTGTTCATGTCTGGACTCTGTGTTTGACTTTCATCTTCATAGCAGAGACCAGTCTGATTTATTGTTACCTTGTTGCTATAGAATTTACACCTATTAAGTACTTGAAGTGCCTGAGTAAAAATTAAAGTTCCTTCAAAGATAATATTGATTACTCTCTTATAGAAAGAGAGATATTTGTGGATGACTAAGTCTCTAAAAAAATCTGAGGACTAACTTCTTTAGAATACTCGAAAAGTCTATGGAACAGAATGGGGGTTTTAAAGGCAGCTCACCAGTGATCTTTTTTTATTTATTTAAATGGGCTTATTTTGTCACATATTCCTAGGAAAACTTAGGGCTAATAAACAAATATTTCTACTGTTCATTACTTGAGTATGTGTATGATTTTTGAATATTCAATTTGAACCTAGGCAATAAGAAGTTCGATAAACATATTTTACTAGAAAACACTTTTCTTTTCCCAGCCTTTTCTAGGATAATGAAATCCTTTTGGGAATCACTACTCTAATTTCTAGCACTCTAGTTCTATAAATAAGGACACCAAGGGTCTGATGAAAAATAACTGAAAGGATATTCTTGGTTTGATTAGACTGCTGACAATGGGAAAAGATATAAAAAGGGAACTGCTAATGACAAATTTTCCAGTTTAATAATTTTGCCACGGTTGAGCACAGAAGTGGTATCTTAGAGAAGTTGTGTCCTAGATATAGAGAATTATGCAGAATTAGTCATATGACCAAAACCCGCTCCGTACATCTTCTATGAAATGTTTCACTCTTTCAAGATACATTTTCTCATCCTTTATTGATTGACATACAACTAATAACAAAGCTTTCATGATTGATTGAGGGTGTCATGTTACACTGTTTAAATATTATGGTATACACTTTCCATTTTTAACTATGCCCATTATCTTAGTTTTAAAATTGATAATATTGAACATACTCAGGTTAGATCCATTTTTGTAATTAGTCATTATCCATGCCAAATCAGGTTGAGACTTGTTTACCCATTTTCCAGTTATGGTGATCCTACTGATAATTCTGTTTACTGAGCATTTACTAAATGCTAAGAACTTTTCATATGTAACCTCATTTATTCTCAACAACAACCCTATAAAGTGTTGTGGTAACTGGCCTCTTGCATGGCCACTGATGATCCTCATCTCCTGGCATTCACACTTCATGTAACCCATTTGGATATTGAACCTGTAATCCATTGCACATTAGTCCGTGTGATGACAGTGGTGGCAAACCTATGGCATGTGTGCTGCCGCAGGCTGTTTGTATAACTGAAAGCTCTAACTGACCATCATTGGACTATGGCATTATCCATAGTGTGTGACTTCTTTGTCTGGGTAAGAAAAATAATTATAGCCATCTTTCTTGGTATTTTTGATCATTCACTCCAGAAGACACCAACTATGTATGAGGACAGATAACAGCCATAGGAAACCAAAGCCTCCAACCAACAGGCTACGTACACTTCTTGGGTAAGTGAATGAATCATCTGGGAAGCAGAGTCTCTAACCCCACTTATGCTTGAAATAACTGTAGCCTCAGCTGTAATCCCTGCAACGTCATGAAAATCCTCAAAACAGAACCACACAGCCAAGCTTCATCCTAATTTCTGATGCATAGAAAGTTTTAGAAATAATGAATGGTCATTATTGAGTCACCAAGTGTTCCAATAATCTTTTATGCACCAAATATAACCAATATATATGTGAGTACTATTTTCTCATTTTACATATGATGAAATAAAGACGTATTGACTTCTCTGAAATCTTATATATTAGTGGTGCTGGGATTCAAATCCAGGTCTTTCAGACTCCAAAGTTTAAATCATTACCTGTCATGGTTCTTGATTTCTTATGACCGATATAAGAGTATCAAATATTCCTAAGGCTCTACTAAATTCATATGATGAAGCATAGTTTTGTACCTAGAATTTTTCTTCTCTTCCAGATGTTACATCTTTACTTAAAATCTTGTTAATTACCCAGGAGGCTGAGATGGGTGAATCACTTGAGCCCATGTGTTAAAGTCTGGCCTGGGTAATATAGAGAGACTGTCTAAAAGCAAAACTAAACTCAACAAAAAGAACAAAATCTCATTAATTTACTTATCAAAAATTTATAAAACATTTATTATATATATTGAGAAACAAAGATAGGGTACTTATGCTCAAGAATCTCATCATTCACTGATATATGCACATCACAAATTTCAATGTCAGAACCATTTATCATTATATATGTTTTACAGATTGCTACAATGTTTAATCTATGCTTTTATTTCATTGTTGACATATAACAAATAACCTCTTCTATGTTATACCTTGACATATCCCAGATCAGATATTTAAATGATAGAAAATATTGCTATATCACCTTGCAATTAAATGGTTTTCATTTCCCCACATTTTATTTTATAATAGTTCTCGCCTAAATTTTCATGAGAATTTTATTATCTGGCTGATAGAACATTTGCATAGTTATTAGCATGTAATCTAATGTAATAGTTTTCACGATTTTCTCTGTGCAGCTAATCTAAACAGAATGGTTAACCAAAGTGGGCTGCATTGGATTATTAAGGGTGAGAGTTTTGGTAAGCAGAGACAGCATGATATTATTTGCACAAATAATTCCCAACATGTTTATTATTGTAGAGTTCATTGTTCAACCTTGTGTGAATGCACTCTTTTAGGAATTTCTCAAGCTAAAAGATGTCTGTATTTTTCTCTATACCTTTGAATGTGAGAATTATCAACTGAGCATAGAATTTTAATTGAAACTGACAGAAACTTCCAATTTTGCTTTGTAAATAATGTGTCTTATAAATATCAAATAATGTATCTTGAGTCTTCAAGAGGCCAAACTAGTAAGAACATTTCTAAGTACAAATGGAAGAGGAATGGAAAAAGTGAAGAACTGGTAGTCAAAGAAGGTGGATCTGACTCTTTTTTTTGTCATTTATGTCACTTTGGGGCATTGACAGGAAGAGGAATTTCTCTGAGTTTCAGTTTTACTTTCTCCATCTATAAAGTGGAGAAAATAAAAAAGGCTATGTCTGTCTCCAGGTGTTTGCATCCTTGTTAGTCAGGGGATGTGGAAAATCATAAGTATTTGTGTGAGTCGTTTTAAATGTTTTCAACTATTAAAACTGTATACAACTCTAATTTTTAGCACATTGTGTCTACTAAATGACTACAATAAGTGTTAGCTGTCATTATGATTACTGACTAAAAATATAAAATTTCCAATTATGGACCTTAAAAAGTTTCCTCTTAATACCTAGACTACCAACTTTATATTAATTGTTCTATTCTATGTTCCCCAGATAGAATTTATGTTGTGGATGCAATAATTGTATTTCTATCAATTGCACATGTGGATTCTTCTGGCTATGTATACCTGCTAAAGGATATGCAACAACTGAATTCAATCTCTAGGAAGATGAGTGAATGTTTTAGTTACTTTTCTCATTGCTGTGACAAAATAATTGACACCCAAAGTTAAAAGAGGAAATGTTTATTTATCTCACAGTTTATAAAGATTTCAGTCAATAGTTGGCTGGCTCCAAGGCAGGGTGGGGTAGCAGACAAGAATCACAGAGGAGAAACTGTTCATGGCAGGTAGAAGGTAGCAAAACAAGCAAGGGCCGATCACAGCTCTTTCTATCCCTTATATCTTATCCAGGGTACATAGGGCAGGTAGCTCTCATGCCCTTAATCCTAGTGCCCTTGATCCTAGCATTGCACCATGAATCAATCCCATTGGCACACACTCTAGATCCAGCCACCCCTGAAAAAGCCCCATCTATGATTGCAGGAGGCTTTGAAGGGACATCTAAACACAAGTCATAACAATGAGGGTCCAATAACTTCTCCAATCAAAACATTTCCTGCTATAAGTGAGTAGTTTACTGAACTCCACTGTGTGCCTCCAATGCTTTCTCTTACATTTGAATTTTCCCTATTACACCTATGCTTGCCTGAGGAAGTAATACAGTTTGCTATCTCTGACTTTTTTTCCAAAATAATGTTTATAGCTTTGATAGTTTTAGAGATAAAGAAAATTACAAAAATTTGTGCTGAGTGCAATTGTCTATCAGATTGTGTATCTAAAACTTAGAGGGGATAGCTTCTTTAGATTCAGACCAAGCCAAGAAGAGCGAGCAATATAAGAAGTGTACTGTTATCAGAAAAATCAGCCAGAGCAATCATAGGAATGTTTACAAATGGGAGAGAATGCAGCTTTTCTGTAAATGATGAGTAAACCTTGCATTGCCTACTGATACCCATCAAGCTCTGGAAGTCTTGGGAACTTCTGTAATGTGCAGTAGAATGTTTTGTGCCTTATCATTCATAAGGCATTATTATTGCAGGCACGGGGTCTTCAAAAGGAGCTTGATATATATACATAAGAGAATATATGCTAGCTTTTTGTGAGCACAACATTTCTTTTTATGTCACTATAAGAAGGTTTAGTAGTAGGGTACAGTTCACGAATGCCATCTTGAGTGTACATTTTACATCATTACCAATACTTCACTTTTACCCTTGGGTTTATTGGAAACATCAAGAATCCATGTATGGGAGAAATCTGTTACAGTACTTCCCGTCATTCTCTCAGTAAAATAATGAGGAATTCTAATAATTAATCTGAATATTGTCTTAGATAGCGGCATAGCACCTAATGCTGAGCTGTACTGCAGCCCGCCCACTCATGTATCTTCCTGGCTTTATCACTTGTTAACTCTGTTTCAGTGATGGCTAATTAGGGATAGAGCACTGTTGAGAGTTTTAGGGTATTGTGGGTATACCTTGTGCAACTGTACCTATGGCAGATAAGTCACTGGCATAGATGAACCAGCATGGCATATTTAGCTGCTGGAGTGGAATTGGGAAGGGGCTGATATAGAAGTCTGTGAAATGTTGCTGACCATTGCAAGATTGCTTCAGTGAGATTTCAATGAAGCCTTTAGGTGTAAGCCTGGAGGTGCTGTCTGACCTCAGGTGTGAGAAAGATCTCCATTCAGATTGGAGAAAAGCAGGGACAAATGGAAATACTTTGCCTTTCTCTCAACCAATCGGGACCTCCAAAGCAAAATGGCTGCTCATCCACTTTGTTCCCCAAATTATAGCTAATATCTCTGGTAAATAACCCTAATGGGAGCTATATGTGGTAAATAATTCTAATTAGTTGTGTGATAGCTAAATTGAGACATCACAAAACCAAGATTCTGTGTGACCTTAGGTCAACCCTCTGAGCCTTTTCTTCTTTATGTGAAAAAGGGGACATGATGATGGTAATTATACCATAGGATTTTTTTTTTTTGGTACTGGGGATTGAACTCGGGACCTTGTGCTTGTGAGGCAGGCACCAGAGCCACTGAGCTAAATCCCCAGCCCTGCCATAGGATTATATAAATGATTAAATATTGTGTTTCAGGTAAAACATTTTTCACAGAGCTTTGTGCATGCTAAGAGCTCAAAACTTAGCTATTTTTATTTTCACATCTATATTCTCTTGTTAGTGGCTGCACATGCTTTCCTATGACTACTTCATCAATCTATGTTTATCTTTGCCCTTGAGGCATTTTTAAGGTTGTGTCAAGCTTAATTAAGCAAACTTTCAGGGAGAGGATACTTTGCTTTCTGAACCTGTTCTTGAGAGGAATGACCCATGAGTTCAGAGGGGGATTATTCACATTGAAGCGATTACTGTCTATTCTTCAGTATGGTGGATCCTTGAGGGTGAAATATGTTCACTGACCTGCAAGTCTTGGCACCTGGAAGTAATCATATTCTAATCTCTGTGTGTCTGTGCACTGAACAAAGGGGTGAATGAATGGTATAATCTGTTCAGTGCATAACAATGTCATAGTCACTCCATGCCGGATGACTGCTTCCCGCTCTTATAGGCTATATTTATACCACTAATAATCTGCTTTCTGTGCTCAGTATAAGGAGAGTGTTGGCTTTCTACTCTGGTACTCTTCCTGATTTTGCTGATAGAGCTAGACTAGGAGGCTCGACTCTCCAGGGATGGATTTAACTTAAATTTATTTCAGATGCTCCTGCTTCTGTAGGTAGACTTTACTGTCATTGCTAGTGGTGTCCCCATGAAGTCAAACCTAAAGCTATTATTAGCCCTCCTGTAGGTCAGAACACTGGGTGACTCTCTATTGCTTAGACTTGCTAATGAAATGGTTTCTGTGGCTGTCCAATTTAAACTGAACTGCTTAAGAAAGTTATAACTATATAACTGAAGAAGCAGTAAAATTACAGCGGTCAAAATTGGTTTCACACTGTAGAAACTGAGAATCTGAACTCTAGAATTGGGCCCAGGAACAGCAGTGGAATTAAAGTATGGAGGAGTCAGGGGCTACTGTGTGTACTCTCTGTCATTTGATTTGTCAGGAAAGGTGCAGTGGATAGGCAAACCAGGAGCTAGGACATTCTGGAATTGGTCCTTTTGTATAATAATTCCATTTCTACTTTTCCAACTTTATACCATAGCCAGAAGAGATACGAAAGCCTCCCTTAAGATTTCAGTGATGGTTCTTCTTTTTGAAATCCCTTTGTCTATCATATCTTCTCACACTTTCAGTCTCCATCACTATACCTACCTTTACAACCTGAGTAGGTAGAATTCAAATTTACTTTGTATTTGTTCAATTTTTATTTATGTACACAATTTATGTACATTATTTCCCAGGGCGGCTTTATATTTTCTCACATACTGTCTACTTCTTTCTCTTTTGCTGTATAAACTATAATACAAAATCTAGCTCCATAGATCAACTAAATTATAACCTATTATACTCTGAGGCTTGACATTCTATGCAACAAATGTATTCTAATCTAATTTACCATGCAGTTTATAATTCTATAGGTTAACGATAGTGTAATGGGCTTGAATGTAGGGACTACTTCTCCATGTTAATTGTATTGTACTCTACAGTACTGGAAAGTCTATGGCCTTATAGCTCATATCTGTATTATCTTGTTAGTGGCTGCAAATGCCTTCCTATGACTACTTCATCAATCTATGTGCATTTTATTTTACTGTAGTGTATCAACCATGGCTACATACTCCAAGTACATTGGAGTAAGTGACAAAGTATGTAGTGGACACATTTTTTTTCCCCAGTACCAGGGATCAAACTCAGGACCTTGTACTTTTGAAGCAGGTGCAGCACCACTGAACTAAATCCCTGGCCCTGGACACCTTTTAAAATAATCATAATCCATTAACTGATAATTCTTAAACAGTAATATATTTTTCAATAATCACCTTGCCCACACAAACCCTCATTAACAGTATTAGATTATTCAGGGGGCTTTGCTATTGCATGGACAAGTTAAACTCCAGAAATCTGGAGCCCAAAGTTGTTACTGAAATTATTACTATTACTTGGCATGACTACTTCATAAATAAAAGATTCAAAATATGAATAGGAACTTATAGAAGATGAAACTATAAGGACAGAAATACAAAACAATATCCAACACAGTTGATAATTAGATTCTTTATTTGCCCCTACCATGAAGATTCTATTCTTTCACCAGATAGGATTTTAGTTAACAGGTTTAAAATAACATCTGCACTTAACCAACAATCAGCCCTGCATTGTTTAATCTGAAACTTCAGTGATCATTTGTTTGATTACATGCATTAGACCAGTAAAGATGTTAAAGTGAAGGTAGATATGTTTATCTGCTACCCAACATATAGATGAAAAATAAAAAATGTTCTATCAATCAATTGACTTGATTCTATCAAATAAAAGAATTGATTCTATCAAATAAAAGACATTCTATCAATTCATTCTGGAAGCAGCTGTACACACAATGCCGAGTAATTGAACATTTGGAAACATCTGGCTAATTGACAGAATCTTCTTTTAAACATTTCCATGTTTGATATCACATTGACTCAAGGAGCGCAGAAACCACTTTCAAGATTTGGGGCTTAGAAAATCTGAGTTTAGTTTCTTTAAAATATTTATAGGGAAACAAAAGATTCACAATATGAAATACTAACCTTGGAAAATTTCTCCCTCTACTCCAGGGCTCTCATCATTTAAAGAGTGAAAATAGTGTTAGGAGAATTTCATTCATTTAAAGGGCATGAGTGGATACGTAGTGATTACATTACAATTGATTAATAAAATACAAAATTTATGTGCCTTTGTTTCTCAACTCTTCCTTCTCTATTACTGTGAGGAATCTGAATTGTCCTTTTAGTCAAGTCTCCAACCAGCTACATCTGACTTTAATTTCTTCCACTTTTTTGGATTTTGTTTCGAATCAGTGGGCAAGTGCTTACTTTGGAGTCAACTTTAGAGATATTTCTCTTGTCTATCATTCTCTCTCCCACTGAAGCTCAATTTCATATCATAAAGCTTCTTGCCTTCAAAGACAGTGTTCAACTTTTAAAAGTTATAACAATAATATATCCTTTGGACATAAATTCAAATCAGACAAGAGTGCACAAAGTAAAAATTGAACATTTTATTTCCATTAATCTCATTTCCTGTTATAATCATTAGCAACGATTATTTTCAGACTATATTACACCCATTTAATATGTTTTGTGTGTATTTATTAATATCCCGTATCTATATCAATATTTCTACACAATGATAATTTAGCAAATATTCATACAGCAATTAATATGACCCTCCAGTAGTGTGTTAAGCACTTAATAAAACTTTTCTCATGCAATCTCTGTAAAGTGTGCACTTTTGTATTTCTTATACTAAAAAGCAGATGAACCAGAATTTTAACATCACCTTATTACCTTCCTGTCTTCCAATTTTGTCCTTATTTTGCATAAGAAGTAGCATTTGTTTTTTAAAACAACATGATGAGGGATGGGGATTTAGCTCAGTGGTTTCGCTGCCTGCTGCACAAGCGGAAGGACCTGTTCAATCCTCAGTATGGAAAAAAACCCCAAACATGATGACATTATAAATAGTTTTTGCTTCTTTCTTATTTATTTATTTTTCTTTTTTTTAAACTTAAGATATTAAGGACATGTATTCTTGTAGCAAAGTACATCATCCTTTTAAAAAAAGTATCTCCTGGGCAGATACTTTAGTTAAAAATTCTCCTATTAATAAGCATATAAGAGATTTTCCCATTTTTCAATAAATATTTTGTATAGTTCTGTTTGTGCTTCTGTTGGATAAATTACTTATAATCAAACTTGCAATGGGCTCTTAACTTGTTGGGTAGCCTCTAGGTTCTGTCCTTTTGATTCTGTATTTCTCATTCCTTCTACTTTCATCACCGCGGGGCGCTGTCTGATCCCACCAGTTCTCTGCTCTGGACTTCTCCCAGACTTGTTGTACAACTTCTTACCTTCTCTGGCTTTCAGAATTTCATATCCTTTCAACCTAAACTTTTCTCCCCTCTCATTTCTTGTTTATTCAATATTCTAGTATTAGCTAATCCGGTACTGACTTATTCTAAGATTTCCATTGCTTTGCTGAGGACAATTCCTAATTACTTTTAAAATCCAACTCAATTTTACTTTCTTCACAATTTATTTCCAGCTAGAAATCATTATCCCCATAGACCCAATTTCCCAAACCCCCTATTCCAACCTTCTGTGCTGCTCTCAGTTTATATTTTCCATTAAAGGTAACTTCTGATACATGCTTGATCATTCTTTGAAAATTCTAAAATAAAGAAAAGCCTTGTAGGTATGTTCCATGTCTAATACATTGTATGTTCCCTATGGGATATGGCATTGGCTTACTAATTAAGTAGTTATTTCATAAATTAATTTGCATTTAATCATGAGGATCACTTTATGGCTTCTTCAAGCTTCTTTTTTCTACCTAGAGGCTAATACCATTGAACATGATGATTTGAGCTGTTTATCTTTTTGTGAAATAGATATTCACCTACTGCCATTAATTGATTATACTAAAAATATTTGGAAAATGGAAATGTTTTGTTTGTTAGTATATGTATCTTTCATCCAGATATTTAAAAAAAAAAAATGATGCTGACTATTCCCGATCTGCAGCAGCCATGTCCAGTGCTCTCTCTAGGCCCCAGGAAATAGCATGCAATGAATGTTTTGATCTATAAACAAGAAATCTAAATACTGGTTAGTAAATGTTGACCCATTTTCTGGAAATAAGTGCGGTAAGCCAATCAGATTACTGTCTTGAATCTAGAACTGGGAAACTGTGAGGCCAGGATGTGATATGGTAAGCAAGAATACACCATGAAAGCATGAGGGCCCAATGCATGCATTATGGCTTATATCTACATGACCCCCAAAGCCTCATACATACAAAGGTAGAGCTTCGAAAGGTGATGGATTATGGAGGCATTATAGCTGATTTGCTATTAGAAGGTAGAGCTTGGTTGGAAGAAGCAGGTCAACATTGGTATGACCTGAATTGTTATATCTCCCTTCCAGGATCTTCCCTTGACACTCTGCTTTCTTGCAGCCATGACACAAGCAACTTCTCCACTATGCCCCTCTGCCATGCTGTCCTGCCTTGGAGCCAGCTGCCTCAGTTCTGAAACTTGGACCAAAATAAACCTCTCCCCTTTTAGTTGCTTATGTTGGATATTTTGTCCTAGCAACAATCAGTGACTAAGACAGCTTGAATATGTACAAGGGAGTCACATATTTGGAGGCAGGCCCCCAAAAGCAGCTGACATTACAGGCAATCAAGTTTGCTCTTAAATACCCTTGAAAGATTGTCACTTTGGGTGACTAACATAATACCATCAGGTTAACCCAACGTAGTATAATTTTTCTACATCTTTGGCAAAGATTATTGCTTTTTCCAGAGAATATCAGATGAAGTAGTTAGTTGGCTTGCATTGAGGGGCCATGTTTTATTGAAAATACATAACTTTAAATACCAGGATTATACTTAGTGCAGCAAGATGATCATAGTATGGAAAGCACCTGGAAACTGAAAATGTATGAGAAAACAGCAGTTTAGGACACCCATCTTATCCTTACCTCTCTGTGAATGTGAGAAGCATTTAGAGATGAATATGAATGAGATAAATCCACACATAATTTGGCACCAGGGTAGAGAACTGGGGAAGGCTGTCAGTAGAGGGGAAGAATGGAGGGTTCGTACAGGGAGCAGCTGAGCTTTCTTGACAGAGAAGCGATGGAGATTCTGAGAAGAGAAAGTGGAGCAAGAAGTCTCCCAAACTGGCTCAGATCTAAGCCACTCCAACTTCTGCTCCCATCCATGCCTATACATACAGTAAATCTTCCTTGAGGTAACCAGAATGGCTGTCTTGTTCATTCTGGCTGAAATTATCCATATTAGTTAGTGAAATGGTGACAAAAGTACTTCTTGGATTTTCCTGAAGGTTGTCTTGGATCCATGAATGCTTATGGAAGATAAGTAGAACACCTGTAGAAAATGTTCACCTTCCAGAGAAATTATATGTTGCCATTTTTGGATCCTCTACTGTAGCCAAGAAATAAGAAGCCAACACAGAAAAAGAACAGAGAACTAGTATTTGGACATAGTGATGTCATCTGCCATATACTTTTCTGTACTTAGCAAACAAAATATGTTTTGTGGGTGCCTAAAGTTACCTTTAAAGATAATTCAGACTAACTGCAGTGTTTTATAGTCTTGGAAAATATGCTTTGTGCAACCTCTTGCATATTCTTGCAGACCAGTTTTGACTATAAATATTTTTATTATTTTTTTCATGGAAAGCAAATACATAATCCTCAAGTTTTGAATGAATCCTGCTCCCTCCTCTTTGTCCAAAACCTATACAGTGATCATTCTTGGATTTAATCAGGAAATAGTAATGGGAAATTGGTTTACAAAAACAGCCCTGTAACACATCTGCTTTTCAGACTTTTAATATGTACTGCAAGGAGGCATCAGCCCTCAGAAGGGAAAACAGGAAAGCTGCCAGGAAGAGGATGGCAAATCTGCACTGCCTTCTGCAACATCTGCTGGGAATAGACAAACAGCCTGGTGATGTGCGGCTTGGAGCACATTGCTCAGCGCCAGTGCCAGATCCCACCACAGGAAGGTGGTTTTCCAGAACTACTGGACTGGCGCCGAGAAGAACACAAATACAAAAAGAAACATGGCAAATCGTTTTGGATGTGCTTGGTAATGAAAGATCTTTGGGCAAACCTCAGCCTCAGCTTTTCTTTCCCTGCTTGGAAAACAATGGTTTTGTCATCTGTGCTGAAACTGCTTTTCTTTGTCAAAAGCTTGGCTTGAGAAAAAGCTCTCTCGCTCCCTCCCTTCTCTCTCTCTCCCCCCACCCCCGGTTTGTCTTTCATATTTTTTCCTGAGAATTCCAACTGACACATGCTGCTTCATTTTTTTTGTACTGGGAATTGAACTCAGAACCTTGTGCTTGGAAGGCAGGTGGCAGCACCACTGAGCTAAACACCTGGCCCACTGCTTCATTTTTAAGGAAGAAAAAAAAATGCCACTCTCTGATTCTTTATAGTAGATACACGTCGTCAACCATTATTGCTTTTTGGGGGGCAATATCTTTTTCCTCCAAACCAGTAACTTCTGCATCCCATGAATGCACTTGTCTCTTCTTGCCTAAAATGAAAGCCAACTCATCTTTTCTCCTCACTGATTGGAGTCGTTGTGCTGGCTTATCATCTGCATTTAGACAGATTTCACTGATGATTCTGGTGAGGGTACTGTCGTTTGTGAAGCCAGAATCCAAAACCATCTTTAAAATTCACAGAGTGAATGAGGAAGCCATACTTTATCAAAGGGCAAATTCAAACTTTGATACATGATTTCTACTAAGAAAACTATTCAGAAGATAGAGAGTAGGTAATGAAAAGAAACTCCTGTTGACATGTACCCTCATTAAGAAGTCCATTTTCTAGCACTGTGGTATTTTTCTAAGGTTTCTCATCTGTCCTTGAGAGTTGTCTTTAAAGAAGGAACCCATTGTGTGCTACATAATGACACATATACAACAGTGGTGCTGTAAGATTATAATAGAGCTGAAAAATTCCTATAGACTAGGAGTTTTAGTTTCTTTTCCACATTTACATATATCTAGACATGAAGATGCAGAGATGCCACAATATTACAATGGTCTACTATAAGATCTACAGTATTCAGTATGGAAATGCTGTGTAGGCTTCAGTCTAGGAGGAATATGTTTGTAGTAGCCTAACTGTATATGTTTGAGTATGCACATTTGTAAGATGAATGAAACATGATGAAATCACTATAGGACACATTTCTTAGAATGTATTACTGTTGTTAAGCAATGCAGAACTATACTGTACTTATTTTCCTGGCTCTGCCTAAAAGTAACTTACTCTGCAAGTTACTCTTTTACTCTGTAAAAGTTTACCTGACTACAGCTTCAAGGTTTTCCAATATATTCTAGTGACTCTATAGAGTCCTTCTAATTGTTTATCTGATGAAGAGCTATTGAGTATTCATTCTGTGCCAGGATTTTTTCCAACACTGGGAACATAGCAGTGAGGAGAGAAAGGAAGACAAAAATTCTAGATCTATTTTTTTTAATTAAAGGTAGGAAAATATTGAGAGGATATAATCTAATCAGAGCCCAGTGAGGAACTGAGTGAACAAATTTTCTTCTAAACTGTGAAAGCATATCATCCAAATACTTGGATTTTGGTCTCTGAAGCTGGGTTTACATTAGCTTACTACCATTTTCTGGGGGCAAGATTAATTTAACTCTCTGTAAAATGGATTTATTAATAATAGTACCTGTCACATGGGGACTTTTTTCAAGACAGATGGGAATAATACTCATAGATTGCTACTACAGCAACTTGCACAGAGCAAAAACTTGATAAAATTACATTCAACTTAAAAAATTACAATTATCAGTTGTGATGATGATGATATTAAGATAGTAATAATGACAGGACCTAGGGAATTATTACAACATGAAGAGAGCAACATTTTAACTGAAAGAGAAGTAAAACACCTGTGGCAGAATAGACAATTCTTACCTTTAGAAGCCAAGATGCTTTTATACAGGAGATGCCCCAGATCTCAGAAGAAGTTTTATTTATTTCTTCTTTAACAGGTTAAACTATACAGCCAGTGATCCTGAAAAAATTTCAAAGCTGGTGACCATAATTTGATGAGTTCCTTTTTCTGACACATTCTCTGGGAGTTCTTGGTGAGTCTGGTGCCTTGTGGAGATGCACAGAGGCAAAGTAGATACGAGTGCTGATAAGTGGAGAGGCAAGGATGGAGAATTGGCATTTGCTGTCAGAAAATGAGCTTCCTTTCATTCGTTCATGGCTCTTCTTTTCTCTCCCACAGAAGGTAAGTTATACCTTGGGAGAGAGCCCAACAGCCTGTGAATGAGATGTGAGGTGGAAAAGAAGATAGCACAAATGGAGTATCTTGAATCCAAAATTCTGAAGTTTAAAATGTTCCAAAATCCAACATTTTTGAGCATTCAGAAAGTTTCAGATTTTATAGAATTTCAGATATCAAATATTTGGATTAGGCATTTTCAACTGAGGAAGTCTGTGCAAATATTTCAAATTCAAAAAACAGACAAATGACAACCAAACAAAACACCCCAAATCTGAAGCCCTTCTGGTCCCCAGAATTTTGGATAGGAGACATTCAACTTGAAAAGTTAATGCTTGAGTAAGTTATAATCTAGAGAAGGTTTAAAATTTTGGCTCAATGGATGAACATAAGTCTGAATATTTGTATTAACTTATTGAGGAATCATGTTCACATTTGTAACAGTTGTTCCTGATTTCCTAAACTTTAAAAGCCTAGATTGGGTTAACACTCTGTATTAGTTGGTATAACTCCTGCATCCTCCCCATTGTTATTGCAACAACACAATCTGGCAATGTCTACACTTGCTAATTAATAAATCCTTAGGTGTTAGGGATGGGAGATTTTATGTCATTTATATCCCAGAAGTGTGATAAGGGCCAAGGACAAATTCACCTTCAATGTAATTTGTTCAAATTCCCATTTAAGGACACAAGGAGACCTCAAGCAAAGCATTTAACCTTTCTGTGTCTGCATCCCTTCAACTGTGAAATGGAAATGGTCAAATCTTTGCAGATATTCTTGTGAGGGTGCGTGAAAATAACGGATATGGCCCTTCAGTTAGAAAGAGTAGTTCTACATGTTCAGAGAGCAGACAGCACAACTTACTCTCTTTGAATGGTGGTTTGTAAAATCCCTGTGCTTTATCTTCTCCCAGATCACAGGGGACATTTGTTTAAGATTATGTATCTATTCAGTCTCTACAACAGTCTCCCACAACCCTTACCTAATCTTTCCTTTTTCCTTCTCTGCAGTAAAAAGTGGAGGGTTTCTATGTGACATGCTTTATGTAAGTGGAAAACCTATTTTTTATTCCATTTATTTTCAGATTTATTACTTGCTTCAGGGCCAAGCCCAAGGTGGGGAGCAAAGTAATAAAGAGGAAAAGAGGGTACTCTTGCACATCTCATATTTCTAAATAAATTTTATTTTAAAAAAGTTTAAAGTTTACAGAAAAGCTGCAAAAGTAGAACAGAGTTCTCAATACCTCTCAGCTACTTTTCCTTAATGTTAACTCTTACTCATTTCACCTGTCTATTAATCTATCTATCCAGTATTTATCAGAATGGACTCATACATTTATTATATGCTTTGTGTTATAATCCAATAATATATCCATTATTTCTTATTGTTGCCCAATTGCTCCACCCTTTGGCATTGGGAACTTTTACAGGTTGTCTCTTGTGCCTCTTTGATAAAACTCAGCCTTATGATTATTGCATACTTCCTTATGTTTACACACTACACACTACCAGATGTTCCTGGCTCATCGTGAGTTTTCCGTGCTCAGGCCTGATAATCATTGGTCTCTGTAAGGATTCCTGCTTCCTTTCACCAGTGAGTGATATAAGAAAGCAGGATCTAGATGCTCAGTGTGTTTTTGCCCTTGGATGTCACAGATTCAGGGCTCTTGGTGGCTGGTATAATTTTAATCCACTGTTGGGTCTTATGTGCTTTGCAAGTACAATAGGTGAGTCTTTTCTCATGAAATATCCCTGTGGGGTCTTCAGAAATTCCTGCACTGGAGTCATCTAATAATGGCTACTTTATTGACAAAGGGGACAACTGATGATTTTTAAAGGTAATATGACAATAAAAAAGCTGAATTTTAGCACTGTTGTTTGCATAGAAAATTAGGGGATGAAATGGAAATAGGGAACCTAGTTAGAAAAGTCTGCATAAAAATGATCACTATGAAAATCAAAAGAAGGGCAACACATGTTAGAAATATCAATTACATCTTTAGAATGTAGATGTTTTCAACCACTTCTTGATCTAGTTATATATTTTTAGTATTTTTCTGACATCTAATTCTATTGTTACTGTGATGTTTTAGTCAAGAGTGTTTTTAAAGTCTGTCTGACATTCAGGCCATTTTTAATGGAAAATTCACAGAGGGTTTCCTGTGTGCTGCAGCTCTTGGGGTGATCTCCAGAGCTGTACCCAGCTTCTCATTTGGGTAACATATGGCATTTTGCTAATTCTCTCTAGGATGGATCTAGGCAGGATGTAGAACTGAACACCAAAAGATAGTTTCATGTAGGTCTCAAGGTACTCTTTCTTCATGTCCCTGATTCCTATATTTTCCAAGAAGATGGATGTAGAACAATACTGGAATAAGATATTTATGGATTTTTGTAAGGATGACAACGTGTCACTTCAGATCTTCTGAATTTTGACTAGTCCAAAGAAGGGTATATGAGGTTTCTGGAAACATGGAGGGTTTTTTGTTTTTGTTTTTTTGCTTTGGTAGGGAGTAGTTTGTTTGCATTTGAACACCCAGTACTTCCTTTGCTATGCCAAATGCACTCTACAGAGCAGCAACAGTTGTGTTAGCAGGGACTCTGTTGAGAAAGTGCAGAGTATGAAGTGCCACATACTGAATAAGAATTTATATTTTAGTAAGATACCCCAGATCATCAATCTACACATTAAAATATGAGGAGTAATAATGATTTGGACTAGTTCACTAATATGGCTCCACATGAAAATCTTTGGGGGAACTTTACAAAAGTGCTGATGAATGAATCTAGAACCTTTAATTTAATTTATATTGTGTAATCTGAACATTTGGATTTCTAAAACTTTCCAATATGCATCAAATTTTGAGAACCGTTATTCAAGGCAATGATTCTCAACTCTGATTTGACATTAGAATCACTTGAGATGTGGAAAACAAAGACAAAAATGATTGGATCTCACCATTCAAAAGTCTTAGTTTGTTTTGGGTGGTATTTAGTAATTTTTGTTTGTAGCTTCCTGTGTATTTGTAAATTTCTCCCAGCATTATGAAACTTTGCTTTGAAGCTCCTGGGGTTATATTTGAAAGGTTTTTTATTCGAAAGCAGAATAGCAGTCTTGAGGCAGTTATGTGACTTGCCAAGAGGAGCGTGACTGGAGTTGAGGGCATCTAGATTGTTGCTCTTTGAGATGCTGTTCACTTCCTATTTTCAAGAATAGCACAATAATGTGAAAGTACTGAGCATTATCATTCTTCACACAAGCCTTTTATTACTTGCTTGACTCCACTGGGTAACCTGAATTCTGTGACATTTGCAAGTTTCAAAAGCACCAAATTATCAATACATTTCACATTACTCATTGGAAGCCAGGTATTAATCACTGCATTGTATCATTCTCTCATCTCTGGAAGTTTTAAGAATCCCTTAGCAAATTTCTTGTCTCAACTCTAGTGCACTACCCATGCATCTCTGCAAGCTTCACTTCTGTTGCCTTAAGTGACTTGGAGACTAAACGATCTTTTCTCAAGTCTCTGCAATCAGCCCATATTCTCCTTATAAGCACTAGTTTCTGCTTTTATTTTTAGAGTCTTTCTAATATACTCTGATAAATGTTCTCCTTCTAAGGCTTTGTCAGGAGCAAGGTTGATTGATAAACTGTACCAATGGAAAGAGAAAAATGTTCTCTCTAATATCTTCCATTGTAACAGATTACATAAATAATATTCTCAGGCTAATCGGTACTAAATGGATTTTGTATTTTAAATGTTCTTTGCAGCTGTCCAGGTATGAATCATTTCTTTATCAAAATCATCATGAGGGCTACCTTGACTTATAGAATCTAGCAAGTAATTACAGGAAATCAAATTGTGCTAAGCATGTGTACATGTGTTGTTAGGGCATTATATATTCTGCAAGTACATAAATCATCACTTAATGTGACTAGATCTGCCACAGAAAAGTAAAAGGTGAGTCCTTGGCCATCAACATAGCTCCTTGTGAAGGTCTTGCTTTCTGTGTCAGACAATGAAAGCTTCAGCTGTTCACTCCTTTTTTAGCCTACATTTCAGGACAGACTCTTTGCAGCAGAGCTTTCTAAAGGTGATTCTAGATGGTACATGAATGAACATTTTGGTTTTGGCATTTGTAACATTTGTGTATCCTTGCACTAAGCCTGCTGAAGTAGCATTCTTCCTACTTTCGTTGGTTCCAGAGGCCTAGAAACCAAAAAAGAAAAGAAAAAAAAAGAGGGAGTAATAAAAGAGACATCAATGTAAATGAAAAAAAAAGAAAGAATAAAAAACACTCTAGTGCTAAAAGAGAGGTGTTAAACCCCATAGTCCGATCAATTATAAGGGTGTGTGTGTGTGTGTGTGTGTGTGTGTGTGTGTACATAGAAACTTCTGAAACTTATTCTCTGGGGGGAGAATCTGTCTCCCTTGACTTGGGATTCCAGCTGTAAAAGTTTGTTCAAGATCCAGTGCACCCTCCCTTAAGAGGAGAGAGAAAACAAACTTTGGAAAGTTAAGCTGAGAGAGAGATGGGCAACAACAAAGTAAGCCTCAGTGATGGCAAACTGAGCACTGCAACTAGACTATAAGATTTTTGAACTAATTAGAGGTCCAAGGTAGCCATGGAAATACTGGAGATATATATAATGTGTTAAGAATTAATGAATATAGATATAATTCCTAGGAATGTGTTTAAATTATTCAATGAACTAGGATTTCTCCCTCTCTGAGCATCATTTTCCTCTTTTGTAAAATGTGTCAGTGAGATTTTAAACATATGGTTCATTATTATTTTTCAAAGGAATGAATTCAGCATGGTTATTTGTTTATCTTTTTATTGTATTGATTTTTTAAATTAACAGCATCATGGCAGGTGATAGTGTTATGAAGTTTTGTTGTTAGATAAGTTTATTTAGGTTAAAATGATTCTCTTTAAAGAAAGAAACAAGTAATCATGATAAGAATTGATGCTTTCATAATATGTATCCTGTGTCAACCATTGTTCTAATTATTTTTTACATTTTAACTTATTTCATCCAGAAGTGGAAGAATATTGTTATATTCCCATTACCCTGATAAGGACACTGAGAAATAAGAGGTTAAATATCAATGTCATATCACACAATTTATGTGTGGAAGAAGTCAGAACCTGAATCCAGATTCTTTGGCTAGATTATCACATGCTCAACCAGTTTATCATAGGTACCTCTTAAATATCAATTCTGAAGGAATGATATGGCCATAATATGGGGTATGTTAAAAATATGGGGAATATTTAAATTAAAAATATACATTAAAAGACATTTCAATTAATCCTCCACCTCATTTAAAACACATTTATCCCATCATTCTTGCCACTTTCATTTTTCTTTAACTGTATATCCTTTTAGTGGTATATTTCAGGTATACAATATAATGACATTCATCACTGGAAATTTGCACCTTTACATACTCTCTTGGTTCTTATTTTTTCCCCTTCCTCTGCTCTCCCTTCAACCCTTCCATCCCTCCCTATTTATGAAAACTTTCTTTTCTTTTTATAATTTTCTCACATTAATTCCATTCCCTTCTTTCCTTTCCTCTACCCCTCCCACTTCCCCTTCCCCTTTGCCCCTTTTCTTCCTATTTCACATTATATATTATACCTTTTAGTCCTTAATTCCACTTTCAGTTTCTTGCACCAGAAAAACTATTCAGTATTTACACATGTGTGTCCTATTTATTTCATGTAAGAGTATCGCCTCAATGTGCATCCATTTAGCAATAAATGTCTCCAATTTCTCATTTTTGATGGCTGAGTAGTACTCTATTTTATTAAAAAAAAAACATTTTCTTGATCCAGTCTCCAGTTGATGGGCATTTGGGCTGTTTCCAAGATTTGCCTATTACAAACTGTGCTGCTATGAACATGGGTGCACATATATCACTGTGGTATGATTCTTTTAATTATTTGGAGAAAATATCCAGCAGGGGAATAGCGGGTTAATGGGACTTCCAGTCCTAGTTCTTTGAGGTATCTCTATACTGATTTCCACAGTGGTTGCACCAGTCTACACTCCCACAAGCTGTGAAGCAGTGTTCCTCTTTCCCCACAGCCCCACCAGCATTTGTTATTGGTTAATTTCTTGGTAGCAGCTATTATTTCTGGAGTGAGAGGGAATCTCAGTGTTGATTTCATTTGTATCTCTTGAATGACCAGGATGTTGAACATTTTTTCATAT
>NW_004624774.1:3809875-3829855 GCF_000247695.1 Heterocephalus glaber
CTGATAATATACAGGGGATAACTTCAATTCCTTTGCACTTACCTATATATGTTCTATGAGATAGTATGTGTTCTATTTTGGAGAAGGACTCCTGTACAGCTGAAAAGAATGTGTATTCTGATTTTGTGGGGTGGAAGACTCTGCAAACATCTGTTAAGTTCATTTGTTCAAGAGTTTGATTGAGTTCTAGCATTTTGTTGCTCATTTTTTGTCTAGTTGATCTCTCTATTTGTGACAGTGGGATATTGAGGTCCCCCACTACTATTTTTTATTTGTTTGCTTTTTGTACTGGGGATCAAACTCGGGTCTTTGCACTTGTGCAGCAGGTAGCGAAACCACTGAGCTAAATCCCCCCACACACACCCTCCACTACTATTGTATTAGTGCTTATATGATTTTTCATTTCCATTAGTATTTCTTTTATATAGTTGGGCGCACTAGTGTTTGGTGCATAGATATTTATGACTGTCATCTCTTTCTCTTGGATTGTTCCCTTTACTAGGATGTAGTGTCCTTCTTTGTCTGTCTTAATCAGTGTGTGTTTGAAGTCCACTTGGTCTGCAAAGAGGATAGCTATTCCTGCTTTTTTTCGAGTTCCTGTCTCATGGAGTATTTTTTTCCACCCTTTAACTTTCAGTCTATGAGTTTCTTTTTGAATTAATTGTGTTTCTTGTATGCAGCATATTATTGGATCTTGCTTCTCTACCCATTCTGCCAGTCTGTTTCTTTTGATTGTTGAGTTGAGACCATTAACATTAATGGTTTGTAATTGATACATATTGAATTATCATTGTCATGACTTTTTCTTTTTGTTGGATTCTCCCCCTTTCCTTTTAATTTCTTGTCATGCCAAGTGGATTCATCGTGCTGGGTTTCCTGGGTTGTGATCCTCATTGTCTTTTCCTAGGATTTTGTCCAAAATTTTTGGAGTGCTGGTTTGGTATTCATGAAGTTCCTAAGGTGCTCTTTGTCATGAAAGTATCTTATTTCACCATGAATTTTGAAAGATAGTTTTGTAGGGTACATCAATCTGGGTTGGAGGTTGTTTTCCTGTAGGGCTTGACATACATGAGTCCAACCTCTTCTTGCCTTGAGTGTTTGCACTGAGAAGTCTGCACTGATTCTAATGGCCCTTCATTTGTATGTGATTTGTTTCTTTTCTCTAACTGCTTGTAGAATTTTGTTCTCCTGTTGGGTTTCTGGATTCTTAACAATTACATGCCTATGTATGCATTTTTTTTTTGATCAAGGCTAGTTGGAGTCCTATATGCCCCACTACTCTGTATGTCAAGTTCTTTTCCCCTGCTTGGGAAATTTTCTGGCATCACTTGTGTAAACTTTTTTTATATCATCTTCACTTTCTCCTGTTTCTTCATTGACTCCATTCAGTCTTACATTATTCTTCTTTGGATCATCTAGCAGCTTCTGGATTGATTGATTTCTTGTGATCCTTTACAATTTTAAAGAAATTTTTCTTTTCCCAGTCCTTAATTGCAATCTTATCTTCTATATCTGAAAATCTGTCCTCACATTGGCTCATTCTGCTGCATAGACTTTCAATGGAGTTTTTAATCTCCTGGAAATCTGTTTGCGTCTGTTTTATGGATTCCATTTGTTTCCTATGTTGGGATTCCATCATGTTCCTTAGCTCCCCTATTTTTTTAATCGCTGTCCTCTCTAGATTCATTAATCATGTCTTGCACTATGGGCACAATCTCTGCTGTTATGTAAAAAATTATTTCTGATTTCATTTTGTCCAGATCCTCTTTCATTGCTAGTTCAGGAAGTCCAGGTGGTTAAATATTGGAGTGTTCCATCTTGTTTCACTTTGGGGTTTCTGTAGGTGATCTGGAAGTCTTGTTCTGAGGCTTGTTTATGTGTCTTCTCATTTCAATTGTGGGGAGAACAGGGATGTTGCTGGTGCCCATGAGGCTCACCTCCTCTGTGCTGGGAGTGGTGGTAGATTGGCCTGGAAGCCTCTTACTCTGCACTGGTGGCTGTGGCACATTGATTTGGAAGCCTCCTCTGTGCTGGGAGCTATGGCACGCTGACCCAGAAGCCTCCTCCTCTTGCCACTTCTTAAGCAGTTGTGGAAGTCTTCTTTCATGAGGGTCTTTAATTGCTTTGATGTCTCAAATCAATTCACAATGTTTATTCTTGGATGGTCATTTTGACTTTGGGGAAGAAACTGCATGGTGAAGATGCAGTCAACTAGATGGATGAGGACATACGTAGTGTTTTTAGGAACTTCTCTTTCCTTTGGATGGCACATGGCAACAGCATTCACTGAAGTTTGTTTCCAAAGAGGACTTCAGAAGGACTGCTTTAGAAGGTGGACAGAATGACGGGATAAGAGTGCTCAAAGTGAAGGGGAATATTTTGAGGAGGATTAATTGCAATGTTTCTGTAATAATTTTTAAAATTTAAACACACAATATGTATTTTGATCAGCCTTTGTAGAAAGGATAATACTCAAGAAACAATGCCCTGAGTTTTACATAGAAGCATAACATCTGTTTCTCACTAAACCTTTGTCTGCTATATAAGTTGGTCACTCAAAAATTAAATTGTAAACAAATGAATGAATTTGTTTTATGTACTGCAATAAGTGGTTATGTTATGACTCTCCTTAAACTTCTTTACTGGCTTCCCATTAAGATTGCAAGATTAAATCAATAAAATATACAACACCTAATTTGGATTTCAGATAAAGAATTTTTAGTGTAAGTATGTTCCAGGTAATATTTAATATATATTTACACTAAAAATTAGTCATTATTTGAAATTCACATTTAGCTGAGCCTCTGTGTTTTATTTGGAAATCCTGTTCTCACTTGCCCCCAGAATAATGTCCAAATTCTTTATCTTTCTTTAGAGTTTTTGATATGCTTATGCCTTGTTTTTCAGACCTTTTCTAATACTGTTACCCTCTTATACTTTACATTCTAGTCATGTCAGAGTGTTTTCAGCTCCGTGAACATGTACTTTCTCTGATTTCCCACCCTTTTCACATGCCATTCTCTATTCTTACTACCCTTCTCCTAATTCTATTGTCAAATTATGTAGATAGCATCTTTCCTTAGTCCAGACTATGTACCACCAGGCCTTGCTCTTCTTCAAGCAGTTTCCATTATCTTATGGAGAAATTGCTTGTTGCTTGCTTATCTCTCTCTAGTTTTCGACTCTGATGATAGGAATGATGGCCATCTTTCTCACTGCTGCATTGTGTGTGTGTGTGTGTGTGTGTGTGTGTGCGTGCGCACATGTGTGTTTCTAGTACAGCAAGAATCTAAAGCAATATTTGCTCAATTATCTCAGAAAAGAAAGTTAGGATCTCCTTGCTACTTTGTTGATTCATAAAACAATGGGTTGACAAAATATAGATTATAAAATGACTATTGGTGCATGTCAGGATTTTGCACATTTTGCTCATGTTAGATCTGTTTTCAAATTTAACTTATTAGAGATAAGGCTTTAATCTTTTTCATATATGATATACTCATTGTCTCTTTTTAGAAGTAGCATCTATGTTGTTTAAACTGATAGTGTATAAAATGTGATTTTAATGATCCTAAATCATTGCTCCTTCATAGGTTATTTTTCAATTTATATGGAATTTAACACCAAGATGTCACTTACCATGCTGATTCTATGACAGCTTATTGGCAACCTTCGGATCATCTGAATGCATAAGAACATGCACCACAAAAGAACCAGGCAAGACAGTACCTAGTGCTAAGTTGTTCAAGGCCTCTCAGGAACATTCCTGGCACATCTCTTTCCAGAACTTAGATTGGTCACTAGGCAATCATTATTGTAGTCATTTGTCATGAGTGACGATTGTAACAGCCACTTGTAATTATTCCATACTAATGTGGATGTGGCACCTTCTTCATACCTCTCACTGCATATAGACTTGCCAAATTGTTCTGCTTTGTCAAAGTCAAGTTTCATGTAAATCAACAAGCAGCTTCTACCATGAATTTCCCCAAACAACACCTAAGCAGCCTATGCTACCTATTCCTTCTCTAGAAGGTAATGCTGGTCTCAAATAGAATATGGGATTAATGAGTAAAAAGTTGTTCTGAAGATTTTCTGCTTTTGTTACTGTCAGAACCTCATTTACCTTTATTACAGCAGAACCACTGAGCTAAACTCCCAGCCCTAGAAAGTGTTTTTGTTGGCCTGCCTGCCTGTTTTTCTCTTTTTGTCTCATATGCACATGCTACATACACACATACATGATTGCACATACAGACATGCATAAATGCACACAGAGAGCAATGGGAAATTGGAATGAAGCCCCCTGTCCACCTTCTGAAGCAGTCTGAAAGTCCTCTTTCGAAACAAACTTCAGTGAATGCTGCTGCCATGTGCCATCCAATGGAAAGAGAAGTTCTTATCCATGGAGCAAGTGATGGCTCAAAGGAATCATAACTGAACTGAACATTAGGGAAGTCAACTTCATCTGTCTTGGTTTGACAATTATTTTAGGATGTTTAAATACCAGAAAATTTAAAGAAATGGGTCATATTAGTTTTTATTCCATGTGTTTCAAGTCAGTTTGATGAGGGATTTGTTGCAAAGCTGATGAGGATATAGCCACAATTTCCCTACATCTTATATTCAGTAATAAATTTATAACTCGAGTAGTGTTATGTATGTATTTTTCTTGTAGCTTTAAGAATCTGTTGAAAAACATGTGTCCAAAGTTTTATTATCAGATCCTACAACTAGGAAAATATACATACCTAACAATGTTTATAATAGTTTATTTTTGTTGATGAAAAGGTCAAAGCAGCATACATATCCAAAGATAGTAGAAGTGATTGGCTGTGCTTTGCAAGCTTTATCATTTAGTAGAGCTAACAGAACCTTGCTCTAATAC
The DNA here is from genome assembly GCF_000247695.1 of Heterocephalus glaber. The sequence goes on from NW_004624774.1 coordinate 3,814,764, forward strand.
AGCTGAATTCTGAGACATCCTTGTCTCCACCTGGCCACCCTCAGGACTGATTGGGTCAACTTCTGGAGGCATACATACCTCAAGCCCATTCATGCCATATTTATTAGAAAGTCTGAATATTGGTTTATACATACAAGGAAGATATTTTAGCTGGGAAAGTGATGATATAGATCTAAATGCATGGCATTAAAGATGTCTCTAGCAAACTACATAAGAACATTAGTTACAGTTAAGTATGTCTAGCTTATACAATTTATACATATGTACTATCAAAAGAGCTATCCAGTGGGAGAATCACCAATATTTTATTACTGTGATAAGATTCTGAGTACTATTTAAATTATATATATATATATATATATATGTATTTTTAAAATGTTGACCATTACAAATACATTTTTCTCTAAATAATAATCTATGTAACAGGAGAGGAGGAGTCTCATCTACTGTTGGTGTTTGTTTCTCCGTCTTCACTCTTTCTTTCCCTGTGGGTGACTACCATTCACTTAAGATTGCCTTCACTTTCCTGGGATTAGGCCAAAACAATTTTGTTCTTTCTTTCTTTTGCCAGTGATGGAGTCAGGATACTCTGTTAAAAGCAATAGAAAAATGTCAATTTTTAGGCCATAGAGATTAGTTCCAAATTTGGAATCTACCTCAATTTGTGACAATGAGTAAGTTAATTTTACTCATAGATTTTGGAAGTTTCCTGGCTCTTAAAGTAGATTAGGGGTTTGTCACTTCTTTTTTTGTTGTTTTTTTTCTTTTTTGTTTATTGTTGTTTGTTTGTTTGTTTTCAGTTACAGATGGGCCATTTGATCTGAGTACAAAACCAAGTCTAAGAGAACTAAAAGATATGGAGTCTGAGACTTCAAATCATGCATTTCTGAATCTTATTTTACTCAGCTACCTAAACAAATATCTTCCCTTATAGCTTAATATAGTTTTGTTCCTTACAGCAGAGGGAACTTTAATGGGCTCCTCTACTCAGTTTGTGGCAAGTGTAGATTTATTTTACCTTCATTCAGGGAAGTCAAGGAGATATTTTATCAGGCATGTTTTTTTTGGTACCAGGGATAGAACTTGGGTCCTTGTGCTTGGGCAGCAGGCGGCGAAACCACTGAGCTAAATCCCTGCCCCAATCAGGCATGTTAATGGTGATGTGTATAATATTTAACATATCTATGTTAAAATATAACAAACCTCATAAGTTGTCTCTTTCAGCACCATGTACATATACAAGCTGCAAATGTAATTCAAAAATTTCTAGTAACTACATTTAAAAAGTAAAAATAAGCATGTAAAACTGCTATTAATGATATATTTAATTTAACTCCATACATCTGAAAGTCTTTTGAACATTTACCAGTACAATTTATTGTTACCTTTTTTACATTTTTTTGATAAAATCTTTAAAATCTTACGTGTATTTTGTACTTATAGCATATCTCCACTTAAGTAGCTTCAATTTGAGTGCTCAGTGACTATTGTGACTACCATATTAAGCATAATAGGTCTATTTCTATGTTGGTATGTTCTAAGCGCTAGCAGCATTAGCAGGTTTGGGAATTTATCAGAAATGAAATCATAGGCCCTACCCAATGCGTTCCAAATCAGAATCAAATTGACATTTTAACATGATCTCCAGTGGGTTTTCTGTACCTTGATTTATTATTATTGTTGTCGTTGTTATTGTGTTACCAGAAATGAACCACTCCTGCTTACTTACTTAACCACACTGACCTCTATAGTTGGGCTATAAAAAAATTGAAGGTACTGTCCAGGAACATTGGAGACAAATATCTAATGGTAGACTCACAACTTCTATAGACTCTTCAGACTCTTTAGGTATGGTGCTAGTTCTAAAATTGGTGATACAGGCCTAATAGTAATAGAAAAGATTGTGAATGGCACAGCTGTAATGCATTGATGTCTTCATAATCAACATGTATTTATACAGTCTTGTTTTGCATAAGAAATATCTGATATGTGATTGTTGGTAAAATATTTACAGAACTCCAAATTTTCTTTTGCAAGAATGGACAAAAAAATTGAATGGAACAATTTGGGATCTTCATTGGGCCAGGTTTCTGTGTATTTGTTTGTGTTGAATTCTGATCTATTTTGTCTTTTTCCTCATGATAAATGGTATCAACTCATTAGTTAATAATTCCTTATTTAGTAGAAGGGGGATTTTAGGGGCTTTTCAGAGATAGTATTGCTGGTTTTGAATTTCACAATGGGCATAAACTTGGGTACATTTGTCTCCTCTATAGCTATTTTTCTATTCATCCCAATCCTCATCTGAACAGATAATAAACCACTTCATGAACAGATGAGCCACTTATTCATCTAGTTCTGTAATGATAATGAAGAAAATGTAATCTGGAGTGTCTATGGAAGATGAACTAGAGCCAGATTGGTATGAATAATAAATACTGTGTTGAAATGCTGGACCCCACATGAAAAGCCAGTCATTAAGTATTAGACAATAATGCTCTTTGACAAAGTCCAATAGTGTATAGAAACATCCACCTCTTGGGTGCTGGACTCCACATGGAGCTAAGTATTTCTACAGATGCAAATATCCAAATTGTTTAGAGCATACAGGATAAATTTTCTTGCAGCTGGAAGCAACATCTGACATTGCAAAATTCTTCAAATATGCTGGAGGGATTGCTTTATTCAGACAAACTTAAAATGAACTGAAAAACATGTGTGGCTCAACATTAAAAAATAACAATGAATTGAGATCTATTTCCCTTCAAAACACTGCAAAACTCCTCACTTGGGGGGTAACAATTAGCTTGAAATCTGCTGCACATATTACTTTTGTTTTATACATGATGTGTAGCTACTCTTGCCATAGGTATGCAGGTGACCTCTGTAAACGAGAAGCAGTTGTGTGTTCAGTGAACTGTAACAGCTCTTTGTCATATGGATCATGTGATTATCTTGTTTCTTATCAAATTCAGTGCACTATAACAACAAAACAAGTCCATAAACACTGAGAATATGAGTTTTATCTCACATTCTCAATGTGTCCCATGTTTATATAACAATTATTTTTCTGTCTCTGATTTTGAGTATATTTAGGAAATGTGGCTAAGAATACTATAAATGTTTTGTTTTGTTTTGTAAGCTGCAGTTCGTTGGTTGTTTTTTGTTACAATAAGGAGTACCTCAATAATTCTGTTCTACACCACAATGGAATGTAGAGAGTGTTTTTCATAGCAAATCCTGCCTTTAACCTTTGTGTGCAGTTTTATTCAATAATTCAATTAACAAATCCCATGAGGAGCATGTAATAATTACTTTTTAAAAGTCAACATGGTTGTAAAACAGTTTACCAATAGAAGCTGAAAAGGGAATTATAATAATGGGTCCATACTATGTTTAGAGTTTTTAACAATATGTTGAAGACATCTAAGCAAATAGCCCTGACCAATGTATGAAGTTGTTTCTCCACAGAACAAATAATAATCATAAATTTAGATTTAGAACATGTGTTTTATATTCAAATCTCATTACGCATTTATTGATGTTGAACTCTTCCTCCCATCTTGTTCCTTCACAAATATTGCTTATTTCTGTGAATAACTCTACTTTTATTGTCCACTTTTTTCCTTGCAGTTACAATTTAGTCTTCCAGAGCTCCTCCATCTCTCTCAATGTTCATGATTTCCATGATTGTTTTCACATTTTTTTGTGTGCCTGGTCTAGTTCCTCCTTATTCCTTTTCTCTTCTTTGTTTACCTTAAGTGTAGTGTGCAGGACTTGTCCTGGTACCTCTTCCTTCACAAGCCTTCACTGTTCCATCCTGTCTGGCTCACATGTGTTCTAGGTCACCTGGTGTTACAAAGACCCTTGGTACTCTTCACCACAGCCCAGCACCTACTTGTTTGTCTCCTGTGAGGTACAGTATTGTGATCTGTTTGAGAGATAGCCCCAGAAGCCTGTTATTCTTTGTATCTAATGCCAGCAGGGTTCTTGCTGTTGAGGGGTTGAGAGGTGCTCCGTGGAGGACACATGAGCTAATATGTGTTCAGGCAATGGAAGCTTTAACATTAAAATGTAGTAAACCACACAGGTAAGGTAAAGCCTTTTAGAATTCTCTTCACCTTACCTTTCTTTTTGAGGGATTTGAAAATTGAGCTCTGATAATCTGAAGGCCCAGGCATATACTTATAAACCTTCTTTTTCTCTTTTTTATTAGTCCTGATAATTGTTTTAGGACATCCTAGATAATTCCTCTTATCTTTTCTGCCTGAAGATTTTCATTACCCTGAAGGCAATCTGTTCTCTCTTACATTCTGTGGAAATTAGACAATTTGAGATCTTCAAAGGCGTGGAATTCACTGTCTTTTTACCAAAATATGAATGCAGAAAGCGGCTAAAGCTGATTTGTATAATTATAATAAAGACCATAGGATTCTGAAAAGATTGACATCAAAAGCCACTTTCTTGATGTGCATTGGTGGGAAGTAATTAATGATTTGGAGTGAAGTGTATCCCTTTGTAAGGAGGTTGAGATGACATAGATTTCTCTCTGCAGTCTTTGGACTTCAATAGGACATTTTCCAAGTTGCCAAAAATCAATTTTATGTTCATTATAGGTAAGCATTAGGACATATAAACTCCAAAGATGGCAGTAAATAGAGTTCTAGGATTCTTCTATTTTTTCAAGACTGATTTTTGTAGGTACCACTTCTTCTCTGATGGGGAATTCTGAGGTTGATGATAAGACACAGGGTCCAAGGAGGAAGGAAATGGGAAAATGGAAAGGTTTATGAGTGACTCCCCAACTTGCTTCTAGTTACACCTGTAGCAAGAAGGATGAAGAATCTTGAAAGCTCATGTGTTCATCTACTGAAGGCCAAGTTAAGGTTCCTCTTTTGTTTAACATACTATTGTTATTGGTTCTATCCTAGAGAATGTTCCAGATGCAGTTAAGAAAAATGTGTTTTCAGTTGGTGTTAGTTGTTCTGACTGTTTCTGTTAAGTCTACTTGGAATAGAGTGTAGTTTAAGTATAATGTTTCATTTGCTTTTCCTGGTGTGTATTTGCTCTAATTTCTCCTGTCTCTTCACTATTCTATTTATATATTGCTAGTATTTGAGTTCTTTAAAATGCAGCTTGCACTAGGTAAACTTTTCTGGTCTTACCCAAATTTTTGTATTTGCAAATTTATATCTTATCTCATTTAATAGATTCAATTCTGTTCAGCAAATGTTTGATGACTACTGACTTCTGGGGCGTTGGATATTCATTCATATGATCATTGTGAAAATGGAATATTCCTTTTTTCTCTGCCTTATGTTCAATTACCACATTGTCTCTGACTGCTACTTTAGCATAAGTACTGATGAATTAGTACCTGGGTTTATGGGCAATGATATCATAAACACCTAGATAGTCTTTGGTACTTCTTGGTAAACAATTACATAATCAATATTCTCAGGATGCCAAAATATTGCTCAGTCAGTTGCCTTTGCTCATTTAGCAATTTTCTTTACGAAATAACAACTTCATCAACACATTTTTTTTTAAATTAATGTGGTGCATGTTTTGATGTTGCAAAGACATCTTTTTTGTAACTACAAAATAAGAAATCTTGTAAGTTTTCCAAAAGATTAATATTTTTCTTTTCCAGCTTTACTGAGGTATAACGGACAAAATGGTAAATATTAAAGGCATACAGTTTGATGTTTTAAGGTCTATTTTTATTATGAGATAATCACCATAATAAACCTAATTATTTTATTTATCACCTCACATACTTAACCATTTTTTCCTTTGTAAGTGTGTGTGTTTGTATGTGTGATAAGAACACTTGAGATAAATTCCCTAAGCAAATTTCAAGTTACAAGGTGAACTCACTTATCTTATAATGGAAACCTTGTACATTTGACTAACAACTCTTTATTTTCCCCAAACTTTGACCTTGGTACTCCTCTTCTACACTCCTTTGAGTTTGCTATCTTAAGATTCCATATGTAAGTGAGGTTGTGCAGCGTTTGTCTTCTGGTTCCTGGCTACCTTCACTTAGCACAATGTCTTCCTTGCTCAACCATGTTGCTGTAAGTGACAGGACATTTTCCTTTTAAGTGCTGAATAATAGTCCCTTATGTGCATATGCATATATGTGTTTGTATGTTATTTTCATTATCGGTTAATCTTTTGGTGATCACTTAGGTTGTTTCCATGTCTTGGCTATTGTGAATAATTCTATATAATCAACATGTGCAGATATCATTTTGACATATTTATTTCACTTCCTCTGAATACATATCCAGGAATGGAATTTCTGTATTAAAAAGATAGTTCTATTTTTAATTGTCTGAATAATATGAATACAGTTTTTCATAATGGTTATATAAATTTACATTTCAGCTAACAGTTTACAAGGGGTCTCTTTTCTCCACAACTTGGCTAATTCTTGTTATCTTTTGTCTTTTTGATAAAACTCATTCTAACAGGGCTTTTGTGATCATTTTTTGTAGTTTTGATTTGCATTTCCCTGCTGACTTCTGATGTTCAGAACCTTTTCATGTCAGAATTGTCTGCTCTTTCATCGATCTTTAAATTGGATGATTTGTGGGGTTTTTGTTTGTTAATGCATTCTTTGAATTCCTCATGTATTTTAGATATTCCCTCCTAATCAAATACATGAATTGCAAATATTCTCTCCCATTTTGTAGGTTGTCTTTTTGGTTTACTAAATCTATTGTTTCATTTGTTGTGCAAAAGCTTTTAATCTTTTTGCTTTTGTTGCCTTTGATTTTGGTGTCATATTCAAAATACTCATTTCCCAGACTAATGTCAATGTGAGTTTTTCCCATCTTTTTTTTCAACAGTTTTACAATTTCATGTCTTAGGTTTAAAACTTTAATACATTTTGGGTTTTGTATATCGTGTGAGATAGGCATCTATTTCCATGGTTTTGCATGTGAATACTATTTTCATAATGTCATTTATTGATAAGGTTATCCTTTTACTGTTGTGTGTTCTTGGCACCATTATTAAAGATCTGTTGATCATAGATGAGTGGATTTCCTATATTTCTGAGGCCTCTATTCTGCTCCATTGTTTTCTATGTCTGTTTTTATGTCTGTACCATGTTATTTTGATTATTGTAGTTTTGTAATATATTTTGAAATCAAAAAGTGTAATGCCTCTTGCTTTTTCCTTGTTCAAGGTTGCTTTGTATATTTGGGGCCTTTTGAGACATATTCCATAACAAATAAAAAGATTAAATAGTGATGAAGAAACTCCCAACAAAGAAATCTTAGGATCAGATGTCTTCACAGGCAAATTCTACCAAACATTCAATGAAGAATTAATAGCAATTCTTCTTAAATGCTTCCAAAAATTATAGAAAAAGAAACAATTCTAAACTTATAAGCTAATATCACCCTAGTACCATAAGAAAAAAAAAACTACAGGCCAATATTTTGATGAACATAAATGCAAGAAATGCTCAATAAAATACTTTCTAACAAAATACAGCAGCCATTTTCACATATTATCAAGTTTTTTTTTAATTTGAAAACTTTTATTAGCGCATGTTTGCAATACATAGTGATTATATTCATTGCAGGGAATTAGTACATGTACATGACACGTCTTAGTTCTTTTCACTTTCTCTTTCTCTCTTATCTCTCTCCACTTCCTTCATCCCTTCATCAAGTACATTAATCACTGGAATGCAAAGCTTGTTTGACATACATCAATCAGTAATTGTAATATATCACATTCATTACTGAAAAATAGAAACATAATTATCTCATTATATACAGAAAAAGATTTTGACGAAATTCAACATCTATTCATGATGAAAAAAACTCTCAACAAAGTGAGTGTAGAAGAAAATTACTTCAACTCACTGAAGACCACAGCAAGGCCACAATTCACAACATAATTCATGGGTGAAAACTGAAAGCTTTTCTTAACTGAAAGCTTAACAATGATGTCCATTCTGGCCACTTCTATTTCATTATAATACTAACCCTAATACTAACCCTAAGCCTAAATCTAAACCTAGCTAGAGCAACTGGGCAAGTTAAAAATGCATCAACATTTGAAAGAGAAAAAGTAAGATTATTTCTAATTGCAGATGGTGTTTAAGATCTGTAAAAATCCCCACGCCTTATAAAAATAAAAACCTGCTAGAACCAGTAAATAAATTCAGTAAATTTTCAAGAAACAAAATCAACACAAAAGTTAGCTGCATTTCTACACTCAATGAACTACCTAAAATGGACATTTAGAAAACAACCCCTTTGACAACAGCAAAAAAAAACCCAAAAACTTTTTTGGCACATATTTTCAGTACATAATATTTGAAGGGGACCAAGATCTATATAGAGGGGGTAGGGAGGGAAGGGAAAGTGGATGAAGGGAAAGGAATGAAAATGTATTACATACATGTACCAACTCCATACAAGGTATGTAAACATGTACTGTGAACATATACTAATAAAAGGATCTGGAAAAAAGAATAAAATACTTAGACATTAATGAAAGATGTAAAAAAATACACTAAAACTGTTAAAGGTATTGATAAAGGAAATTAAAAACACACAGGTAAGTGGAAAGATATCCTGTATTTGCATATTAGAAGAATTAATGTTAACAAATCTACACAGCCTAAAGAGACCTGCAGTTGAAATACAATCCCTATCAAAATCCCAATAGTATTTTTACAGAAATAGAAAAAATAATGCTAAAATTGATATAGCCTCACAAAGTGTTTCTTTCCATAATAGGTGATTTTGATTTGATTGAAACAAATTTTAAATATGGTTATTAATATTCGTTATTGTTGTATTAAATTTCTGCTATGGAGAAAATTTTGTTAATTTTTTTCACCACTTACATATCTTTATCAATTTTTAACTTCATTTCTTCAGGATATTTTTTCTTTCCTTACTTTAAAACGTCTATTATATGTGAAGAAATATATTTTCTATGGTGTTTTAAAAATCAGCTTTATTGAGATTTACAAACCCTAAAATGATCAACACTGCATGTTTAATAAAGTGAGTTTTCATACTTTAGTAATATAATTACCATCACAATAAAATAGAGAAAAATACTCATGTGTCCCTTGGAGGTCATTTCATTATCTCTCCCAAAATCCAGGCCATCTTTCAACAACTCATCTTTCTGGCACTATAGTTTAGCCTTTTCTAGATTTTATATAATTACAAGGTGTGATAAAAATTATAGTGTGTATTTAAATAAAAATTATAGTAAAAGGCACAGTGCCATTAATACTGCTCAAAGTACTCTCCCCCACTTCTAACACACTTATCCCATTGTTCTTTCCACTTTCCAAAGCTGCTGTGGAAATTCTGTCAGTGTCTTTAGTTGTGCTGTTGTGGGTGCTTTAATGTCCTCAACTGAAATGTTTACCTTTTTAATGGTTATTTTGACTTTGGGGAAGAGTCAGAAATTACATTGCCAGATCTGGTCTGTAAGGTGAATATGGACACACTGTAATGTTTTAATGAGCCCGACTTTCTGTTGGATGGCCCCCAGTAGCAAGGCTCCCCTTATTTTGCTCATACTTCAGAAAGACACAAAAAAGAATTTCCAGAATTGCTGTGGAAAGCGGCCAGAATGATGGCATAAGTGTGTTCAAGGCCAGGAGGAGTATTTTGAAAGGGATTAAAGACAATGTGTCTTTTACTATAATACTATTTTTAAAATTTAAACATCCACAGTATTTCTTTCACCCCTTGTAGTTATATATTTTGGAGTCTTACGGGTTTTAATAATCACTCATTTCATAGGCCAGTAGTTCGTTTCTTCTTGTTACTTAGTAAAGTTCTATACCATCTATCTTCCAACAATTTACATATTCTTTTATCAGTTGATGGACACTTTGGTAGTTTCTTGTTCTTAGTGAAACTTCAGTGAACATGTTTATATCTTTCTGATGGCATGTATTTTCATTTCTCTTGGGTAAATACCCAGTAATGGGACTGCTGGGTCATAGTAATTATAATTTATTCTCATAAGAAACTGGCAAACTATTTTCCAAACAGGCTTACACAACTTTGTATTACTGCCAGAAATTCAAGAGAATTCTAGTCACTCCACAACCTCATCAGTATGGCATCGTTAATCTGACTGTTCATAATAGACCCTTATTATCAAGTTAGTATCCGAAGTTATGTCTCCTCTCTCATTCTTTCACACTGGTAATCTGTATCATATTCCTTTTTCCATTCAGTATAGCCAAATCTTTATAAACTTTATTGGTCCTATGGTTGTATTAATTTTCCTCAAGTTATTAAAAATATCTTCAATTTCATTCATTTTTGCTTATTATTTTCTTCCTTCTGCTCATATCTGGTTTATATGTTTTTGCTTCTTTAGTTTCTTAAAGTGGAAGCCTAGGTCATTGATAAGACAACCATTTTATTTTTTTAAATAAGCATTTAATGCTATAAATTTTCCTTTAAACATTATTTTAGCTGTATCCCACAAATTTTAGGATTTTTTGGTTTCAGTTTCATTAAGTGCAAATATATTTTTATTTCGTGTTATTTCTTTCTTATTTAGTCTATGAGAAATTTTTTAATTTGCTTTAAAATTTCCTAATATTTGTATTTTTTGCTGTAATAAAATAAATACTTATGGGTAGAGTTGGGAAGCCCTAGTAATTCACTTTTACAGTATTAAGCTTAATTCACTTAAATTCTGAGCCAGAGTATTAATCACACAGAACCTATTCACTTCAGATAATGTCTAAGAGTCTACCTGTCAAAGATATATAGAAATATCTTAAATTTGAAAGACAAGTGGAAAAATATCCTGTTTTATTTGAAGAATCCATGATTCCTCGGTTCTGTGATTTTTTATTATGTCTATTAAAGACTATCCTTTATTGTTGTGCCTTTAAAAGCTCTTAGAAAGAAAGAGAAAAGGTACAATCTTCCAAGATCCATGGCAGAAAAGGTTAGGTAAAACAGGCCAAGGTTAAGTCTCAACATAGCTTCATGTTGCTAGATTAAGTAATCAGGCTCCAGGAGATGAAGAACGTTCTACTTAAGAGACTGTAACTGGAGCACATATCCTTCCCTATTCTGCATTTTCACCTTTCCTTTACCTTCTTTCATAGGTAGATGTTAACACAAGTATTTAATATATTTATATAAGCAAAAGAATACTCAGGAATCACTTTTTCAAGAAACTATGATTGTAAGGACACTTACATTGGCTATAAATTACAGCATTGACATGTAGGAAAACATTTTTGCCTAAACCCAGTAAGAATTTGAATATTATAAAACTGTATTGTTCAATTTTCCTTTTTTAATTCCAGATTCTTGATTAAGTCTAATTTTCTTGTCAAATATTTTCTAGGATTGCTGCCTCCTTAATAGATAAAATATAGTTTGTAAACCACGGGAAAGGCTAAAAAAAATCAGCGGCAGCATACTTTAATTCAGGAAGTTCCCATATGTTAAGGCTATTTGGCTACATTAAATTGTATCTAACTATGTTCAAACAATCCTGAAAGAACTAACATTAGGCTCAGAATCTTTATCTTATTTCTCTAAATTTGATAATATTTCTTCTTTTATGATTGATCTTTTTTCATCTTGTCAGCTTATGTAATTGTTTGCTAATTTTATTAGTTTTTTTAAAAAATCTCAACTTTTGGTTTTATTGATTCTCTCAGTTTTTTTATTCTCCATTTCATTTATTTTTTGACTAAATATTGCTTTCTGTGAATTTCATTGACTTTTATTTTTCTAGTTTCTTAAAGTGAAAGAAGGTTAACTTATTAATTTGAGATCTTCTTTACTGTAGGTTTTTACAGGTAAGGATTTCTCTCTGAGCACTATTTTCATTGTATCCTTTAAGATTTGGTATACTATATTTTCATTGTCATTCATCTTAAAATATTTTCTAATTTCCCTCTAATTTTTTTTTGATGCATGGGTTATTTAGAAGTATGTTGTTTCGTTGTCACGTGTCTGTGAACTTTCCAAATTTCCTTCTCTTATTGTTTTCTAATTGCATTCCATAGGGGTCACAGATTTTAAACTTATTCAGTCTGATTTAAACTTATTCAGTCTTATTTACTTATTGGCCTATAATGAAACCAGTCCTATAGTGTTTCATGTGCATTTGAGTTTATTTTGCTCTTGTTGGGTTGAATGTTCTATAGATATCGGGGTAATGGTATCTAAGTGTTTATTTCCTTGTTGGTTCTTTTATCTAGTAGCTCTACCCATTATTGAAAGTGGATAATGATATATCTAGCTACAATTATTGAGTTGGCTATTTTTCCTAGAACTCTTATAAAGGGCACTTTCACCCGTGGCAAATGCAATAGCTAATATTTGCATGTGACTTGTCACTAAACTTTCACAGCAAATATAAGTAATGTCCTTTGCTCTGTCTTTAGTAGTAGAAGAAAACAATATTAAAAGAAATAAAATAATCGCAAGTTAATGATAGTAAATCCAATGTTTGAACTCAGGTTTGATCATTTAAAATCATTTTATGTTTTTGACTATACCAAGATATTTTCTCTTCATTTTCTTATTCCCTAGGCATCAAAATAATGTTTCCATAGCTGCTCTTCAGGGAGAGAACTCCATTCATCTTCCTTTCCCTTCTGACCACCTGGTCCTGTTCATTCTCAGCCTGACTTTGGCAGAGCCTGTACCTGGCTTCCACCCAAATTTATCTGTCAATAGCTCACCTCCTGGGCTGGCATCTTCTTGTATTAAAGTCTAGCCAGTTTGCTGGCCAAGATCCAACAAGCTCTGATGATGACAACCAGACCTACCCACCTGTCCATTTAATCAGTGCCTGCTAGGCAGCATTTCTCTCTGCAACCACCTGCCTAGAATAATTTTCTCTCTCCAGAATATCTGTTCCACCCTACCCCAACCCAGCCCTCACTCAACCCTTCTCTTGGCACATCTAAGAATGTCATGTAGGCCAGAACTACAGAGCAAGGAATTTTTCAGTATCATTGTGTAGTAAATAAATGATGGAAGGCTGAATGTAGGAGGGAAAACAGCCTAATGAAAAGTGAAGAGTGAGCTGTTTGTTTTTAATCTACATTCAATCAACAAAGGAAAAATAATTCAGCTCTCTCTCTTTCTTTTTTTTTTTTAGTGAATTGGCCAGATATGTTCATGTGAAGTAGATGCATGTTGGTTCAAAGAGATGGGAGTGGAATAAAAGGTAACATTTGAAGTGTACCAATTCCACAATAAGTTGTTTCACATGAAGTCGGAGTTTTGGCCAAGAAATGCCAACCATTTGTGGCTGTGGTTGTAGCAAGTGGAAGACTAGGCTTTTGACTAAAACATACCTGTCAATATTTAGACCAGGAAAGTGAGTCGAGGAGAGCATACAGAAAAGAGATATGAGCATTTTGTTGGGGCATATACCCTGTACTTTTTATAAATATCTTTATTAAGTAAATTCTTTGGCAGGTAGATTAAATCTTAGGGTTGTGTAGACCAGTATATGTGATAAGATAAAAAACATTTAATCCTCAAGAATTTACTAGGGAGCAAAAAATAGATTCAAGTTTTAAAAATCAAGCTTAAGGACACAATAGCTTACACATCACTGTAGGTGACTGAAATTGTTCCTCAAGATATAGTTTAGAGTATGTGCGTAGGTACACAATGTTATCTTTCTTTGGTGGAGAGACATCTTAGAAGAGACTCTAGAATATGCACAACAAGGTACTTTGGGATTCAATAATTTTGTGCTTAGGTCTCTCTAAATTGACTTATCACCTTTCTAATGTCATAGCTGACAGAAGTGGAAAGGAACTCATTTGTCTCACTCTACTTTGTGGTTAGATATGGAAAAGGACTTCCATGCTAGAATATAAGGAAATAGTGCTATTGTATCCTGCAGGGGCAAAATAAAGTTATGTGTCTGTTGGGCTGGATATTTTCATGGTGCTAATTTGCCATGTAGGTGTGCTCGGTAATACTCAGATTTGTATATGTTTGCCTATATACACAGAGTGGTAAGTGGAAAAAAGGTTTTTAATAGCATGAAATTAGAAAAAAGTCTACGTTGCCATTATTAGAGGAGTGGATAAAGTATAGCGAATACACATAATAAAATTATGAATTAATAAAAAGAATAAGTAGATCTAAACAAACATGTCATTCAATTTCCAAAATATTTTCAGGAATGCAGGTAGGATATTGCTAATTTATGCAAATTTATAGAGCATGAAATATTTTTCAGTATTAAAGGAAATTCACACACATTTTCATGAGTGTATATAATATAAAGAAGAAACATACTGATAATTAAGATTGGCACGTGTAGGGGGATAGGACTTCAGTTTTGATGATCAACATTTTAAAGTGATTTGTGAATAGAAAACTGAAATTCTTAATTCTAGCTTGAATTTTTGGGTGGTATATTGTTTTGTTGTGCTTTTTATAGAAGTGTTTAAACTTGTAAAATTAAAATTAAAAGGAATAGCAAGGATTGTGGCACTTGCCTGTAGTCCTGGCCACTCGAGAGGCTGAACTAGGAGGATTCCTGGAGCACAAGAGCTCAAGGTCAGACTGGCAACATCAAGACCCTGTCTTCACAAGAGAGAAAAGAAAGAAAGAGAGAAAGAATATATAAAGAGAAAAACAATAAATATTAAAGACAGATCGCCTCACAAAGAAATGGGGTGGATTTGCTGTGTGACACTGAAAACACTTAGCTTTGCTCATTTGGATTTTGGGCAAAGGAAGCAGCTTTGACATAAACTTTGAACTTGCCCGAGAGGCTGGATTCATATTATGGGAAGTTATCCACTTGGTGAGGTAAGAGTTACTCCTTCTTTGATATGGTAGACTTGTGTTCATAACGCTATTTGATTTTAATACAAAGTAGCCAGCGTGATAATCAAATCTACCTATGGATAAATGGGAACTTTTTCTTTTGTACTAAATTCTTTTATTGGTACATTGTAGGTATACAACACAATTACATTTCTCATTGGGAATTGTACCTGTACATAATGCATCTTGGTTCTTATTTTTTCCCCATTCCTAGCCCTCCCTTCACCCCATCCACCCTTCCCTATT
>NW_004624774.1:3845014-3894821 GCF_000247695.1 Heterocephalus glaber
TTAATCATGTCTTGCACTAGGGGCATAATTTCTCCTGTTATCTGAGAAATTATTTCTGATTTCATTTTTTCCAGATCCCCTTTTATTGCCAGTTCAGTGGGTCCAGGTGGTTGACTATCAGAGTGTTTCATCTCATTTCCCTTTGGGTTGGTTGCTGTAGGTGATCTGGAAGTCTGGTTTTGAGACTTATTTACATGTTTTCTCATTTTCACTGGGGTGGGGGGCTGTTAGCACCTGCATGGATTACTTCCTCTGAGCTGGGAGAGGTGGGACAGTGACCGGGAGCAGCGGTAGGGATGGTGGCCCAAAAGCCCTTTCTTCCTGGCTGGGAGCAGCGGGAGGGATGTTGGCTGGGAAGCCCTTTCCTCTGGACCAGGAGCAGTGGGACGGTGACTCAGAAGCCCCTACCTCTGGGCCGGGAGCAGCGGGACTCAGTACTTTGGTCTGGTGGTCTGGTGTCCTCTGCATCTTTGTAGTGTGGAACCAGGTGGCTGCCTGTCTGCAGCAGGGTGGTTTGGCATTTTCCGCAGGATTTGGGACTTTGGTAGGGTGTGCACAGACCTGCCTGTCTGCAGTGGGCTGATTCGGCTTGTTCCATGCCACTCGGTACCTTGGTAGGGATGGGCAGACCTGCCAGTCTGCAGCAGGTGATTGGGCATCTTCTGCGGGACTGCCTCCTGAGGTCTTTTGTTGACAAACTGCATGGCAAATGTCAATGCATACATCTTAATAGGGATCCATTTAAGCATTTATCCTTAAGGTGCCCAGGTTTCAACTAGAAGAGAGCAAAGGATGGTGATAGAAGGACAATATGGGACCAGATAATGGAAAACTGCTTCACCAAGAATTTTTGGAATGCTTTTCAGGGCATAACAGAAAGTCTTCAGAATTTTAAGCTGAGGAAACTGGATCTGTGCTTCAAAGAGATTAATTTGGTCAGAATTTTTGAGATGACTAGGAGAAGGGAGGCATTATTGGCATAGATTCTAATTTCAGATTTTTGCTAGCCTCAAGGTGGGAATCAATTGACAGATTAATAACTTCCAATTATTCTTTCTGATATTGATTATAAAACAAAAGCAGTGAACAATTTATAACCATTTGAGTTTGGCTTTACAATTTGTGAAGTCATCCTTTCAGTTTGTTTTTCTTTCTGTTTTGTTTGTATGCTTCTATTTTCTTGTGTGGGTATTTCTTACAGACCAGATTTGATTTAACCACAATGAAAAAATGTTCATTAACTTATGATTTAAATGCTGCCCTGAATTACCTAGCATTTAAAAAAAATTAAAAAGTAAGTGAGGCTTATCTCCAAAGAGGTTTAAGTATAGCCAGGGATATAAAACATAGATTCACTGAAGATCAGAGAAAAATACAAGAGAAACTGTTCTGGGTCTTTGCACACCTTGAGCTCTAGCATGGTACTAGGGGCATGGCAAGTGGTCTAGAAGAAACTGACTGAAGGTGGCCAGGATGCCACTATGTTTCATTTGGAAATTATCGACTTGCAGCTGCACTTAGAAGATTCATGAAGAAATGGGTGTATGTGGAAAACATCTAAATGACTATATTTTTACATTTTGGAAACTGCTAGTGACACAATCCCACACCATCTGTTGCCTTGGCAGCTGACAGTTGATAATATTACCCAATGGAAGAGCCAGGATTCACTTTTGGGAGGATAAACGTACAATTAAGCATGGCTGGGAGGATTTGGGAACAGTGGTTATAGTGACAAGCTTGGAATCAAATCTGGTTGTCATGCACATGTGAGGTTAGGAAGTCTGAAAATTCACTTCTAATACAATGTTCCTATTTCTCTTCACCCCTCAGGAATACAATCTTACACCTCATTACAATCTCTAGGCCCCAAACCCTTCTTCTCACACCCCCTTCCTAGCTGGAAACACTTCACATTGCTTACTATGTGTTTCACAACCTTCACTTTTGTCCACTATATTTGGCACCCTCCAATTCTGCATTCCATTCTGAGTTTTCTTGAAACATTTAGGTTTATTTATTATTAGATTAATATATATGAAGATGATGAGTTAACCTATTTCAATTTCATAGACATACCAATAAAATTATTAATTTGAATCCTTTATTTGCAAATTTTATACTAAAAACATTATGAAAATGAAATAGTTTTTAAAATTAACTTGGTAGCAGAATTTAGTGTTGCTTGAACTAATTTGTTAGCAAAACCTTAACCTCAACTGACCTAGGGCTATTATTTACTAATTTCTTTTAGTGAGAATATTAATACTTCCCTGAAAAAAAGATGATTACAGGCTGGTTCTCTTGATCTCTTTTGAGATAATATATATATGTTATTCATATACTATTGTACCACTAAAATAGAAAAGTTCTGAATTCTGAAGCATATTTAGTGCCAAATGTTTTATATAAATATTTATGTGGACCTAACTTTATGAGTTATAAATAATATCATATGCACTATTTTGAGAAATTTTTACCACAATCCTGGGAGGGAATGAGTAGATTTCCACTCCCATTTTTCAGATGCAGAGATTGATGTTACACAGCTAATAAATAAAAGAGCTGGGATTAGATACCAGATATTCTTTTTTACTCCCCTACTGCACTTTCATATTTCCTCTTTAATGTTATTGTTTATTTTTATTATGAAATCAAAAAGGTTTTAGTACAAAATCTGAAAAGTAGAAAGAAGAATCAAAACCACTCACATCTAGAGAACAACATGGTTGTAAATACCCTGTTGTACTCTTTCATTTTGTGCATTCATAATGTGTTTAAACAAAATGAAGATCATTTATAACATTTTGTATAATGATTTTTAATCATTCAAATTTTAAAATGCACATTTTGATGCATTAAATTATCTGTACACCATGACTTCTTCCATTTTTCAAAAGCCATTGATACAGAGAATTCAGGGCATATCCTCATTTTTAGAGTCTCAAAGATCCTTCTCATTCCTGATTTTTATTCTATACCATTTCCCACCCACCTACAGAAACTACCCTTCTGACATATCTCATATATGACACTGGATGTATAAGTATCCTTACAAAATTAATGCTGTAAGTTAAAAATTGTATGTTTTCTAAATTATTTAAATAAGGACCAGGCTTGTTTCTAATAAGTTTTATTTCATACATTTATCACTTTTTTTCCAGCCACATTGAACTGCTTCAGAGTATCTATAATGATCATCCATCACATTTTATTTCAGTGGTAGACACTTTATAGTTTCAAGCAATACAAATGACGCTATTCAAGAAAAAGCAGCTTTAGGGTTCTAATACTCCATTTATTTTGCATATTAACAATTGACTTATGAATTATTGTTATCTTTTTATTTTGTCAGTATTTTAAGTTTTTTGTTTTAATCTATATTTTATACATAAAGTTTGACATTTCAGTGGGAAGTTTGACTTGAATAACTAAGCTTGCCACTATTGGAAACTGGAACTTTCTCAAATTCTCTTTCACTCTCTTCATTTCCATGCTATTTTCATTTCTTTTTACAAAAGTTCTATTCTGTATTCCCTAGTTTGTGATTAGCATTGCCCCAGTGTTTCGTTAGATTTCACCTTCATTTGTTGTAGTTTTAGTTTTCTTCCATCTTGTAATATTGTCAGCTCATTTTTTATTTCTTTCTGTTGTCTTAGATGTGTTTTCTCCAAGCTCCTGCAATTTGCTTTCTGCCCAAACTTCATAGACTTGATCACATCATTAGCTATTACCATTTATGATTAATTTATGGCCAAATTTTCTAATGCATTTTCATTGCCATTTATTCTTTCTTGTTCTATGCCTCTTGTTTTTGTGGAACATATTGTACAGATTTAGGGATTTTTACTAATCATTTTGAAATAAGTGGATTTTTCCTGGACCAGCTATTTATTGCAGTTGCTGTTGGGATGGGACCTACCAGACTGGCTTGTAGTTTTCCTATGAACTGGGAAAGTCTTTAGGTTTTATTTCTTCCATGTATAAGGACATGGATGTATGTCCTAGAAGTAACAGAAAAAATGAGTTTGAGCTGTATCTGAGCTATCTCCTCTGGCTATTTGATTGGAGACTGGGGACATCTCTGCTACCGGCCCATGAATTCCTTTGGATTGGTGTTGTTAAAGGATTTGGTTTTTGAACCAACATGTGCCACTCCCAACCTCCAGAAAGAATGTGAGGCAGTTGTACAGCATGCTCTGAGGCCATAACCTCACTCCACTCCTCTGTGTGACATCCTATCTTCATTCCATGGCTTTTGGCAGTTCTCTGACATATCTAAAGATTTGAAGCTTTAGTTGTCTCTTTATTTAGCTAAAAATATATAGAATGTGTATATTTTCCTTGCTGCTTTTAAATGATTTCTTGAAAGAGAAATGTTGAAGTGTTCACTTAATGGCTTCATTTTCAAACTGAAATTTGATTTATATGCATAGTTTGTTTTTTTATTCCATGAATAAATTTTGACTTTGACAAATATATCTTGCACATTTCACATTTTTGAAACCAATGATTATGAAGAATAAATAATAAATTTAATTAATATACTAAGATCATCGCACAGTTTTATATTTTAACCTATTGATGCAAGAAAGATGTGTTAGTGCCCATTTTATATTAACTTCTTTTTGCATTCTTCAACTCTCTTTCCTGCATCAATTCTTTGCTTTCATTTCCTTGAATACATTTTTATGACTACATAGTATTTACTTATTTTCTTTTAATTTTCCTCAAATGTATTTTAGTGTTTCTTCTCTAAATCTTGAAAACTCTCATACTTATTTAAAAATATTGATCTAATTCAAAGATATGAATATCTTTCTTTTTGCTGTGACCATTTTCCATATCATCGCGATCTCATCATTATTTTCTAAATAGATTATATTTCTGATTTTCCTTTTAAAAATAATTTCCTTGAGTAGGTTTTAAAATGCATTTTTATTGTTTAATTCATACTTTATTGGACTGTTATTAGAGAAAGTGGTGTATAATATCTACTTTGAAAATTTATTCAGATATTATTGCCACAGAATATAACCAATTTTAGTATATGTTCTGTAATCTTTGCAGAATGTTGGATTCTTGGTATGTAAAAGGTAGTCTAAGCATAATTATGCGTTGAAACCTCTGCATATTCTTTATATGTACTATTTTTTCTGCTTGTAAAAAATTAATTTTATTGGAACATTTTAGATAAACATAATGATCACACTGTTCATAGGGAATTACTACCTGTACATAATATAACTTCTTCTTTTTTCCCCAATTCCCTCTCCTCCCTTCAACTTCACTTCCTCTCCATATTCACAAAAGCTTCATTTCCATTTTTTCCTTCTATTCTTTCTTTTTCTTTCCTCTTCTCTCTTCCTTGTTCTCCTTCCCATTTGAACATTCCCTTCCTATTTTCCCAATATCTATTATACATTTTTGGGTTTCTCACAACAGAGAACAATGTGATATTTAAACACGTGTGCCCAACTTATTTCATTTAAGAGTATGCTCTCTAGGAGTATCCATTTACCTAGACATGTTTCAAATTTATAGCACTTTATGGCATTGTAGTACTCCATTGTATAAAAAAAAATCATATCTTCTTCACCCATTCATCCATTGATGGGTATTTAGGCTGTTTCTAAGATTTAGCTATTACAAATTATGCTTCTATAAACATGGGTGTGCATATATCACTATGGTATGATGCTTTTAATTTTTAAATTATTTTTATTTTAATGTAATACAAGTAGATATTAATAAAGAAAATATAAAACCAGTTCTATGAAAAAATAATTTTTCATAACAAAGAAATTAGAGAATGACAATGATAAATACACTGTGTATCATGATCTTAAAGAATACATTTTCATTTGCTAATCTATCAACTCATTTCCTAACAATACTATACCCTTTTTGCATAAAACATTTTAATTATTAACAAAGTATCTCATACTCAGTATAACTTTGAACAATTTCTTCCTATTTCACAACATCTATTATATATTTTGGGTTTTATTTACACTTTCAGTTTCTCACACCAGAGAGACAATGTGATTTTACACATGTGTTCAATTTATTTCACTTAAGAGGATGGTTTCAAGGTGTATCTATTTACCAGAAAGGTCTCCAGTTTTTCCTTCTTTATGTCTGAGCAGTTTATTTTTAAAAAACACATCTTTTTTATCCATTCATCAGTTGATGGGCATTTGTGTTGTTCCCAAGATTTAGCTATTACAAACTGTGCTGCTATAAACATGGGTGCAGCCCATCTCTCCAGATCCATGGACCTGCTCACCTCCGCTTCGGGCCAGGTCTATGTCCCGGTTTCCCGCCATCGCGGGCAGGGCGCCAAGGCGGTAGGAGAAGGGTGAGCGGTCAAGAGAGCTGCAGAAAAAGCGGCCTTCGGCTGTTTCCATCCCCGATAGCAAAGAGAAAGGATGCATATCACAAGAGGGAGGAACTGCTCCAACTTTTCCTATTCAGAAACAAAGAAAAAAGCTTATTCAAGCTGTGAGGGACAATTCATTCCTTATTGTTACTGGAAATACAGGAAGTGGCAAAACAACTCAACTCCCAAAATACCTATACGAAGCAGGGTTTTCACAACATGGTATGATTGGTGTGACTCAACCACGAAAAGTAGCTGCCATATCAGTTGCTCAGAGGGTTGCTGAAGAAATGAAATGTTCTTTGGGATCCAAAGTAGGATACCAAGTTCGTTTTGATGATTGCAGATCTCAGGAAACAGCAATCAAATATATGACTGATGGATGTTTACTGAAACATATTCTGGGAGATCCAAATCTTACCAAATTCAGTATTATTATTTTGGATGAAGCCGACGAGAAAACTTTAACTACAGACATTTTATTTGGCTTATTGAAGAAGCTATTTCAGGGGAAGTCTTCTAACAGGAAGAAACATTTAAAGGTGGTGGTAATGTCAGCAACTATGGAATTAGCCAAGCTCTCTGCATTCTTTGGAAATTGTCCCATATTTGATATACCTGGAAGACTTTATCCAGTCAGAGAGAAATTCTACAATTTGATTGGCCCAGGACACAGAGAAAATATTGCATATATTCAAGTGATTGTGAAAGTGAGCATGGACATCCATTTGAATGAAATGGCTGGAGACATCTTGGTTTTTCTGACTGGCCACTTCGAAATTGAAAAAATTTGTGAGTTACTTTTTCAAATGGCAGAATCTGTTGATTATGATTATGATGTTCAAGATACCACCCTAGACGGCTTGTTGATATTGCCCTGTTACGGATCTATGACAACAGATCAACAAAGAATATTTTTGCCACCTCCACCTGAAATTAGAAAATGTGTCTTATCCACCAATATTTCTGAAACATCTTTGAACAATAGATGGAACCAGATATGTGGTGGATAGGGTCTTTGTGAAGCAGTTAAATCACAACCCCAGAGGGTTGGACATCCTGGAGGTGGTTCCAATTTCAAAGAGTGAGGCATTACAGCAAAGTGGCCAAGTTGGCAGGACTTCCTCAGGAAAATGCTTTCAGATATATAGTAAAGATTTTTGGAACCAATGTATGCCTGATCATGTGATCCCTGAGATTAAAAGAACTAGTCTGACATCTGTAGTCCTGACCTAAAGTGCCTTGCTAAACACGATGTCACAAGGTTTCCCTATTTGGATCCACCTAATGAGAGACTTATTTTAGAAGCTCTTAAACAACTTTACCAGTGTGATGCTATTGACAGGAGTGATCTTGTAACCAGATTGGGTTTGTCTATGGTGGAGTTTCATCTCCCTCCACACCTCACATGTAGTAATCAAAGCTGTTTCTTTAGATTGTGAAGATCTACTGCTTCCAATAGCAGCAGTGTTGTCTGTGGAAAATGTCTTCATTAGACCTGTTGATCCAGAAGGAAGCAGAACAGAGAAATCATGAATTGGCAGGTAAAGTTGGAGGATTTAACGACTTTCCAACTTTAGCTGTCATCTTCGAACAGTGCAAATTGAGTGGAGCTCCAGCTTCATGGTGCCAAAAACATTGGATGCATTGGAAGTGCTTATTTTCTGCATTTCTTGTGGAAGCTCAGCTTCGAGAACTAATCAGGAAACTGAAACAGCAAAGTGATTTCCCTCGAGAGACTTTTGAAGGCCCTAAACATGAAGTACTATGAAGATGTCTTTGTGCAGGCTATTTCAAAAATGTAGCTTGAAGATCTGTTGGTAGAACGTTTTGCACAATGGATGGATGTGGAAGCCCAGTTCACATTCATCCTTCCTCAGCACTCCATGAACAGGAAACCAAACTCGAATGGATCATTTTTCACGAGGTATTAGTTACCACCAAAGTTCCTTCAGAAGGCTAAGACATAAGAGGATTTTACTGAGCAATACTTAGATGTCTAACTGTTTAATTGCTACAGAGATTTATAGATATTTAGAAAAAAGAATCAATTAATAAATAAAATTGCCTATGGCAGGATTATTTCTTGAATTAATATTAATCCTTAAATTTATTTTTCTGAGATTATACAAATTCCTTTTTATATAAAATACATTGTTTAAACAGTAGCTATAGCCATGAATCAAAGGACAGGTATAAGTGTGTGTGTGTGTGTGTGTGTGTGTGTGTGTGTGTATAATGTTGTTTCGTAGCTGTACCTACATACTTGTATCAGCACCATGTATGTAAGTGTGACAATGCTTTCAAGCAAACCCTCCACCTGGCCTATTCTCTTGCTTCCACTTGGATAGGCCCATTGAGACAGTGCCAGTCTTGAGATGCGATTTCAAAGCAGCCGACACTACTTCACCAGTGTTTCAAACTGGAACCTTGAGGCTAGTTAGTGTTACACTCAGGCCACACTCTGTACTTGCCTATTCTTACTGCCTTGTATTCTAGTTATTTATGTATTTGTCTCCCGCACTAGCTTTTATCCTCATTGTGGGCAAGGACTATTGTCTTTTTCACTTTTGTATCTTTCATGGCATTTAGCATAGTGCTTTGCACATAATAGTCACTCAATGTTTGTTAAATAAAGCTATTAGTGTCGTTCAAATATGGGTGCATATATATTACTGTGGTATGCTGCTTTTAATTCTTTAGGGAAGATACCCCAAAGGGAAATATTTGGGTCAAATGGGACCTCTAATCGTAGCTTTTTGAGTATCTCCACAGTGGTTGCACAAGTCTACATTCCCACCTACGGTGGAGAAGGGTTCCTTTTCCCCCATAGTGCCACCAGCATTTCTTATTGGTTGATCTCTTGAATAACAGCCATTCTTCCTGGAGTGAGATGGAATCTCAGTGTTGTTTTCATTTGCATCTCTGGAATGACCAGTGATGTTGAACATTTTTTTTCATATATTTATTTGCTGTTTCTACTACTCCATCTGAAAAGTGTGTATTCATCTCAGATGGCCATTTGTGGATTGGGTCTTTAAATGTGGGGAGGCTGAAAAAAAATAAATTTGGGGAGGCTGATATTTTTCAATTCTTTTTATGTTGTAGATATCAGTCCTTTTTCTGAGGAACCACTGGCTGTATGGGTTGTCTCCCTCTGTATGGGTTGTCTCTTCACTCTCTTGGTGGTTTCTTTTGCTGTGCAAAAGCTTTTTAATAAGATGAGGTCCCAGGTGTAGATTCTTTGTAGTATTTCCAGTGTGGTCTGGTTTTTGTTCATGAAGTCTTTGCCTACTCCTATGTCCTCAAGTGTTCTACCTATTCTCTCTTCCAGAAGATTTAGTGTTTCTGTTTTAATATTTAGATCTTTGATCCATTTTGATTTAAGTTTAGAGCATGGTTAGAGACATGGGTCTAGGTTTAATCTTCTGTATTTGGAAAGCCAGTTTAACAAGCACCATTTATTAAAAAGGCTCAAGAGACTTTCATAGTCCTTGGCACAGAGCAAGCACCCATGATGTTGATATTTAATTCATTAAATATATATAATGCATTATATATATCCATATATAATAACTAAACTCTCTGGATTTCCTTGTATAGTTACTATGTTGATAGGCCTTTTATATATTAACTCATTTAATCCACAGATTTCGTAGGGTTTAGGTCTGGTAATTATAACTTCTGTTATACTGAAAATGGGACTGAGAAAATGAAGTAATACACCTAAAGACACACAACCAATAAATAGCGGAGCTGGTACTTGAAACACACAAACATTTAGCCACTCTGCTCTACCATCTCTCAGAATTTGAGTACATTTTATCACAGATAATAATGGATGTGGTAGTTTGATAGCATGGCCATTAACTTCCAATCGACCTTCCATGGAAAGGTATACATTTATATTTCCTCTCGCTGAATCTGGGGAGAATGGTGAAAGTAATGCTGTGTGACTCTCCAGCAATATTGAGTCATAAAAGCCCATGCAGTTTTCACCTTGTTATATGAGATATCTGTTTGTAGAGACCAGGGCTGCCATGAGAGAAGTCTAGCTAACTTGAGGGTACCATGCTGTGAGGAAACCCAAGCCAACTGGAGAGGCCGTGTGTCCGCGGTTCTGGTTAACAGTCCCAGTTGATACTTGCTTTCAAGTTGTTCCAGCCCTGCTGTTAGACATGTAAATAAAGAATCAATCCTCCAGAAGTTTCCTGCCCCAGGTATTCAAGTCACTCCCAGCCATTCCAGTGTTTCCAGCTGAGGCCCCAGACATTATGGAGCAAAGAGAAGTCACCCCATGTACTTTGCATCATTTGACTCAGTATGTGAACACAAATGGTTGTTGATTTATACCCCTAGAAAACAGAATGATGATAATTTAATCATAGTTTAATGAACGCACCCATATTATGTGACCACTTGCTTCCTGGGACTACTTAATTGAGCCAGTCAAATGTGTAGTAACATATTACACAATCCATTCTTGAGTGTGTTGTGCATTAAGCTGCCCGAAATATTTAAAGGGTTGGTCTGTTGGATGGCTCTTTGCTTCCAGGAAAGCGACAGGATTATGGAATCTCTTGTGTATCTTCTGCTGAGCTCAGTGTGTTCTGTGTTTCCTTTTGACTTCTTGTCCAACAAGTTTTGGCAACCATGCCACTACCGGTTTATTTTGTAACCAGGTATAAAATGCTACTACCAAACCGAGACTTTGTCTTTCATATAGTTGGGTCTATTTACACATTTTCTTGATTATATATTTTTTCTTTTCTATCCCTAGATTTTTCAAAGACTGATCAAGTGCACAGAAAGTTAAGAATTGTTAATATTTGTATAGATTCTTTTCCTGGGCCAGGATACATTTTTCTTGTTTATGTTCCTTGTATACCATGTTATATACAAAAGATATCAGTTTGCTCTTCCAGGTCCTAGAAATTGCTAAGATCTTAAAAGATCTACAAACTCTGGATACATAAAAGTTAACAAAGGAAACTATTCTTTTTGGGGGGGTACTGGGGATCAAACTCAGGATCTTGTGCCTGTGAGGCAGGCGGCAGAACCACTGAGCTAAATCCCCTGCCCTCAGGAAACTATTCTTAATGTATATGAATGGTGATAATTGTAATACGTTCTCCAGACAAAAATTGGTACTGGAACCATTCATTCATTAATAAATGGCTAATGTAGTTCTATATTCAATGTACTCTTGTAGCTAGATGTTGATGATACAAGCATATAAGGTAGATATAACCTCATTCTTATGGAGTCTTACAGACTGGGGGAAAATTTCAGATAATTTATCTATAAATTTGATATTAGGCCTTGTTTTTCTCAGATTTGTGATATATGAAGATTGATTTTGTGCTTTGCGTGCAATAATATATACACATTTCCTACCTCTTCATATTTATTTATCTTTTATTCTCCGTATCAGTCAGAAGCCAATAGTGTTCAAGTCTTCCCTGATAAATAAAGAAGATAGTATGAATATATATATATATATATATATACAGACACAAAAACATGCATAAGGTAGTAATCTGTACAGTGCTACATTTAATGTAGCTATATATATAATATAGCTATATGTAATGTATCTCTTACATATACATACATGTGCATATACTTCATGTTAGCTAACAATGTAATGTATCTCTTACATATACATACTGTACATATACTTCAAGTTAGCTAACAATATTTTTAAATACTCTATATTACTTGAATTGATTTTTCATTTAAATATATTTAAACACATAATGTATTCCACATCTTATGCTGTGGCTTAATTCAACCCACACAAGGTAGAAACTAATATCTTCTCCGGTTTTCACAGCAGAAAACTGCTGCCATAGTTTGCTCCAGGCTGCAGTACAAGCAAATTGCTTGCTCTTGATTACAGATTTTTGTCTCATTTTTCTAAACCCTAGCATCTTTGTCACATATCAGAGGAAGAGTTCAAAAATGTCTCTTAGCAACAATGGCTTTAATGACATTAAATGCAGCCTTAACATCTTTACAATCAAATATGAAGATCTTAAAAATTCATTTTGGTTCAGTACCTTTTTGCCACATCCCTCCAGCCTTATTTTCCATTGCTCCCTTATAGATGTCTTTTGTGTTGCTCTATCACTGCCCTCACTTCCTGTCCAGTGCCAAGAAGATGGACAGATAGACAAAAATGTTATTTTTTTCTCAATTAGTAAGGGCTGAACCAGAAACTCATTACATCTATGTCCATTTTTGTGACTATTTTTTTTTTACAGTATCTGTATCCAGGCATGCAGCACTCTGTCCACATGCTAACACAGATGAGAAGTTCAATTTATACTTGTTGAATGAATATAAAATTAATTTTTATTTTCCTAGGAAATCCTTTATTTATGAACCATTTCCTTATTATTCCAACCTATATTTATCTTTTTTCCTCTACAGGTCTATGTATTATAAACTTTTTTATTACTGTAGAGCCTCATGCATTCTGTCTTTTTTTTTTTTTTTTTGGTTCCGGGGATTGAACTCGGGTCCTTGAGCTTGTGCAGCAGGCGGAGAAACCACTGAGCTAAATCCCCGGCCCTCATGCATTCTGTCTTAATAAAGAGTTTATCACTCACCAAAAAATATTTGATTGATGAACCATTAAGCATCTGAACTTGGACAAGTTCTTTCATCTCTCTAGGCCTCTGTTTTCTTTTCTGTAATTGTAGCATTTGAGATAGCTAAGTGAATTTTAACCTGGGTGCTGAGAACGTCACTGGCAGGGAAGAAGACCAGTCATACTTCTCTGACTATCACTTGTTTGTTTAGAGTATCATTCTTAAGAAATGTGAGTAAAATGCACATGTTATTTCAAAGCAGTATTAATCTTAAAAATATTAAAAGATTTCCTTGTATAGGAAAAGGCCCAGGGAATCATTAAGGTAAGTGTTAGAAAACTGTGACCAATGTGACAAATCTCTCCATTAATCTATTTTTATACACCTTGTAAACTAAAATGCATGTTACATTTTTAAAAGGATTGCTAAAACAAATAGAAAATGAAGAAGAGTGTGTGAGAGTGACAACATATGACACATGATGTCTAAAATATTTACTATCTGATCCTTTTTTTTAAAAAAAGTCTGCTAACCCCTAATCTAAATCCAGGATGACAGACACATGGCTAATATGCTGATTTCTCCCCTGTCCTGCCTATGGCAGGCATCTTTAATGATTTAAATACTTTTCTATCTTCCTCAGGGTCCTTAACAATACAGAGTCCTAAAAGTTACTACCAATCTAATAGAATTGACATTTTAGCTTCCACATCCTCATAGTCAGAAGAATTTTGAGGCAGTCTCTGCCCTGATCATATTTTTCTAACCCTTTCATGTGTTTTATTGATTTTCACTGACAGTATATGTGTGCATATCTTTCCCAGGAAGACTTTCTCCAAAGTTCCTAAATAAGGGCCTGTTGCTCCTCATGCAGGCCAGAAATGCCAAGGAACCTATGTGTGTAGCCTTAGGAGTTGGTATATAAATATTTCAGCTCTCTTGCTCTTTGAGTAGGATAATTATGAGTCACCTTTAGCAAACTCTCCCAGGTTCCCATTGAGTTAACCCCAACTTACTTGTAGTGCTCCAAGCCTTAAAGATTCGGTCTTGATTGGCCCCGTGCCTTTCCTGCTGTCACCATCCTCCTCTTTACTAGTGTCCTCTGCATCTCCGAAAGAAGTTACTTACTCTGGAGTCTTTGTCTTAGAGTGTGCTTCTGGGGAAACTCAAACCAATGCTGATTTCAAACCTACTTCATTAGAAGTAATGGTTTTTTATAAAGTCTTCCAACTCAAAGCATCACGAGTTTCACATGCAAGTCCTGGAAATTGCTGCCTGCAGTTATTCATTCTGAGGACAGCCCAATTTTATGTGGTCTGATGTCTCCATTGTTGACTCTGACATTTTGAATGGGTCAACCAATTAATTTTTGGATTGGATCTTGGTTGCTTTTCAGCCTCTTTCTCCAGACTCCTATTAGTGAAGAGACTGCCTAGGTGCCCTCACAATGGAAAATTCACAACTAATAAACACTTGAGTCTTAAGATTTACATTGGCCAGGCAGGTTGCTATACTGAACACTAATAATAAGTGCATTTTTCCTCATACCCTGGCAGAAAATGTAGGCAGCTGTATCCAATTATGCTGAGCACAGCAAACTCAAACTTATTAAAGGTAGGAAACAGGCTGCTTCAGGATGTGAAAAACTCAACATAATGTCACAATAATTTCTCAAGTGTATGGTTTACTTGCTGTTTTTATTTAATTTCATTTCACAAGCCAGTACTACAGTTTTAGTTTCCAATATAGGGAGGAAACACAGTCCTCGTTAATACATAAAAGTCAGAGTCCAAATACATAAGCTCTATTACTAGACCAACCGACAAATCTATTGAATGACCTAGAGCAAATCACTGGTTTCACTTACTGTAACAGAGGAGATTTGATAAGAGTAGGCTTTGAGGTCTAAAACCAAAATACAGAAAAAAGCAAGATGGCAGAGAATTTTAATTAATTTGTCCCAATACACATAATGGGATACAATGACTGAGACGTGATTCTGATGAAAAAAATTCATTTTTGTCACAAATTTTGAAAAAAAATTCTTCAAGTAACATTTTTTTTCTTCCACCACCTTTGGATTCCCCAGAGAAGTTGATTCCATCAACAAATTTCTTCAGTGCTAAATAATTACTGTGATGTTTTCCAAGCTTTTAAGAAATTTTCCACACTGTGACACAGACCTGATTTAACTTTTTTCTTTCCCCTAATGGAAATAAATGACCCCTCCGCTAGCTTTCTCTAATGAGGGCCACCCACCCAGGTCTCTGTACTTTTACAACTGAATATCTTTTTCTACTCCTTGAGATATTTTACAACTACATCCAAAAAAAAAAAAAATGAGTGGTTTTTCATGCTAAAGAAATTCCCTATCCTCTCATTTAAATTAAATCTTCATCATACTCATTCAAGTTGCCATATGTTTTCATTTAACTTAGAGATGTTCACAATTATATATTCATTTTGTTGGCTATGTGACTAATGTCCATTTTCCCCTACTAGTCTGTATACCCCGAGGGGCCAGGAACCATGTTGGTTAACTATTATATTCTCAGTGCTCAAGTTATTCCTATGCGTGGTTTTGTTGAATAATAATATTTATGTATTATATATTCTTTTAAATATACTTGTTGACTATATTTACTAATATATAATTATGATTGTTTAACAATGCTGCAATCCAGGAATATTCTTAGCCATATATGCATGAATATACCAGATACTATCTGCCTATATGTCACATATACATCATTATGTGCTCATTTATGTACACAGATATTATATATGTGTATACAATTGCATTTATATATGTGTGCACATAATATATATGTTATTTTAGATTAAGTGAACATAAATTGCTTTTTTCTTTCAAATGCCCATTCTTCATAAGTTTTCATCAGAAGGAATAAGAAGCTTGTTGAAGTCTGATGTCCAAGTTAGATTTATTTTTAACTTTTTTTAACAAATTAAGTTTGTTTTTTATTGTTCAGACTGAGAATGTACAATGCACTGGTTACATTTATATTAGTTGCCATGGTTTCCTATACTTCAGAAATTGTCCAAGAAAGGAGTGGAATTTTTCTCACTATGCAAAGATGTTTTTCCCTAAATTGTTTGTGCCCACGTAATGTACTGGGTTGAATTGTCTGCTTTTCTCCTCCCCATCTGTGCTGTTTGCAAAAAGGGGAGAGAAAAAGAAAAAAAGGCAGGTAGAAGGAAATTAGACATACTTTTCACAGCAACAGTTATTAGCTTAAAAGTAAGCTCCCTTTCTTAGCTGTACACTGAAGGCTCCTTACACAATATAGGCAACACCTCTAGTATGTTTTGCTTCTGCCAAATCACTCCCACATGAACGTGTAACATCTTTTGTGGAGAAGGTTAGACAGAGACCATTGGTTCTCCAGAGGCAGAACTATCAGAAGAGATTTTATGTGAACACTTCTACTGCTGCTTGCTGCTGCTGTTGTTTTTAGTTAATTTTCTCTCACCAATTGGAAGGATCTGATTTTTCAGTATGACTGGTTTTAGTTCTGCTCCAATTATTTATATGTATCATTACCTCAATTCTCCTAAAAAGGAAAACACATCTTCCCCTGGGAAAGTTGTATCATTTACCCTGCATTCTATGTCTTTTTAAAAAAATTTCAGTAGCTGTAATTGTATGTTGATTCTGTTGTTTAATAATAGCTATAATTTACTGTGTACTTACTCTGTGCTTGGAATTATAGTCAGTAAGAAACTATAGTCAATAATCACTTACTTCACAATAACTTTATAAAATAGGCATTGTCATCCTCATTTTATGTGTGAGAAAAGATAACTAAGCCAGAATCCAATGCATGCACCAAAGACACAATAAAAAGATCATCATGATATTAAGCTTTTATTAATTAATTCATTCCAGAATTTACTGACAACATTCTATGACCCAGGCAATTTTATTGATGACAGCTATACACTATTGAACAAAATAAACAAGGTTCTGTCCTCATAGAGCTTCATTTTAACTAGTCTTCACAAAAAGTTATGCCGCTTCTACGGGGTATTTTGTCAAAACATAGTAGGTATTGCTTTTCTCAGTGAGCTCCTCTATCATGTAAGCTGATCCATCTATTTCTAGAGAAGGAAGCTCTACTAGAAAATTTTGCATGGCTTCTCAGTGTATTGTTCTCTAAATTCATGTTATTCATAGGAATTGGCCCAAATTGCATCTTTACTATGTTTCATTACTCTCTCAACCCCCGTGGTCATGACTGATTGGCTTCTACCATGGCTAGATCAATCAATTTTTTTTCTTAAAGTAGAACTTCAAATTAGAAATAAGAGATATGGAAAAGTTTGCTTGCTGTTTGAACAGAAGAGGTTTAGATTGATTTTAGACCATCATCCTTTGCTATGTGCCTACAAAAGTAGATGTTTGCCTTGGGATTAAGAGAGGGGAATAACAGGAAGAAAGGGGTTATGTGTGGAAGCAATTGTGTAGATACACAAAGAGAAGCATCAATACAGAATCATGAGATGCTAGAAAGAAGGAAACCAAGAAGGCACTTTCTTGAACTGAATTCTTGCCTTAGTTTCTGCTGCTAAGAGAGCTGCCTCTGAAAGCTGGTACCAGGGGTTCTCCTAGGAAGCAGCTTTCTGGGATGGGATTTTGTAGTTGAACTACCCATTACTAGCCAGTTGGGAGTGAGGTTCTGTCACTGATGCAGACAGAGCAGCAGGATTCCTCATTTGAGGCTGCAGTGTACTTAGTAAGCTGGAACTTTCACTTTGTGGTTTCCCAGTACAGGACAGAGGTGGGAGGAGTACACTGACTCATGCAACACATGTAGAATTTGAAAGATGCAGACCAATTACAATGATAATATTGTGTTGATCATCATTGGTGTTTTGAAGAGAAATGATGACAAGCTCAGAAGAATTAATACCAATTTAAAGGAAAGCAGAGGTTCAGAAATCCTTGACAGCATTTAAAGAGAACTGCATAACCTGCAGCTGGAGTGCAGATAAACTGAAGGCCATAAAGAGAGCATAATTGGAAGATTGGCAGATCAGAGCAAGCTGAAATTCTCAGCCTAGACAACTCACCTATGCCAAGGCAGTGTCCAAGGGAAAAGGACAGCAGTTCTGAGAATGTGATGAAGCTGCCTGGATAAACTATTTTAGCTTCAACCTGTAGATCCCATGGGACCAATGAACCACCACTAATGTCCCATTTCCCTTTGAAGGAAGATAGAGCCTCTTCACCCACATATCCACCCCACCCTTTGCTCCAGGTTGTAGGGAAACCTCAAGTGAGGCAGGTGACTTACAAGAAAATGCTGGTGAATAATGAGAATAAGGTAGCAAAAAGTCTGAGCCTGCTATTGTGTGTGGGAAATCGTATGCCAAAGGGGCCGCAAGGCCAGATATCATGGACTAATAGAATTGGCGAAGAGGACTTAGGTAGATTCTGATGGTGCAGGATCAAAGTAGTCAGAATGATAAATTGGATGATAGATACCTCGTTGATTTGGGCCTACTAACCTGTGTCAAAGGATTTAACATCTTGGTAGGGGCTCTCTGAGGAGGTGGTCCTCATATAAAATGGCAGAGATTCCCAAACTGCTATGGCAGACAGTAGAGGAAGGCACCCAAAGGCTCTGAGAAGTAGTAAGCTCAAATAATTCAACCATCAAATGACTATATCCTATTTAAAGAGGCAATAAAGAAGCATTAGTAAGGACAGTACCAGCATTTTATAATGGTTGACAAATTCAGTTGAGGCTGTCTTCTGTAGGGTGGGCTACAAGGAGAGAACACTGTAGAGAACTGAGATTTCTAGTAGTAGTAGGGATAACCTTCTAGACTCTCATAGGCC
This sequence comes from Heterocephalus glaber, assembly GCF_000247695.1. Next base: position 3,863,856 of record NW_004624774.1, read on the forward strand.
ACAAGCAGCAACAGCATGAGAAGCAAGGTAATTTATTGAATGGGCAAAAGGATTGGAATCATAGCTGTGGGAACCAGTCTCTAAGTACCCATAGTTTTATCTACTAAAGTCTATCTTCCATAAATCATGCCCCGAAAGTGTCTTATCTCAGGCTCATATCCAGGGGATCCAATATAAGATGATACTATTTCCAGATCTCAGCCTTCCTTGAAGACCTAAGTCATCCTCGAAGGATGGGAAAGCAAACTTCTCATTCCAGAGTTTACTTCTGGACTTTCTTGGAAGTTACCAGGTAGGGATTATGGCAGTTATGTATGCTGTAATTACAGAAACAAAGTGATGTCTTTCCTCAGTCCAAAATGATAGCCCTGAAAATGTATCCTTTGCAAGTTGGTGTAGGAGGAGTAAGTGCTGTCCCCTGGGTGCCAGATGGTGCACATTTACACAGATACAGCATGTGGTCTCTGTGGGATTGATGCGGCTGAGACCACATGAGTCAGATAGTAAGCAAGGTTCCAATTTTATTGTAAAAATGAATCCCAACATAATAATCAAATACTTTCATAATTAACTTGGAGCTTTCTAAAGTGGCTTTTTGGTCTTTCTTCTCAATGGATCCTGTATCAAGATGAGGTATTTTTGTTATTCATAAGAGAAATAAAACTTGAGTTAAACTCAGTCCATGAAGGGAATTTATTAACTCACAGAGCTCAAGGAGGTGTTGATTAAGCTCACAAAAGCAGATAAGCAACTACACCAAAGGAACAAATGTGCCCAGGAACTCAAAGGCTGCCAAGTCTCTCCTCCTGACTCTCAAAACTGCTTCCTTCTGAGGAGTGTTGTTTATGTCCTCATGACAGACTGGCTCTTTTCTCAAGGAGAGCAAGGAGCTGGTAACTTTGGAGTTTCAATCTCCAGAAGCAAAGGCTCAGGCTCTCTCGTCCACAGTGCACAAGTTTCAGAGACTGGAGCTGATTCGTGTATGTTGAATTTGTTTCTTACCTATAGACCCATCAGCTGTGACTATATTCGGGGCATTTGAAAACAGGACACACGCAAAGGAGAAGGGTAGATACTTATTTGGCCAAGCCTCTATTCTCCATGGGTTTCCATAGTGAAGTCTCTGGCCATCCTGAGTAGAAAGCAGACCAAGCTCACAGAACTACCTGCTGTCAAAGGCATGGAATGAGAAGGAAACATGAAAAATCTCCAATTCCAGCGAGCATGTGGGTATGGGGAAAAAGCTGTAAACTTGAAAACAATGAGGAAAATTTAAGTAGGCATTTCCCCATTAGCTGTGTGAACAGGACTGGGTAACTTGGCCTCTTTTTGTTTCTTTACTGTAAAATAGAAGGAGTCACTTTCCTGTTTACCTATTATTATGAAGTCAAATGATAATCTACAAAGACAATGAAGCATAGTGAAGTCGGCTCTATAGAAACAGAAATTTGGATTAAAAACTCAGTTCTTTCTTCCTCCTCTCCTCCTTCTTCTCCTTCCTCTTCCTCTTCTCTTACTTCTTCTTCTCCCCTTCATCCCACTCCCCACTCCTGCTCCCTCACCTTCTCCTTCTTCTTCCTAGCTATGTAATCTTTTCTGTTCTGAGTCAGTTTATTCCACAGCAAAATAAGAAAGATCATGTTACTTTACTGAATCATTTGAGAATTAATAAGATAACATGTCCAAAAAAATGTAACACTTGAGAAATTTTAGTGAGCATTGTTATATAAGGACTAATAACCATAATCTTCGATTAGCCTATACATTCCCTAAATGTTGGGGTTATGGAGTGTGCTGGTTAAGCTTTATTGTGTCAGCTTGATTGGCTTGGGAGCTATTGAGGGATAAGGAGAGAACACTTCTGGATGTGTCTGGGTGCATGCAGGTGTGATCCTAAGGTACTCTATCTGGTCTTTTGTCCCTTCCTCTCTAGGATTGTTTCCTACTTTACTTTCTCCAGCCATGAACTGAATATCTTTGCTCTACCATATATATATATATATATATGGCTTGTGCCTAATAAGGTCCCTGATTTACAAACATTCAAGTTGAGAACTTTCACAGATTTGAAGGGACCTTACATTATGAACATTCGTAGATCTGAACCAATTGTGGAAGTTGCACACATGTCTACCAGACATTGCTTCTGTGTGCTTCCTGTACAGTGCAACAGTGTACAGTAGTACAGTGCTCAATCCTAGCCCAGTATGAGATGAAACAAGGAGAAAAGTAGTATGCCCTTTTGGATTTTTATGGGTTACATTGTATATTTGTGTCAAAGGGGTATATGAATCATTTTGTCAGACTTATGAAGGAATTTGACTTATGAACATTCTCCCAGAATGGATCTTGTTCATAAGTCAGGGACTTATTGTAGCATTTTGTCCTTGGAACAAATTGTCCATGGAGTGAATCCCTTGACACCGTAAGCCAAATTAAACTACTATTCTTTTAGGTTGTGAATATTGGGCATTGTGTCCCATTGACAAGGAAGTGACTAATACAGTACGTTTATTCATTGATTTCATTGGGATTATGTATTATGCATGTTTGATTATTATTACAAAGTAATTCAAGCATAGAACTTGCCATGTTATCCAAACTTAATACCTACTTGCTGAATCATACTATAGCATCATAATAGCTCACCATTAGTTTTATTCAGAAAAATGTCTTAAATTTAAGCACATGCATTTATGTGGTTATATTATTATTCTACCCCTTATATGATGGCATTAGACACTGTTCACTTATCTGATCTATTGCTCAGCACTTTGGTCATTGTGATTATAGGGAACTCATGAATTTACATGTTATCAAAGTACAATAAGTAAAAGAACTTGCAATAAAGAACAAAATTATCTCACGCCTTCATATATGAAAACTTATGTAAAACCAATATATTTGGAGCTTGGATTATTTAGACACCTATGTGTTTCCTTTGCATATATAGTATATACTTTCTAAGGATTCCTGAAATAACTGTTTTGCTTTCCTTTATCTTTTCTGTTTATCTGGACTCGTTGGATGTGTTTTCCTAGAATAGAGGAAAACGGAGACACATGTTAATTTTGTTAACCTGGGGAAGGTGCAGGGAACCTGTTCCTCAAGGCACCTGTTCATTTATAGCTCTGGCTCTGAGCCATAGTTTCTACAGACTGCCTCATCTCTGGCATAATAGCCTTGGTTTTTGCAATTCCACCTGAAAGAATCATTTTAATTTCTGATGTTGGTTCCAGGAGGGTCCTCTCTCTCCTTTCATTGGGAGGGCCTTTACCAAGGCCTGACCTTAATATACTGGATTTCCACCATCATGAGTTCTATGCAAGCCTGTAGGCAAAGAGTAAGAAGCTCTCTATAACAAAAGGAAAACAAGGCATTCATTATTTCCTTATTTGCAAATATTTCCCTTTCTTATAACAAAGCTGTGGCAATATTTATGTTGAATGGCTTTCAGCAGAGAAGTGCTTTCTCTAGAAATAATTTTAAAGGAAACAACACTGTCCTATAACTTCTCTCATGTCCTTTTTTCTTCTTCTGCCCTATCTCTCCAGTAGAGGTGAACAATTTTCCTTGAATGCCCTGGTAATTTGGAAAGTACTAAATTGTATTAGCCTGAGTATACTAGTAAGTAGAGCCATGAAAACAGCATTTGAGGTATCACTTTATGAAGGGAGGCAATTCTAGCAGAAGGAGAAGGGATGGGAGGTCAATATGAACACACGTTATAGAGTAAGCAACTACTTTGTATCAAGTAGAACAGATAGCTCCATCAAGGAGGTTACTTAGAGAAGTTTCTAAACTGCTGCCCAGGGAAGTCCACCTAAAGGAAAAAGGAAAGCATTTATCTGACCTTTCTGAAAGATTACCATTGATCTAAATTTCATTTCAATGCAGCATTAATTCCCTTTTGTTACCAGCAGCATCTGGCACAACAGCATCCAAAGGAGAGACCCAAGGAGCCAGATGAGCAGTGTACAGAGCACGTACAAGTTGAGATGCTTAGGACCATGCCTGTGGGAAGCTGGCTCAGTTGTTCAGTGAACCAGGACTAGAATCAATACCAGAGACTGATGAGGTCAAGAAAATCTAAAGCAGTACATAAGAGGTATTTGACATACAAGTTAGGGTTTTTTTTGTTTTTATTTTTGGAGTCAGGTCTCCCTATATATTCCATGCTATCTAAGAATTCATTATGTAGCCCATGATGGCCTCAAACATATGTCGATCCTCCTGCCTCACCTTCCAAAGTGCTAGGATCACAGGCATGAACTGTTATACCTGGCTGCAAGTTAATTTAAAAGGAAGCATTTTTTTTTTTTTTTTGGTACTGGGGATCGAACTCGGGACCTTGCGCTTGCGAGGCAGGCACCAGAACCACTGAGCTAAATCCCGGCCCCAAAAGGAAGCATTTTTATAAAGAGACACTGTAAATAGTATGTGTCTATTTGGTGGGGCAATATTGCATAGAGGTGAAAATAATGGGCTTTAAGTCTGTCAAATATTTCTAACCCTAGCTCTGCCATGCCACAGCAGTATGACTTGGGCCACAGCTGTCTCATCTGTATAATAAGGAGGACCTACTTTATAGATCTGAGGATTAAATAAAGTAATTCATGTATGACATTTAGCATACATTTGTCTATGATAAATACTCAAAAATTGGGAGATAATGTTTTCTCCATTTCTGAGGATTATGGTTGGAAAATTATGGGGAGGATTTTATTTATAACACCCTTCAATTAATTTTCATCCAAATACCTGCATGCCTACACACACGCATATGCAGGTACACACTCACACACAGGTGTGGGGGTGGGGGGTTAGGCAGATGGTATAATTGAAACAGCTCAATCAATCACAGGTTATATGAGTGCAATTAGTGTGGGAATGTATAGAAAGAAGTGATGAGATTTTCCACCTCTCATGCATATTCCTAAGAACTATAGTTTTCAACGTGTCCTACATGGACTCAGATCTCAATTTTCCTTTAGGGAGGATCCTGCTCTGTGAATAGGAATACCAGGTTTGTCTCCATGTCCAGCATTTTAGGCCAGCTGGCTCACCTTCCCCACTGTGCAAAGCATGTGTTTATGGAGGAAACAGTTACTCAATTTTAACACTGGCCTCAGCAAAATCTCTCTATGAAGGCAAACCCAGTGCTGCTGCAAAATTAAAATCCAACTTGAACACCTTCCAAAACCAAGCTGAAATGGCTTTTGGATTTTCCATAGTAGTGGATTATTCACACCACTGCTCTCCTATTAACAAAATGTTACTCATAGTTTACCACCCAGTCAGTTTCAATACATGAATAAGCGCTGCTGCAAGTCAGTTGTGTGCAACTCTGAACATGTTGTCCTGCAAGCTGTGTGAGGGATTATGGTAGAGCTCCAGGTCAGGGGGTCTCCAAGTATAATCCTTGATCAGCAGCAGTAGCACCTGGAAACTTGTGTGAGATGCAAGACAAATATAATTAGGAGTGCGTAATAAATACAAGTTTGCAACACATGAAATAATCTGCTGTGTGAGGTATTATGTGTCCAACAATTAGAAATATTTACAACTAGGATAATGTCAGATTTTTTAAAAAGAGATTCATGCTTTAGATGAAGTGTTGGAGAAGAAGATTACTAACATTGGTTTTAATGCAAATATACTTTGCTCCTATTAGCAGAAATTATTGTCAGAGAATTTTTGTGCTTTATTTTGGATCTCACAGATGGTTTGTGCAGCCACATTATGGCTCATTACTTTCAGACCATCATGAATCTTCTCTTGAGTTTTGCTGCAATACCTACAAGTTCTTCCAAATAGGTACTTGATAAAACATTTTCCAAATTGGCCTTACCTGTAACCAGAATTTGTGATTTTTACTGACTCTGAAAACATAAAGAAAATCAAATACATGAGCCTGTGTTTGGAATGAGATAAAAATATTTTGGTATTGTGATTTAGTTGATCCATAAATACGTTTTATAAAGAGGAAGGTAATTATTACTCATGTGATTCACCACATTTAGCAGAAATTGCTATTGTTATAATGATAAGGAAATAAACCTTGTGTAGTGCTTTGGAGGATAGAAAATGCCTCCACATATATGAGCACACTTGCTTTTTATTGCGATCTTATAAGCATTTGTGAATATTTTTAGCCTCATTTTATAGACAAAATGATGTTGGGAAATTCAGTGACTTAGCTTGGGTCACTTTGTCAGTGATGCAAGACAGAAATGGAGTTTAGACCCCCGGTTTTACAAGTCCATATTCTTTCCCCTACATTAATGATTGTAAAATGTTTTTTACCTCAGGACTCCAGTTATTGAATCTCCAAAATATTTTTCTTTTTAAGATTTATCTCTATAGACATTTAGCCTATTATATTTACATTTGAGAAAATTTTAAAATATCATTTTACTTAAAAATCATTGTCTACCAGTAAACCATTACATGTGAAATAAATACTATGTATTCACTCATAATATTTAAATTCTTTTAAATGATAAAACAAAAAATGATAAAAAAATGATATAACAAAAAAGGACAACAATGTTACAAAATTCTTTTGTATTTTAAATATCTCTTTAATGTTTGGCCTAATATAAGAAAGCCAGATTGTCATATTTTCTTTTCCATTCAGTATATTTTGGTTGAAATGTATAAAGAAAATTTGACCTTACACATATACTTGGAAAATTTGACTTCTTCCATGTAGTTAGAAAGTGTTGCATATTTTATAAATTTTACAGATAATTTTTATTTTTATACTATACCAAAAATCAATGAGTAATAATTTTTCAAAGATCAGTTGTGATACTTAATCTATACAGCTTTCATATACTATTTTATTAAAAGCATTGATTTTTATTATATTTTTGATGAATATTTTACTAATGTGTGATTTCATGACATCATACTCTGGTCATTTGAAAATATGAATTCACTAAGATGTGAAGATATTATAACTGTCATCACATTTTATTACATAGTATCAAAAACCACATTAGTTAATGATACCACCAGTATCCTCTAGTTCCTATTTCCAACCATAGTTTTCAAAATTCTTATTTTTCTGTTTGAATTCTATCTTTAACAATAAATACTGTTAGTTGCTGTCTTTGAACAGTTGTTTACTTTATGATTCTCAAGAAAAGATCTATAAGTTAAGTTTCTAAGTCTGATCTATCATAATTTAAATTTTCTGAAAAAAAGTACAAGTTAATTCAGCTTGCAGCTCAAATATTCTTACAACTTTTTCAAGACAGTTATACTTTGGGCAGTATAATGGCTCTTGTCTTTTGCATACTTCCTGTTTCATCATTTCATCATGTAAGATATTAAAGAGAAATGACCTCAAGATTGAGATTTAATTAACTTAATTTTACTGCTTCACTAAGCATATTCTTCTTAGGGGTAATTGTTTTTTAATGAAAGTGATTGGTGGAGAAGAATACAATGATAACCTATAGTACTGTTTGATGCTACTGTTCTGATTTATACAAAAGAACCACCAGTTTTAGCCACCATGCTTTTGCCCCTTCACTACACATGTCAATTCAGTGAAATAAGCTAGTCACTTCTTCTGATTATTATGAACACGGTTTTGATCTCATGGACTTTGTGGAAGTATCTTAGTGTCCATAAAGGATATGCTGCTCTATATCAAGCTGCCTTTTTCTGTAGTGGTGACCTTTTGGAGAAGTCAGTCCTCCATTTTACTTATTTATTTAATTTTTGGTACCAGGGATCAAACTCGGAACCTTGCGCTTGCGAGGCAGGCGGTGGCACCACTGAGCTAAATCTCCAGTCCAATCCTCCATTTCAGAGTAAGCACTTCTTAGGCTAAACTTAATGTGGCTCACATTGACATTTAAAAATTTTTAAGCTTCTTTTGGCCCATTTCAAACTATGCTTCTTGAATGCTGTCCTGTGGTCCCACTAAACCTTCTCTTCTAATTCACCTTGTTTCTCTAACCCATGTTTTCTCCATAAGTTAGATCACACCTTTCTGGCTGTCACCTATACTCTTATCGTTCACTTTAACATCCTTAGGATCCAGCTTGCTTCCTTAACTCTGTTTTATCTGAGGGCAGAAAGCATAATTCTGATTAATTCTTAGTAAGTGTAATTTTTACATTTATATGCAAAGTCATGAAGCTCAGTCCCCCATCCTTCCCCCTAGTGTAGATTTTATTAGCTAGGCTTCATTTAAGAATTCAGTATTGTGGGAGTGTGTGTCCTACTGTGCAGTTTGTATCTGTGTGCCTTTGGCACCATGGCATGCAATGATAGTCAGCCTTCACACCTGCTCATACTTACAATTCAGCTGGGTACACTAGCATCACAAAACCCAGTGGAAACTGCTGCACTATGCTGTTAATCCTCATTATTCATAGATTCCATATTTGTGAACTTGCTTACTCACTATAACTTCTTTGTAATTCTAAAATAAAGAGTCATGGTGTTTTTGTGGTCACCCTCAGATATCCTTAGAGTAGTGAAAATTTTGAGTTGCCCAACATGTACATTCACAAGCAAAGTGAGGAAGCTCTACCTTCTTTCTGCTCTCATGTGCTAAACAAGAGTCTGTGGGAGGGGTTGATCTAGTAATGTACTTGTCACATTTGATGAGCTTTATGCTGGTAATTTCACTACTTAATATGGATCCCAAGCATAGTATTATAAAATAAGTGCTCCTATGCACAAGAAAGCTGTGATGTACCTAATGGAGAAAATACATTTTTGGTTAGTTCATTCAGGCATGAGTTGTGTTGCTCACCATGAGTTCAGTGTTAAAAGAATCAACAATATATTTGAAATAAGGTGTCCTTAAACAGAGACACATAAAATAAGGTTATGTATCGATCAATTGATAAAAATATGACCAGCATCCTGAAGGACTCTACCCCTCAAGAGCAATGATATAATATTTTCTACTTCTTTATTTGAGGCAACTTTTAAAGAAATAACTACCAGGAATAATGAGAATGGTACAAATTTCTACCACTTTCTCTTGTCACCAAGTGAATAACAATGAGCGCAAGGAGTTGTAGTTTCATACATCTCACTATATAAAAGACCAGGAAACTTTCCAAAGAAGCAGTTCCAAGTATAGGACAGAGCTCTGACTAGTCTTCTCTCTCCTTCTACCTTATTGTGGGTTCAACTGGATCCCTCAAACAGATACATTGAAATATCATATACTCATATACTGGGAAGTATATGTGAATCTCACTTTATTTGGATATAAGGTTTTTGCAAATGTAATACACTTGAGATGATGTCATAAAGGACAAAGGTGGGCCCCAAAGCCAATGACAGGTGTCCTAACAAGGAGAGAGAAACTTGGGAACATAAACACAAGGAAGCCATTTATGGAAGAAGATCACGTGAAGACAGAGACATTGATTAGCAATACATTGTTACAAACCAAGGTGTCTAAGAACTGCTGACAATTACCAGAAGCTAGGGGATGGAAAGATTCCCTCTGAGATCCAGTAAAAGGAACCAACCTTAAAAAAAAGGAACCAACCTTACCCACACCTTGACTTCAAACTTCTCATCCAGAGATGTGAAAGAACAGGTTTCTGTTATTTTAAGCCACTCCATTTGTAGTACTTTGTTAGAGCACACCTAGGAAACTAATACACATCCTTTAGCACTTCAAGGTAGTATGGCTATGATTTAGCAGAGCAGAATTCCAGATAGACCTACAACAAAAGGACATTTCATCAGTTGCCCCATGGTAGTTCAGAGCCAGCAAGTCCTCTGCAAGTTAACTGGAAATTCCAGCCTCCAAGTTTTGGGGAGCAGACATCCTTGTGAGAAGTAGGTCACAGGAGAACAGGCTCATGAAAAGCTTCTGCATGTGGCATTTCTTGCCTTCAGATCAAACACACTTTAAAGGAGAGATATACATATTAATGTAGCACCTGCTTCAGTTGTTCTGAAAGCAGCAGGGGCTGACAGTGCAGCAGTTGAGGTGAGCCCCTTAGGAGCAGCCAGGAAGTGACAGTGATGTTCTTGCAGGTTTACCTCAGCCATTCTTCCTGTACCATTCATGGTAGCTTTCTTAATTGACCCCCTGAGGGTACCAGGGTGGGAATGGTCATAGCAGGGTGCAGGACCTTTGCAACTGCAAGGATCTCTGCCAGAGCTCAGGGGAGCAAAGGTATTCTGCCCACTGCCTCCTAGGTAGGCTGGGGCTGGGGTTGGGGCTATGGACCTCCCTTTCAAGTTCTTGGACAGAAGGCTAACCACTATCCATGGAAGTGATGCAGTCCCCCTTAGGCATTTCCCTGAGGTGTGGTATAACACATTTGGCTCAACTGCCAGCTGCCCAGGGTCAGCGCCCCACAAAACTGGCAGGAGAACTTATGGTGGATGTACCTTTGCCTGCTTTGGGTTATTTGTAGGGGGCTCCAGGATCCGCAGGGGAATGGACTGAAATTAGGCAGGCTGAAATGGTACTTGTACCTGTGTCTGAGCCTGGCTCTAGCTATGTGAATTATTCAAACACCCCATAGAGTAGCCTTGGGTGAAAAGCTGCAGCTAGATCTGAGAGGAAAGAGTCCATCTACACACAAGTGTGTGGCAAAAGCAAGCATTTCCAAGTCAGTTTTTTCAGTCTTTTCATGTAATGAAAACACACATTACATGGACTTTATCATTTCAACCATTTTTAAATCCACATTCAATAATATTAAATGCATTCATAATAAACAACCATCACTATCATCCATCTCCATAATTGTTTTCATCTTACACAACTGAGAGTCTGTACCCATTAAACAGTAAGTAGCCATTCCTTCCTGCCCCTGCCCAGCCTATCAGCCACCATGCTAATTTCTATCTCTGTCATTTCTGACTATCCTAAGTACATTATATAAGTGGAATCACATAGTATTTCTCTTCTTGTGACTAGTTAATTTTAAGCAAGTAAAACATTTAAGCCAAAATTTCTAGAAGACTCTGTTCTAGAAGACACTGCATAGAGTACTTACTGAGGTTTAATTCATTTTTTCTAGCACCCCTAAGATTAGGTAATTGTTATTATTCTCATTGTACTTATAAAGTTTCTAAAGCATTATGTAAGTTGAGTAATTTTCCAGGTCACACTTAGTAGGTGATGGAGCCTGCTTACATGTACAGGTCTGCTTGACTCCTATCCTTCCTTTCAAGTGAAATATATATATATATATATATTCACTATTAATTGATAGAGAAAATTTAAACTATAGGTTAGTTATTAAGGTAGCTGAAGTAGAATAAGTAATCCATTCCTTTAAGATTTACCTTTCCTGTAACCCTTATTGTTTAAGATGATGGCTAACTGAACCTTTGAACTGTAACCTAACTGTAGATAACATTTAACCTGGAGAAAAGCAAAATAGAAATGTTTGGGTAGTTTACAATGTATGCGTTTTAGGCACCATCTGTTTATTATATGTCTGTGACTATAACCATTAACAGGAACTAGTTGTAAAAGAGAAACAGAAATTTTGCTGACTAAGACCACCAGAGATGAGGTGAGGTAATGGCTAAAAGAAGATATAAAAGGAAATGTTAAAACAAAGGATGGGGCAGACATTGATCAGACGAGTTTCTGGTGGTCCTCCTTGCTAGTGATTAAGGGCTTTGTTTTTTTACCTAACTTCTGTGTCTCCATACATTTCTTTCCACAATTCTGGAACATTTGGTTCCCTGACCAGGAATCGGGAAAGAAGTGGCTCTTTTGGGCATTGGCCCAAACTCCGCTGGAGGGAGTGGCTCTCTGTCTCCTAGAGAAGAAAGGTGCACCCCTGGGACTAATTTTCTAGGCTCCCCAACAGGACACAGAGACCTGCTCATCAGTGGCAGATCGCCTGAACCCAAGAACAGAAGATGACAGAAGGAGGGCTGCTGCTGTTGGTGTCTCCTCTATCTCTTTCCTTGGCTGGATGAGAAGTCCCAGGAAAACCCTCCCTAGTCATTAACTTTTGGCTTCATTTTTATTTTATTTGGTGTTCTGTAACTTTGGGCAAATACAACACAGGGGCCTGATCACCCCTTGTGTTTTGCTATTTAGGAAGATAGCTCCTCCCATTTGTTTTGGTTCACTTTGTAAACTTTGGGCAAAAATAGTGGAGGGGCCCGATTACCTCTTGTGCTTTGCCATTTGGGGAGGTAGCTTCATCCATTCGTTTTGGGTATGGTTAGGGGTGTTACTGGGATGGAATGTGGCAACTTCTGAATAAATGTGTGAGTGAAAGAGTTCTGGACTGGAGAGTGAGTGGAACTAGCTGCTGAACAAGACAAAGGGAGGAGACGCTTGCACTGCTTAAGGGGTCCTCCCCGAGTCCCGGAATTTGTGTGTGGTCTGTCACAGAACTTGTGTGGTAGCGTTTAACAAAGGCACAATGGTGAACTTAAGCAACAGCCCACCTTAGCCTGAAAGGACCTTAAAGTGGCTAAGAGACCCACAGCCAGGCAGGCAAGAGAGTGATCCCCCACCTTTGTTTGTCTTGCATCTCTGTACAAGGGTACCCATACACACACCAACACTCTGATCGGTCAATCATGGGGACAGAAACATCTCGTCCTACTGTTTTGGAATGCATGCTTAAGAATTTTTTAAAAAAGTTTTACTGGAAATTATGGTATTAAGATGAAACCCCAAAAACTTAGAGCCTTTTATGAGTTAGAATGGCCCATGCTTTGCCCAGCTTGGCCAGCTGAGAGATCCCTAGATGAGGGTCTCATCTAGTCTGTCTGGCTAACAGTCACCACCCCTGGATGGGAACATCCAGATCAATTTCTCTATATTGATTTATGGCTCAAATTGTGCCACAGAATGCCTCCTTGGCTTCATATGTGAGCCCTGGAAGAAAAAACAATATCCTGGTCCTCCATCAGAAAGAGGACGATGCTGGAAAAAAAATGGTCCTTTCAGATCTGGAAGGAGAGAATTTTGACTTTCCCCCTCCTTTTGTGTTGCTAAATTCACAGGTGCAGAGGAGGTGGGGACAAAAGCCTGAGAACTGCTTGACTTCAGTGCATCAGAGGGTGCATGCTGTGCTCAGACTCAGAGAGGATCAAATAGGGCTTGAACTCAAGTTGGAAAAAAAAGAATTGAGAAAATAAGTAAGGGATTGAAAACAGCTAAGAAAGCTCTTAAGGGTGTAATACAAAACCAGAGAAAGTAAGAAATTTTATAAGAGAAATCAAGTTACAAATTTTAGCTAATTGATAAATGTATCTGTGTCTCAGTTTGAATTGATGTTTAATTGGTGTGCTTAAAATATTTCTTGTACATTGAAAATTCTTTAATTGTAATTATAGGGTTAACTTGCTCTTTTCTGTACTTTGTTGATTAAAAAAACCTCAAGGTCACTATGGTTCTATTGTCAGCCAACCAAATTTAAAGTATAACAATCTTAGAACAAAAAAGGGACACTAAAATTTTAACAGCTAAAGACAAGTTTGTGACAAAAAGTTTATAGTAAATGAGATAAAAAAATATTAAAAAGCTATAAGTAAAAGAAATGTAATTTTGATATAAGAAATTTTGTATGTTTGTCTTGTTAGAAAGAAAAAAATATACAAGACCAGGAGGTTTAAGTATGTCAAAAGATGTGTGAAAATTATTTATCAAGAAAATATGTATGTTTGTTTGTTTGTTTCAAGTTTGTTATGAAAAGTTTAAATATGTTTACATTGGTTGTCATCAAAGGGTTAATTCTAAGTATGTTACTAATATGAGTACATTGCTCATCTTCAAAGAGTTTAAGAGCCAGCAGGTTACAATATGACCTCCTCCTTTATAGTGAGTCAGAATAAAAAACTGTTAGGAAAAGGCACAAATATGTCAGACCAAGATTCAGTGTTTGAGATTTGACTTAAAAAAGGACAAAAGGAGGCTAGGTCCAGAGGGGAAAAAAAGTCATTTATTCTCTGCCAAGAGCCTTCCAAAATGCTTCAGTTATTTGATTCCATCTTTGCTACCCATTGTCCTAATTGGGAGGACTGAAAAAAACCTTGTAGAACTTTGTTAACCCCTAAAGAAATGCAGAGACTTTTAGGGGAAATTTAAAAAATTAATGCCACTAGAATGCTGAGTGATATGCAGAATCCAGACTCTTGGCATAAACAGCACATCCCAATAAATGTGTGGCCTGATTGGGATCACAATACTCAAGCAGGACAGGAAAACTTTAGAAATTATTGGACAGCCCTTTTAGTAGGAATGGGGACTGCAAGTAAAAGATCTACTAATATGACTGAAGTGTCAGAGACCCAGCAGGAGCTGAATGAGAGCCCTGAGAAATTTTATGAGTGACTTTGTGAGGTCTACAGAATGTAAACACCATTTGACCAGGCAGTTCCAGAAAACCATCAGCTAATTAATACAACTTTTGTAACCCAGTCAGCACATTAGAATGAAAGTCCAAAGGCAGGAGACTTGGGAAGGCATGAATATAATGCAATTGTTGCAATTAGCTAGGAAAGTGAATGTGAATAGAGAGACAGTGAAATAGAAAGACAGAGCCAGGAAGGAAGATGAGTGGGATCAGAGGAGAGCTCCTTATATAGTAGTAGCTATGGGAGCCAAGGAAGAGAAGGAAAAAGAAAGACAAGGAACAAAAGTAAAAGGAAGACAGAAGAAAGGTTTTCGGTGTGAGGACTTAGAGTTTGACCAGTGTGCATATTGCAGAGAAAGGACATTATAAGAATAAGTGCCCAAGGCTCAAGGAAAAGAAAAAGCAGGACTTGAAGGAAAGGAAGGATACTGGCACACTATTGCCTGTGATGGAAGACAGGGACTGAAACAGACTGGGCTCCATGCAGCTAGGCCCCCATGAACACATAGTCAATATAAGGATAGGGGGCCAAAATATGTCCTTAATTGTGTATAGTGGTGCAGAACATTCAGTAGTAACAGCTCCAGTTGCTTCTCTGAGCAGAGAGTGCATGCAAGTGATTGGTGCCACTGGAATTTCAGAAAAGCACCTGTTTTTCTGTGAAAGGACATGTGAAATTAGAGGACATAAAGTGAAACATGAATTCTTGTATATGCCAGAATGGCCTATCCCCATACTAGGAAGAAATCTGTTATCTAAATTGGGAGCTACAATAACTTTCACCCAATGAGGAAATGCATCTCTGCATTTAGACCCAGGAAGAGATCTCATCATGATGGTAACAACTAAAAGAGAGGATGAATGGCAGTGTTACAATGTGGATGATATTTGCCAGGCTCTGCAAGAATTAAAAACTATGTTCCCTGGAGTATGGGCAGAGGAATCACCCCCAGGCTTAGCTAAGAATCATCCACCCATAGTTGTAAAATTAAAAGACAATTCAGCCCCCATTGCTGTAAAACAATACCTGATGTCCAGGCAAGCCTGAATTGGAATTAAACCCTATATCATGAGATTAAAGGAATTCAGACTTATTAGAGAATGTAAGTCACCTTGGAACACCTCTTTGTTGCCTGTTCAGAAACCCAATGGGGACTATAGGCCAGTGCAAGATCTACAGACCATAAATGACAGAACAGTAATGCTGCACCCAGTGGTCCCTAACCCCTATACTTTGTTGGGTCTGATACCCCTAGAAGCAGCATGGTTTACTTGTTTGGATTTAAAAGATGTCTTCTTTTGCCTTCTCATCACTCCCCTCAGTCAACCCATCTTTGCATTTGAATGGGAAGACCCAAGTGATGGGAAAAAGACTCAGTTTACTTGGACTAGATTGCCACAGGGATTTAAAAACTCACCTATGCTTTTCAGGGAAGCCTTAGCCAAGGACTTGCTTACCTTCCCCATGGAACTATATAGCTACATCTTATTGCAATATGTAGATGACTTGCTATTACATAGCCCAACCCAAAAGCAATGCTGGGAAGGCACCAAAAAAAGTTGTTGGTGCACTTACAAGAAAACTGGATATAAGGTATCATGGAAGAAAGCCCAGATTTGTGTACAGCATGTTAAATATTTAGGATTTCAAATAACACAGGACATGCGTTGCCTAGGAAATGCAAGGTTATTATTGCCATCCCTGAACCCCAAACAAAGAAGCAGCTGAGAGAGATTCTTGGGGTGGCAGGCTTCTATAGAATTTGGATTCTGGGTTTTGCAGAAAACTCTAAACTCCTTTATGAAGCTCTAAAGGGACAGAAGGAGAATCATCTGCATTGGAGTGTAGAACAAAGGGAAGCTTTTAAGAAATTAAAATTGACTTTGACAGATGTCCCAGCCCTAGGCATACCAGATGTAAAGCAGCCTTTTACTCTATATGTGACTGAGAAAATCATGTGGCCCTTGGAGTGTTGACCCAAGAAGTGGGCCCATGGAATGAACTGGTGGCATATTTGTCTAAGAATTTAGATCCAGTAACAAAAGAATGTCCTCCTTGTCTTTGGGCCTTAACAGCTTCAGTTCTGTTGATCCAAGAAGCAGACAGGCTGACTTTAGGTCAGGAACTGACTGAGAAGGTTCCACATATGGTCCTAGAACTGCTGAACACAAGGGAGCATTGTTGGCTCTCAAATAATTGGGTTACTCAGTATTAAGCCCTTCTCTGTGAGAACCCCCCCTTGTGGTTTATTTTCTGTAAAAACTTTAAATCTTGCTACATTTTTGCCCATGGAGACAGGCCCTGCTGATCATGACTGCTTGAGTGTCACTGATGAGCTCTTTTCCAGCCACCCTGACTTGCAAATGGCACCCTTGTCTGATTCTGACCTTGTTTTGTTCATGTATGGGAGCAGCTTCATGGAAGATGGGGTTTGTCATGCTAGATATGCAGTAACCACAAAGGACGGGGTGATCCTAGCCAGGGCCCTTTCCTTTTGCCTGGTCGGCACAATGGGCTAGGTTCTGGGCACTCATACAGGCACTCCAATGGGCAAAGAGTAGAAAGGTAAATAATATATACAGTCTCTTACTATGCATTTGCTCCATGGCATGATTCATTGAGAGCAAGGTCTTCTCACAGCAGAAGGGAAGCAAATCAAGAATAGACAGAAAATTGTACAGTTGCTAGAGATGGTGTGGGAACCTAGCAAAGTTACAGTAATACATTATTCAAGATATCAGTATGAGACCAAGATGAACCCAAGAAACACCATCTTGGCCTGTAGATGAACTCCCCTCATAACCCCTCCCCTTATAAAGTAGATGTTTTAGTGACTGCTTGTTCTGCTTCTGTAAACTTGCTTCATTGCTTCTTGGAAATGGTTGGTACCTGGTGCCTCCTTTTAACCACAAAACATCCTAACCTGACAAGGCAGCAAGATAAGATAGCTGAGTTGTGAAAAATATTTTGCAACTAGTCAAAAACATGTTAACCTCCCCTTGAACTTCTCTTCTTAAAATAACACCTATAAAAGCTATGCTATTGTAACACCCTATATAAACTGTGCTGTTCCTGGACTCAGGGCTTCACTTCACTTAGGGAGTGGAGTCCACAAGTGTGAATAAACTCCTTTCAGTTTTAACTTTGTCATTGGTCCCAGTGTTTGGTGATCTACCGGCTCACTTGGCACAACAATCAGAAAGGCAAAGACTTCATTGCACAAGGTAACAATAAAGCTGATGCTGAAAGCCGAGAGAGTGCACTCAAAGCCCTGCTCTCACCACTCTGGAAGCTGGTGACTCGATGCACAGCTGAAGAATGGGAGTGCCAGGAAAGGCAGCATGGACTCTTGTGCTATGCCAGATCACGACTGCTCTGAGTTTCTTTGTTTTTGAACTGCGGGTATTTAAGCCTAGTGATAAACATTTTATAACTTTCAAAATGGTAAAATGGGAACCAGAGGGTTATTCATTCACTGTATTCTTTGATACTTGCCCAAGAGAACATTATGGGGGGCCTTGGGTAGTTTCTGATTGTGGGGGATACTAGGTTGAAAAGCCATACTGTAAAGGAAAAACTAGGGTTTGACTCAACAACTCAATTGTTGGACATGTGACCAGCAATTGTGATAAATGTAAACAAGGTCAATGTAATCCTATATCCATGAATGTGCCAGACCCATGGAATCTCACATGGTCACAAGGAAAGATATTTCAGGTTTGTTTAGCATATCAGTCCACTGCCAAACATGGACCTCAAAAGATAAAGTGATAGACATTACAAATCAAAAAGGTATGGAAAGCTGCTCTCCCTGAGATAGGAAAGACCCCTACCCTTTACAAAATCCAAGCTATGCTGAAAGGGCACTCTCAGAACTATACTGGAATAGATATGATAAATCTAATTGCTGATGCAAACAAATGAGGAGCTGGCATAAGATTGCTGGTTATGTGCCCCCTTAAATTTGATGAATTATGAAGCAATAGGTATATACACCAACCTGACCCTTAATGTCACCAGAGCAGCCATGCACTCACTTTTGAGATACCCAACTAGGACAGTCGGAAATGGGACTTGTTTCCTAGGACAGAATAGGAGTAATGAGGAAAATAATGAAACCTGCACCAACTTAGTCTTGTTGAATGAGGAAAACAACTATACAGCACCTAATGGGACCTTTTTCATCTGTAGGGATGGAGTGTACAAGGTAATCTCAGGAAAAACCACCACAAAGTGTACCTTGGGGATTCTAATCCTAAATTTGTCTGTTTACACTCCAGCAGCCATAAAAAAGGTGCCTTTACAAATCGCTTCCCCAGTGTAAACAATTTGAACAAAGAGAGACAGGATGGTGCTACCCATCCTAACCAGATTTTCAATCGCCGGCTGTCTCATTTTAGGGGGGACAGCCATTGACCTAGGGCTAAAAAAGTATATTTCATTAGGACAGGAGATTAGAAAAGACCTTGAGGAAATTCGAGATGCACTCTAAGCCCTAGAAACTCAGCTAGATTCTCTAGCCCATGTAGTGCTGCAGAACAGATGAGCTCTTCATTTGCTTACAGCTCAAAAAGGGGGAACCTGTTTATTCCTTGGTGAAGAATGTTGTTATTAGGCTAACAAGTCTGGTATAGTGCAAGAATCATTGGATAAATTAAGAGATTAAATTAAGACTCTTGATAATAAATTTGGTACAGGAGAGCCATCTTATGGACTTGATTTCACTTGGAAAGGATGGAAATCATGGATAGGACCCCTTTTGGGCCCTCTCCTTGTTATCATATTAGTCCTGTTTGGCCCTTGCATTGTTCAGTGGATTTCAAAATTTATCCATAAGTGTACTGCTGATGCTCAACATTATCAAATGATGCTAATAAGAAATGTAGATAAATTAGATAGGACATATTATGGATAGAAGAATCATCCCAAAGCAGCCAAAGGGAGGAATGATAGAGAAAATTTAAACTATAGATTAGTTATTAAGGTAGCTGAGGTAGAATAAGTAATCCGTTCCTTTAAGATTTCCCTTTTCTGTAACTCTTACTGTTTAAGGCGATGGCTAACTGAACCTTTGAACTGTAACCTAACTGTAGATAACATTTAACCTGGAGAAAAGCAAAATAGAAATGTTTGGGTAGTTTACAATGTATGCGTTTTAGGCACCATCTGTTTATTATATGTCTGTGACTATAACCATTAACAGGAACTAGTTGTAAAAGAGAAACAGAAATTTTGCTGACTAAGACCACCAGAGATGAGGTAATGGCTAAAAGAAGATATAAAAGGAAATGTTAAAACAAAGGATGGGGCAGACATTGATCAGACGAGTTTCTGGTGGTCCCCCTTGCTAGCGATTAAGGGCTTTGTTTTTTTACCTAACTTCTGTGTCTCCATACATTTCTTTCCACTATTCTGGAGCAAATTAGGGTAAAACATATATACATGACATAATACTCATACTAATTCCTTACATGGATGTACCACTAGCTATAAGATAAGGTACAATTTGTGGTTTTCCTGTTAATGTATACCTAATGTATACCTGAAGAGAAGTATAGTACCTAGCACAAGTGAATTGCAGTAAATACTTGAGTTAATAAATGAAAAAATAAGTAGATAAAATTATTCTGTTTAGTATGAAGACTTACATCCACTGTAACAATTTTTTCCCTCCAGAACAACCTTGAGCAATGAAAAATATTCCACATTTGCAGGTGTGAAACTGGAATTTACAGTTTTTAGTTATAGGTTTTATTCTCTCTACTCCATCTTTCTGCTATGACAGAAGTTATATAGGGTTCAACTATGTGTTCATGTATTACCGACTATATTCTTGATGTTTTCATCAACCTGACTTGAGGCATAGGACCAATTATTGTTGATTGCCAAGAATAGGCCAACAATAAGATAAAAATCCTCCAATTGTCTACTTTCATCATTCAAGTAAACTCAAAGCATTCTGTGATCTCTTCACTTGGGGCAAGGTGCTGCTTCTATTTACATAATAACGTTCTGAGGTAAGAACTCTCCATCATCACACACCGTTATATTTCTAAAACTAAAGATCTTAAAGTAAATCCTGCAATACAATCTGGTAATATTTATTCATCTCAACATATTTTTGATGTTACAGAGAGCTTTTTCCGATTTGTCATATTAACATGACTCAAGAATTTACAGAAATAAATCCCTCTTTGGTATTTTGGGAATATAATGATAGATATAGGTATAAATCCACCTGCTATTATAAATACAGATTCATGTATGAAATCTCAATATAATCTCAGTTGTAAATGGTCCTGAATAATGATTTCAGTGTACAAAATTACTTGTTATATATGCACCTTACTGCTTCTAGCTTTCCTTCTACTTATTTTACAATGTTAACAAATAAGAGAGGCAATTCTCAAACCCTTCTAGTAGTCACATGTACTAGATTTTTTGTGAACTCCCAAAGTGAACCTCCAATTAGTCCTTTCATTTATCCTTCTGTTCCTAAGACTCTTGCCATGTTCCCTTTACTTCTATTCCAAATTATCATGAAAGTAGTACCCTTTATCATAACATTTTATTTTTGACTCCTTGCTTTTAATTTGGGGCTTATAAGTTCTTATGTTAGTAGTCATTCTCCTTTTATGCAGTATCTTATCAGTCACCAAGTATTATGGATTTGGCTTCATGGTTTCTCTGATTTTCTTCATTCTGTTCCTACTACAATCTTGCCATTTCATTCTCTTGTCTAGAGCTACTGAATTTGAAGACATCTTCTCAGACGATTTGTAAATCCACCATTTTTAAGCACCTTTTCTGAATATGCATCTGTCCAGTGAAGCTTGACTGTGCTTTCTCCTGAAATCTTACAAAATTTGAAGTCCACATTATACTACAGTTGTCTGTGCTCTGCTTTATTCTCCTATGAGAACATAAGAAGTAGCATTGGACTAAGTTCTAGCCTTGGAGGGCTGGCAGTATATTGTTCTAATAGACTTGCACCTAATAGTCTAATAGAGTAGGCTGAGTTTTTTGGAATTACGCTAGATTTCAATTCCAGCTTACACATTTTCACATGTGAAAACTTGGACAAATTACTTAACTGCTTTTGAAACAGTTCATCTAAAAGAACCATAGCTACTTTTATGTATACACTTAAATCTAAAGTTTTATCAGTGTTGTCTGGCACAAATTCATTTTACTGATATTTTCTGAGCAGGAAATCTGTTCCAAGTATTGATTTTTAGCTCAAAGAGTGTGCAATGGTGAACAAGACAGACAAACTTCTTGCATTTGTAGGGTATCAACTCTATCAGAGACAGAGAGAACTGAGATGAACCTAGTACAAAATAGCACAGCTGTAACAATTGTTTTCAACCAGTTCTGTTCTGAATTATAGGTGTCCAAGCCACATTTGTGGTTAAAGGTCTTGAATGCAATTAGGGATACAGACTGATCATTAATAAAAGATATTGAAATGGAAGTTTTGAATAAAGCACTATGAAACTAAATGAAATATTCCAAAGTTAAATATGAGGTCAAGCATAAAATATTCAAATATGGTATGTGAAATACATTTCTGTATCTCTTAAAACTCTTACCTGCAGTGAAAACAAATAAATGACTACATTTTAAGAGAAAAGAGAATTTAGAGGGAGATCATTTGGGGTTCTCTGAGTACTATCCTCTTCCTCAAGGAGGGGAGGGGTGAGCATACTTCCCTCTTCATCTCAAGAGAGGTGCCCTAAGGAAATCAGGCCTTCATAGATTTCTCTCTAGTTTGAGGAACATGGTACACTTGAGTCTAATTCCTCTTGGGAAAGTAGGAGTGATTGCTTTGAAAGGGAACTGACAGAACATTGAGTAGCCCTCACTCCTTAAGCTTTTTGAGGCATATATAATGCTTGAATATTCCCCATGGCTCACATGTGCATGAAAGTAGAAGGGAAGGGAGAGTGAGTTAACAATTACCCAAGCATGCTGCAAGAAAGCTGAATGGATCTAAGCTGAGAGAACTTGCAGAGCCAATGGATGCCTGTGTCCAGAGAAGGGGTAAGTAACCAACTGCAATGAAGTTGCATTTGTCTTCCTCAGTAATTGAGATTAACTGGATATCCTAGATAGTTATTAGCATGCTCATTAATACTTATGTAAGTAAACAAGGTAATTAGAGAAAGCAATAAGATCTATGAATAAAATATATTAGGACAATTTAATAGAGATTGACAAGGGTAAGAACAAACTCCCAACAAGTAAATCAGGAGCTGATGTCCAGGGATGGTTTGAAAGAGCAAATAATAGTATATTAGCAGGTATTCACCAGTATGCACTGTCTTGAGACTAAAGAAATTTTGCAGGTAAAGAGAACAGCAAGTTTCATGGCCACTGGGTGAGAATAAGCTTGACATGTTTTAGGAACCCAAAGAATGACAGTGTGCAGAAACTTTGTAAGTGGGAACAATGAACAATAGTGTATATCATCAGAGAGGACTATAGAGGAAGATAAAGTAGGGTAATAGATTTGGCTTATATTTTGAATAGAATGTACATCCATAGAAGTATTTTAAACAAGAAGAGACATTAAACAATTCAGATTTTAAAAGTATCACTCTTATGTCTGAGTGAAGTAACAGGAAGCTCTGTAAAGCACAGAAACAAGAAAGTGATCCAAAACTCCCTGGGGAAGACAAGCCTTGAGAAAGCCTGCAATACTTGGGTTAGATCTGGAGAAGCTGGGAAGAATGGACAGTGCCCTTCACCTGAGTAGAAGAGCATGTATGGGACAGAGATGGTGAAAGATATGACACAATTCACAACGCCCCTCTAGCACAAACAGAAGCCAGGGGTTGGGTCAGTAGGTGGGATGCACAACAATGGTCCATGCAGGTACCAAGCAAATATCTGGAGGAGGAACCAAAATCCATAATTCAACTTAAGTGAACATTAGGCAAAGTGTTCAACTGTGATGTTTATCCAAAGGGAACAAGTGAAGAGATAGAATAGAGAAGTGATGGTTTTGGATAGAAGCATGGAAGAAAGAGTGCAAAGGGGGGTGGGATGTAAAGCCTAAGAAAATTATTTCCCTTGGCCATAGAAAGAAAATAAGCTATTAAAAGTAAGGTGACAAATTAAAGCTATTGGTCTTCACCTTTATTGGAAACCTCTTTCTTAGAGATCCTAAAATCTAAATGCCTCCTATCCAGCTATTTTATGGCACTTTTCTGAGTAGAGCTGTTCTATTATTTTTTTTATGATTATTTGACTAGGGCCTGTTTCTGTAATTGGATGTTTATTTCAGGAAAAGCAGAGTCATTTTCTGATTTTGCTCACTAATATACCTTAGCACAACTGTGAAAGTGTCATGGTTACTCAAATATTTGCTAAATAAATTAATACTGCCTTGTTCCTATTTTGTCCAGTTCCAGATTAACACAATGAGTGACACACAGAAGTACACATTAACTAATTTTTTCAGTCATCTATCCAAAAATATTCAATGTGAACCTACTGTGAGCTATGTGTTCATTGATACCAAGGAACTGAATATGTAGTGGAGGATATTAAATATTCATTCACATGGGTATTTAGCTACAATGAAGAGACATGCTTAGAAGGAGATATGTATATGTATATCCTATTTTCTACCCTTAGAGAATAACAATGTTACAATTCTGAAGGAAGGGAAGAACTGTACTTTTAGTTTTCATTTGTAATGTCTGTGGCACCTAGAATGGCTACATTCAAGGTAATTAAATGATAATCAGAGTAGAAAATCGAGGCTGATATACTGACAATACACACTAGCAATGCTGATCAGTATGTCCTGTCACTGTGGCACTGAAATCATGAAGTCCTTGTTTTCATCGTCCCATGGGTATGGTGGTCAGGGAATTACTGAAGAGATTCTCTGTGAGACAGGGTATTAGACATTCTTTTCCATCTGTCTATACACATGGAGATATTGGCTCTTTGCCTATATCAGAAATTAGGATGATGGGCAAAAAACACTGGAATTAAATGTGTACAGGGAATATCTCTGATAGTTATTAGAAGATTAAAATCTCCTCAGGGCCAGATGGACATCCACACAATAACACTCAAGAAATTAGTGATAAAGAAAGAAAATTTTAAAACTGAAGCAGATAGTGGTACAGAAATACTGTAGAGAGATCAGGGTAAGGATGCCAAAACTTGGTAAGTCCAAAGGAAAAATGTATTTTGCTCCTTAACTGCCTATGAGGCTGACTTGTATCTGTACAAATATGCCTTTGTACTTGCTGTTCCTTCTCTTGGACTAGTTTGGTCCTGCTATTTTACCAAGTTGTGGTTTTTATATATTTTAGATCTCAGCCCAGTAGAGTTTCCTTGATGACCCTCATATAGTGGACTCTTCCTGTTTAGACTTTTATCACCCTATATGTCCTTCTTAACATCACAATTTGCATTTCTCTGGTTGATTTGTATGTTCACTAATTACTTTTATTTCTCATTAAAATATAAGCTTCACAAGAAGAGTGTATTTTTGTGTTGTTTGTAATTTTAAAAGAGAAATCACTTGAGCCCCTCAAACTTTCTATAAGCATTTGGAAAGAAATGAATATTGATTGGCTATAGTGGGGATTATATTTTAGGAACTCCATTTCATATTGTTCAAAATCACTTGAATTTTCCAGATTATAGACAAGAAAATTCTTTCAATTCTTTTAGCTTTTTATTCTTTCCTCTATTCCTAATGGGATTTTTCCTCCTAGTGTAAATCCTCCAAGTTTAAACTGAAGCTTGCTATATGTCAGATGGTTTTCTATGGATGTAATTGGCTTTATTTTGAGATTTTGGTCACAAGACCCCTCCTGCCATCTGTTAAACAAGAGGGTTGAAATACATGATATTATAAATTGATTTCTAAAGGTCTTTTACTGTTGCTCCCAATAAACCTTTATAAAATTAATTTTATGAGTACACATTAAATATACATAATGATCACATTTATCATAGAGAATTTGATTTGTACCTGTACATAACGTATCTTGATTCTTCTTTTTTTTAATCCTCTCTTCTCCCCTCAACACCTCATTCAACACCTTATTTACAGAAGCTTTGTTTCCATTTTTTCCTTCTATTTTCTCTTTTTTTCATTTCCCTTCCTTCCTTACCCCTCCCCCTCCCTTATTCCCCTTCCCATTTGAACATGTTCTTGCTCTTTCCCAATATCTATTATACATTTTGGTCCTTATTTATCCTTTTGGTTTCTCACATCAGAAAAATGTGATATTTGAACCACGTATGTCCAATTTATTTTACTTTAGAGTATGGTCTCAAGGTGGATCTATTTACTTAGAAACATCTCAAATTTATCCTCCTTTATGGCATTGTAGTGCTCCATTGCATGAAAAAAACACATCTTTTTTTATCCACTCATTTACCCACATCATTTTTACCCACTCTATCTTTCATCTAGTGAAGATCTTTGGCTTTTTTTTTGTCAAAGATAAAGTGGCTGAATTTGTTTGGAGCTGTTTCTGCATCTTCTAATCTGTTCCATTGATCCTCAGATGTGTTTTTGTGTGTGTGTGTGTGAGTGCCATGCTGTTTTTTATCACAGTAGCTTTGTAGTATAATTTCAACTCAGGAATTGGGATGCCCCTTGCCTTGCCTCTGTTGCTCAGAATTGCTTTTGCTATTCTAAGTTTCTTTTGGTTCCAAATGAATTTTAGGATTGTTTTCTCTAATTCTGTGAAGTATGCTATTAGCATTTTGATCGAGACTGTGTTAAATCTGTATAACAATTTTGGAAGTATGGCCATTTTCACTAGGTTGATTTTTCCTCCCAAGAACAAAGGATATCTTTCCATTTTCTGATATCTTCTTTGACCTTTTACAGAGTATTATAGTTTTCAATGTATAGGTCTTTTACTTCCTATGTTAGATTGATCCATAAGTACTTAATTTTTTTATGCTATTGTGAATGGTGTGGTTTCTCAAATTTTTCTGTCAGTGGGGTAGATATTCATTTACAGGGATGCTATTGATTTTTCAGTGTTGACTTTGTATCCAGCTACAATACTGAATTTGATTATTAATGTGGTGGAGTTTTTGGGGTCTTCTATTTAGAGTATCTTGCTATCCACAAGTAGTGATAATTTAACATCTTCTTTCCCTATCATTATTCTTTTTATTTCTTTCTCTTGTTTTATTGCTCTGGCTAGTGTTCCTAGAACTATGCTAAATAGGAGTGGAGATAGTGGACATCTTTGTCTTGTTCCTGATTTTAGAATGAGAGCTTTCAATTTATGATTATTTTATAGAATGTTGGCGGTTGGATTGTCATAGATTATTTTGATCAGATTGAGATAAAGACCATCTATTCCAATTTTCTGTAGGGTTTTTACCATGAACTGGTGTTGGACTTTGTCAAATGCTTTTTCTATGTCTATTGAGAGGATCATGTAGTTTTGTCCTTGGTTCTGTTATTATGGTGTATTACATTAATTGATTTGTGTATGTTGAATTATCTCTGCATCCCTGGGATGAAACCTACTTTGTCATGGTGTATAATCTTCTTAAATATTTGCTGCATTCTGTTTGCCAGTGTCTTATTGAGGAATTTTGTGTCTACATTCATTAGGGAGACCAAATCAATCTTTCTAAAGTTCAGAACTAGAAAGCAGATCTAATTGCAAGAGTAGCTCCAAATTTTCTAAAATATGTGTAAATCTTAATTATTAAAATTTATTTACATTCATTGTGATGGTACTAGAAATTAAGACATAATATAGGAACTTTAGGAGTAGCCACGAATTTAGCATAGGAGAAAATGAAAGCTTTCTAAGCAAGAATAAATCAAAAACTTTTGAGGTTTCCATCTGCATTCCTATTTCTATTAGAAATATTTGTATTTTTAAAAAATTTCTTTTGCCATTTTTAATGCTATATTTACAATATCCCACAAACTCCCCTGTTCAGAAAGCTGGGGCTTTTGGAAGGTGATTGGATCATAGGGGCACTGTACCCTTCCAGGAATTAGCCCATTGATGAGTTCATAGTGACTGTACCATTTGGAGTGAGCCCTGGTCAGAGAAGGAGGGTCACTGGGAAGGTCACTTTAAAGGATGTATTTTTATCCCTGGCTTGTCCCTTTTCTTTCTTCTTCTTGGCTGCTTCGGGATCAGAAATTTTCCTCTGCCTTCCACCTTGCCAATTTGGGCTTAGAGCTGGCTCACTGTGGACTGAAACACTGAAATCATGAGGTAATATAACTTTGCCTCCTGCAAGTTGCAAGTATTAGGTATTTTGTCCAAGCTATGGGAAAGCTGACTAATTCAGAAAGTTTGTGCTGAAAATGGAGCCATTACTGTGACCATACAGGACTTTGTGGTTCACTCAAATCTTTGGAACTGGTTTGCAAGAGGAGTTTGGAAATTTTTGGAGATTCTGACTAGAGAAGAATTAGAATGCTGTAAGCAGAGATTGATGAGAGAGTCTAGTCAGAGCTCAGAAGACCAGAATGCTGATAAGAATTTAGACAGTAATGGCCAGGCTCATGACATTTGTTTTGAAAATGAGGACTCTATTGAAAACTGGACTAGAGGCCCTGCATGTTTTATTTTGGCAAAGAAACTGCCTGAGACTAAAATTAAGTGTGGAAGACTAATTAATTTGGCAGAGGAAATCTCAAGGCAGACCAACATTCAGGCTGTGGCATGGGCATTGCTGTTGTTTTTCAGCCAGATTTATACTAAGGAACAGGAGCAAAAAGCAAAGCCAAATGATATGAAGACTGGCCAGGAAAAAACACCTGTTAAGTTAGGCATAAAGAGAACCCGGTTGCTTAGTATTAAAATGAAGCCAAGTATTTTACATCAGGACTATAGGAAAGATAGTTATAAGTGATCTGAGTATTTGTCCAGACTCTATCCATTACAGACCCAAAGGTGCAAAACTTTCATTTTGGGTGAAAGCCTCAAGGAGACCAGCTCATTTGGGGTGACCTAGGAAAGTGCTTCCTAGAATTCAGCCACCTAGGCACTCAGAGGTCACTGCAGCCATGGTCCAAGCTAGCCCAGCTACTCATTTCTCCCACTGGCAACAGAACTTGCATCATCTATGTGATGCTGGTTTTTTAGATATGCAGAATGGAAGAGTTGAGGGGTTAGGGAGGCTTCCACCAAGGTTTCAGAAGTAGACCTGTGAGGCTAAGTTATGTGCCCCTTGAGAGGGCAGTGTATGGAGCTATGAGAGTGAACCCAAAAGTGCAATGGAGACGACAGGACTTTGGAGATGTCAGGAATGTGGCACATCTGCTGAGAAAAACCACAGGCAGCCAGTGGAGCCAACCAAAGAGTGAGGTCATATGGACTACAAACAAAGGCCATCAGGGCAAGGCTGCCCATGCCCTTTGGAGCTCACATCTAGCCACATTTTGGGTACTGGACATGGAGCTACAGGATTTAATGTTTGCCCTGCTGGGTTTAATTCTTACTTTTTTCAATTTCTTTCTGTTCCCCTGACCCTCCCTTTCAGAATGGAAATATTTACCCTGTGCCATTTCATATTGGAAGTATTTAACTTTCTTTGTGATTTTTTACAGGGACTTACAGCTAGCATTTCCCTTGATTCTCAGAAGAAACTTTAGACTTTGACATTTTAGAAACGCTAGAATTTAGGACTTTAACAATTCTTAGAGATGTACTAAATACCTGTTGCATAATGAGATGGATGTTAGCCTTCAGGGGACCAGGGCCATGTTATGGTTTACATCTAAAACTTCATAAAAAATCTTGTATTCAGAGGTGTGGCTTTTTGAAAGTGTTTGGATAAAGGGGTGCTAATGTTCATCCTGAGGGAAAGGTAGAAAAGGTATGTTTGTGTGCCTGGGGCCTCCTTTCTCTTTGTCTGTTTTCTGGCCACAAGGAACCAACCAGTGTTTCTCTGCCATGCCCTTCCTTCACATTGTTTTGCCTTGGAGCCAACCAAACATGGATTAAATCATCTTTTGAAAACTGTGAGCTAAAGGAAACCTCTCCTCCTTCAAGTTGCAGCTGTTGGGAATTGTGTCCTAATGACAGGAAAGTGACTCATATACCATTGATTTAGATGGTGGAGATAAGCTCTAGACTCAGATCAGTTTACACCAGTAAATTTATGTGTAACTTTCAGTGAGTCATTTAACCTCAGTAAATCTCATGTTTCTTATCTATAAGTGTAGCTAACAATAGTACTGGGATCATAGTACTGCTTGAGTCTTAAATGAGGTATGAAAATATATGAAAAGTGTTTATCATTGTGCATAGTTTATTATTAAGTGCTCTGTAAATATTACCTGTGAATTCCTTACTGTAATATTTATAATACTCAACAAACACCTGTAAATAGCATAAATAATAGACTGAGGCTCTCCCTCATATCCCAAGTCCCTTCCTCATGTTTATACACACACTGCCTGTTCAACCTATGACTTCTTTAAAAACTATGTATGTTTAACTGTATAACAGTGTGCTAGCATCTTCTAACCAGTTATGATAAATTTAAAATATAGAAGAGAGACAACATTTAACTAGCTAATGGAATTTCATTTTCCAACCTATTTTC
Organism: Heterocephalus glaber; assembly: GCF_000247695.1. The sequence goes on from NW_004624774.1 coordinate 3,893,775, forward strand.
TAAAACTGCTTTCTTCACTTCCTGCATTAAAATGTATTTATTCATTGTATTCAGCTTCTGCTGAGTAAAACATAGATTTAGTATTTTTACTAAGTACACTGGGAACACAATAAAAATACAGGGCTCTGTCTACCCTCAAAAAGCCTAGTACAGTAGTTAAGACTATGAACTTCAAATTTATATACATTGAGTTTCAAATTCTAATGCCCCTTGTCTCTTAGCCAGGCCAACATGAATGCATTATTATATTATTGTATCCTGAGCCTCAAATTTCTTGTGTGTAAAATGTAGGATCCTACAAGATTCTGCTTGCAAAACACAAAATAAATTGTCTAACACATAATAAGCATCTAACTGATAGCAGTTATTATCATTAGTAAATATACTATAGTGCACATCTTAAAATATTTCACTTTGATTATTCCATATTTAAAAGCATTGGCATTTTTACTTAGTCCCTTATTAACCAACACAGCATTTATAGATAGGAGGTCAGTACCTACAACAAAATCTCATCACATATTAGTGATTTAACATAATTAATATTGTCCGTTACTGACACAAATACTTCTCTTGTTCTAAACAACTCCTCTGATAGTTGCTGTCTATTTTGTCATTCAGAAATACAAGTTGTATTGCATTCTTTGTTTTCATCAACTCAACACAAAAAGACATTTTTGTGGGCTAAGAAATTTAAAAAGTGTGAAAGGCAATTCTACTAATAGCTTCCAAATTTCCCTATCCACAGTAGACTCTTGGGCATATACAGTAAAGAACTCATAAAAAAAAAATGCTGGCTCAGAAAAAGAGAAAATAAAATAGAATAAAGGGACAATGGCAGAAGTTTATTTATTTATTCATTTTTATTTGTAGTCATTCAGAGGGTATGGCTAAGAGAGTTATAATCTTCCTCACTTCCTCATTAGGAAAATGCTTTCTCCATTTTTTGAAAAATTAATTTTATTGATACACTTTAGGTATACAATATAATGACATTCATCATTGGAAATTTGCACCTTTACATAATCTCTCTTGGCTCTTATTTTT
>NW_004624774.1:3895266-3915762 GCF_000247695.1 Heterocephalus glaber
AGGGGAATAGCTGGGTCAAATGGGACCTCTAGTCCTAGTTCTTTGAGGTATCTCCATACTGATTTCCACAGTGGTTGCACCAGTCTACATCCCTACCAGCAGTGGAGCAGTGTTCCTCTTTCCCCACAGCCCTGCCAGCATTTGTTATTGTTTGATTTCATGATACCAGCTTTCTTTCTGGGGAGAGGGGGAATCTCAGCATTGTTTGCATTTGCATCTCTCAAATGACCAGTGATGTTGAACATTTTTTCATGTTTATTTGCTATTTGTACTTCTTTGTCTGAGAAATGTCTGTTTATTCCAGATGCCCATTTTTGGATTAGGTCTTTAAATCTGGGAGGTCTGACGTTTTAAAATTCTTTATATATTCTAGATAGTAGACCTTTGCCTGAGGAATAGCTGGAGAAATATTTTCCCACATTGTGGTTTGTCTCTTCACACTGTTGGTGGTTTCTCTTGTTGTGCAGAAGCTTCTTAATAAGAAGAGACCACACTTGTTGATTGTTTGTGCTAGTTCACAGGCAACTGAGGTTCTCTTCATAAAATCCTTTCATAAAATCTTTTCCTACACCAATGTCTTCAAGAGATCTTCCTAAACTCTCTTCCATCCAGTTCAGCATTTCTGTTTTAATGCTCAAATCTTTAATCCATTTCAATTTTAGTTTAGTGCATAGTAAGAGATATAGGTCCAGTTCTAATCTTTGACAAGTTGAAACCCAATTTTTCCCGCCCCATTTATTAAAGAGGCTATCTTTCCTCCAGTAAGGGAGTGAGGGTGTTTGGCTCCCTTGTCAAAGATAAAGTGGCTGAGTGTGTCTGGGGTTGTTTCTGCATCTTCTAATCTGTTCCACTGGTCCTCAGGTCTGTTTTCTTGCCAGTACCATGCTGTTTTTATCACAGTAGCATTGTAGTATAGATTCAAGTTGGGGGTTGTGATATGCCCTGCATGTCTCTGTTGCCTAGAATTGCTTTTGCTATTCTAAGTCTCTTTTTGTTCCAACTGAATTTTTGGATTGTTTCCTCATGGTCTGTGAAGTATGCTGCTGGGATTTCAATTGGGATTGCATTGAATCTATATAGCATTTTCGCAAGTATGGCCATTTTTACTAGGTTGATTCTTCCTACCCAGGAGCAAGGGATGACTTTCCATTTTCTGACATCTTCTTCGATTTCTTGTTTCAGAGTGCTATAGCTTTCAGAGAAGAGGTCTTTGATTTCTTTCATTAGGTTGATTCCTAGGTATTTCAGTTTTTTAGATGCTATTGTGAAAGGAATTGTTTGCCCCATTTCTCTCTCAGTGAGTCTGTTCATGTAGAGGAAAGCTGTTGATTTTTGTGTGTTGCCCTTGTTTCCAGCTACTCTATTGAATTTGGTTATTAAGTCTAGAAGACTTTTGGTGCAGTCTTGGGGTCTTCTATATAGAATATCATGTCATCTACAAATAATGACAATTTGACTTCTTCATTTCCTGTCTTTATTCCTTTTATTTCTTTCTCTTGTCTAATTACTGTGGCTAATGTTTCCAAAACTATATTGAACAGGAGTGGTGACAGTGCATATCCTTGTTTTGTTCCTGATTTTAGTGTGAAGGACTTCACTTTTTGACCATTTGGTATGATATTTGCTATTGCCTTTTCATAGATGGCTTTTATCAGTTTGAGGTAGAGACCACCTATTTCAATTTTTTGTAGGGTTTTTATCATGAATGCACGTTGGATTTTGTCAAATGCTTTTTCTGCACCTATTGAGATGATCATATGGTTTTTGTCCTTGGCTCTATTGATATATTACATTGATGTATTACATTTATTGATTTGGATATGTTGAGCCATCCCTGCATCTTTGGGGTGAATCCCACCTGTTCAGGGTGTATGATCATCTTGATGATCTTCTGCATTCTATTTGCAAATATTTTACTAATGATTTTTGCATCTATGTTCATTAGTGAGATTGGCCTTATAGTTCCTCTTTTCAGTTGGGTTTTTCTATGCTTTTGGGATCAAAGTGATTCTCTCAGGAATGAGTTTGGGAGTATTGCATCCCTTGCAATTTCATCGAAGAGTTTAAACAGTAGTGGCAGTAGTTCCTCTCTAAATGTCTTGTAGAATTCAGCAGTGAAGCCATCAGGACCCAGCTTTTCTTAGTTGGTAAGTTTTTTATTATGTTTTCAATTTCATTGATTAATATTGGGTTGTTTAGAATTTTTAGGTTTTCATTCAACTTTGGTAATTCATATGTATCTAGGAATCTGTCTATTTCTTCTGTTTTCCATCTTATTAGCATATAAGTTTTTGAAGTAGGTATTGGTGACCCTCTGGATTTCTACTGGGTCCATTGTAATTTCATACTTTTCATTCCTAATTTTATGGATTTGGGCTTTTTCTTTTCTTATTCTGATAAAATTGTCTAAGGCTTGTCAATTTTGTTTATTCTTTTGAAGAATTAGCTCTTGGATTCATTGATTTTTGGTTTCATTCTGTTAGACTCCATGGCATTGATTTCTGCTATGATCTTTATAATTTCCTCCCATGTATGAATTTTGGGTTGGTCCTGCTCTTCTTTTTATAGAAGCTTGAGGTTCAGCATCAGATTGTTTAATTGGTCTCTCTCTGTTTTCCTAATATGACTATTTACTGCTATGAATTTCCCTCATAAGACTGATTTCATTGTGTCCCATAGATTCTGATTTGTTGTATTGTCATTGTCATTTAATTGTAGGAACTGTCTGATTTCATCTTTAATTTCCTCTGTGACAGATTGGTTATTCAGAAGTGTGTTGTTCAATTTCCATGTTTATGAAATTCTTGTGGTTTGTTTTGCAATTGATCTCCAATTTCATTGCACTATATTCTGTTAATATACAAGGGATAACATCAATTCCTTTGCATTTACTTAAACATGTTCTATGAGAGGGCATGTGGTCTATTTTGGAGAAGGACCCATGTGCAGTTGAAAAGAATGTGTATTCTGATTTTGTGGGGTGAAACACTCTGTAAACACCTGTTAAGTTCATTTGTTCAAGAGTTTGATTGAGTTCTAGTATTTTGTTGCTTATTTTTTGTCTAGTTGATCTGTGATAGTGGGGTATTGAGGTCTCCCACTACTATTGTATTAGTGTTTATTTGATTTTTCATGTCTGTTCAGATTTGTTTTATATAGTTGGATGCACTAGTGTTTGGTGCATATGTCTTTATGATTGTCGTCTCTTCCTATTGGATTGTTCCCTTTACAAGGATGTAGTGTCCTTCTTTGTCTCTCTTAATCAGTGTTGGTTTGAAATCCACTTGATCTGCCAAGAGGATAGCTACTCCTCCTTTTTTTTCAGGTTCCTATCTCATGGAGTATTGTTTTCCACCCTTTGACTTTCATTCTATGAGTTTCTTTTTGAATTAAGTATATTTCTTATATGCAGCATATTGTTGGATCTTGCTTCTTGATCCATTCTGCCAGTCTATTTCTTTTGATTGGTGAGTTGAGACCATTAACATTGATGATTATAACTGATACATATTGAGTTATCATTTTCATGACATTTTCTTTTTATTGGATTCTCCCCATTTGTGCTTAATTTCTTGTCATGCCTGATGGATTCATTCTGCTGGGCTTCCTGGGGTTGTGATCCTCACTGTCTTTTCCTAGGATATTGTGTAAAATTTTTTGGAGTGCTAGTTTGGTATTCATGAAGTTCCTAAGGTGCTCTTTGTCATGAAAGTATCTTATTTCTCCATCAATTTTGAATGATAGTTTTGCAGGGTACATCAATCTGGGTTGGAGGCTGTTTTCCTTTAGGGCTTGAAATATATCACTCCAAGCTCTTCCTGCTGGAGTGTTTGAGTTGAAAAGTCTGCTGTGAATCTAATAGGCTTTCTTTGTATGTGATTTGTTTCTTTTCTCTAACTGCTTGTAGAACTTTATTCTTCGGTTGGATTTCTGGAATCCTAACAATTATATGCCTATATGTAGATTTTTTTTATCAAGGCTAGTTGGAGTCCTATATGCCTCACTTATCTGTATGTCAAGTTCTTTTCCCCTGCTTGGGAAATTTTATGCCATCACTTGTGTGAATAATTTTTTTATGTCATCTGCACTCTCTGCTGTTTCTTTATTGACTCTGATCTGTCTTATGTTATTCTTTTTTCCAGTATCTAGCAGCTGCTGGATTGATTTCTCATGGTCCCTTTCTATTTTAAAGCAATTTTTCTTTTTCTGGTCACTAATTGCAATCTTATCATCTATATCTGAAATTCTGTCTTCTCATTGGCTCATTCTACTGTGTAGACTTTCAGTGGAGTTTTTAATCTCCTGGAAATCTGTTTGCATCTGTTTTATGGATACCATTTGTTTCCTATGTTGAGATTCCATCATGTTCCTCAGCTCCTCTATTCTTTTTACCTGTGTCCTCTTTAGATTTATTAATCATGTCTTGGACTATCAGCACAATCTCTGTTCTTAGCTGAGAAATTATATGTGATTTCATTATTTCCATATCCTCTTTTACTGCCAGTTCAGGGATTCTAGGTGGATGAGTATCAAATTGTTCCACCTCGTTTCCCTTTGGGGTCGCTGTAGGTGATCTGGAAGTCTGGTTTTGAGACTTATTTATGTATGTTCTCATTTCATGGGGGTGTGCTGCCACTACCTATGTGGCTCACCTCTTCAGTGCTGGGGGGGGGCGGTGGTGGCTCTGTTCCTCAGTGCTGGGGGGGTGGTATGGCTGCCTGGAAGGCTCCTCCTCAGCACTGGAGGCAGCTCTGTCTGTTTCCTCCATTTAACAATGTCTTCCATAGGCATAGAAGGCAAGAGGATGTCACACATACCACATTTTTACTATTTCTACCTTAGGCAAATATCTTGAATGTATTCTTCTGTTGCTATCATTTTAAACACTCCTAAGTATAAAAATATTAAAAATACCTAAAATTAAAAAGAATAGTAAAATCAACCTTTATGTACTTATCTTAAAAGATCAATCATTTTGCCAATGCCATGTCACACTTGTATTCTCCAACTCTTTTCTCTGTTAAATTGTAGGACATATTTCAGATATTGTATCATTTTACTCTTAAAGTTTCCAGGACATACCTTTAACTTATGAAGTTATACAAGGATCACCAGGATGACATTATTGCATATAAAAGACAATAATTTACTAGTATTATCTAACTCTCAATCCATATTCAAATTTCTTTAATTATCTCAAAATTATTTTTATATTTACTTTTAAAATCAAATTATAAATTAGGTCTAATTATAATACTTGATTGCTATGCATCATTAGTCCTGTCAGCCTTTATGTTATTTTTATGACCTTACTTTGTTGGAGAAGTTAGATTACTTGTCCTTAAAATGTTATTTACCTGTTCTTTCATCGTTAGTTTTATCTTATTTTTTTTTCTTGTGTCCTTTTAAATAGATGGAAAGGATTGATTAAATTAAAGATTTATTCCATTGTAGTGTTTATTTATTTAGGCTTAGGTTTTTATGTTTCAGGCATTTCTTCAGTAAGTTTCCCTAGGGAATTCTTACTTCGAATAATGGTGGTACAGATATTATTAGGGTAACATTTGTGCTACTAGCAATTATAAATGTTAAATAAGATGTATAAAATAATTATTTGAAAGCATGGAAGAGAGACACAAAACTGGCAGAGCCTCAAAGGAATAAAATGATTTTGAAAAGAAAAATATAATACCAGTCCACATTTAAAGGTTTTTCCCATGGTAAGAATGTTTGGAAATTGAGAGAGAAATCTAGTAAAATAAGAAAGCCGCAGAAGGCAGAAACTCTAAAATCTGTACATATGTTTTTTACATACATCAAATCTTCTACATATTCATGAACTGTACATGCATGAGGTAACATTTTATGGAGTTAAAAAACTAAACAACTGAAAAAACTAAATATTTAATTGAATTCTGATGCTGAGAAGAGTATCTGCTGTGTAATCCTCATTAAGTTATGAGAGTCTAGCAAACATCTTGGGCTTTTGAGTAAAATTCCAAAATGGCCATTCTTAGAATTAAGTAGTGTATAGTATAAGATCTGAAACTACAAAGCTACTAAAAGAAAACAGCTTGAAATCCTACAGTACATTGGTCTAAACAATGGTTTTAGTTTAGTGTTTCATCCCAAACATGTAGGTAATAAAAGCAAAAAATAGACAAATGGAAATGCATCAAACTAAAAACTTTCTTAATAAGAAAAAGAAGTTAACAAAGGAAGAAACAACCTATTGATTGAGAGAAAACATTTGCAAACCATACATCTGAAAACAAATATACAATTTAAAAATGAGAAAGGGATCTGAACAGACATTTCTCAAAAGAAGAAATACAAGTGGCCAATAGATATATAAGAAAATTGGTCAATACTGCTAATCACTGAAGACATGAAAATTAAAATCACGATGAGCTATCACCATAAACCTATGAGAATGGTAAGACTTTACACTTGTGCAGTCATTCTGGAAAACTTTATAGAGGTTCTTTTAAAGAAACAGAATTACCATATGATCCAGTATTCCACTTCTTTGATATTTAGCTAAAAGGTTTGAAAGTATTATGTTGAATAGATGTCTGCATTATCATATTAAGTGCAACACTATTTGTAATAGTGAAGTTATGGGATCAATGTAAGTATTCATTACCAAATGAGTGAATAAAGAAATTGTGGCATATAAACACAATGGGATACTATTCAGTCATAAAAGGGAAAACATTTTTATCATATGTGACAACATGGAAAACATTTTGGCAAGTGATAAATCCAGGCAATGAAAGAAAATGTTCCATGTTGTCATGCACTTATGGAATTTATAATAATCCCCCCCCAAGTGTACAGTGGGGGCAGGGGTAAAAGAAAGGGAGAGATAATAGCATAAGTATACAAAGCATCAATTAGACAAGAGGAATAAATATTCATATTTTCTTTGAAATATACTGCACAACATGGCGAAGATAGTAAATAAAAATTTGTTATATATCTCAAATTTGTTAAGAGAATCCTCATCAAACACACAAAGAAAGATAATTATTTGAGGTGATGAACACAATAATTAACTCAATTTAATATTTTATATTTTTTCATGGATCATAACTTAATTTTGTTCCTCATTAATAAATACAGCTAAAAGTTATCAATTTCATATTAAAATATAAAAATTTAAAAACACACTTGGCAGTCCTGAGGTCTATGACTTAGTCTAGGATTAAGAGTTTTATTCACTAATAAAATCTAATATCAAGCCATGATAGTTGTTATGGTTTAGAACTATAATGCAAAAAAATGCATGATGTTCAGAGGTGGGGCCTGGTCACAGTGGGAGAGTCACTGAAGTGACTTGTAAGGGTGTGTTTGTATTCCTGGCCCCTCCCTCTCTACTTCCTGGCTGTCATGGGGTGAGCAGATTTCCTCCACCTCAGATTTCTACCATACCATTCCTGCTGTGGATGTGGTTGATTGTGGACTTAACCTCTGTAGCCACGAGTCAAGTAAACACCTTCTCCTTTAAGTTGTGCATGTCAGGTATTTTGTTCCAGCAATAAAAAAATGACTAATATAGAAAATTGATACTAAGAGTAGGGTCATTGCTGTGACTATACCTGATCATTTCACTTAGAAGCCTTTGGAACTGGTTTCAAGGGAGTTTGGTAAGGTTTGGAATGCTAAACAGAGAACTCCTAGAACTCTGTAAGTCTGAGTATGATAGGGAGATTGTGGTGGAGCTCAGAAGGCTAGAATGCTGATAAAAAAAAGTACATAATAAAGGCAAGGCTCATGCAGTTTCTTTTGGGAATGAAGACTCTATTGGAAACTTGACTGAGGCCATACATCTTTCATTCTGCCAAAAAACGTATTTACATTTTGTCCATGACTTAAGTCTTTGCCTGAGACTGAAATTAAATGCAATGAACTAATTAATCTGGTTTAGGGAATTTTAAAGCAGCCTAATATTTAGGCTGTGGCATGGATACTTCTGGCTGCTTTTTGCAAGATCTGCCAAGAAAAATCAGAAGCAAAAAGTCAGAGTGAAAAGTTTGTAGTTTTATCAGAAAGGAAACTCCTGCAAAGTTGGGGTCATAGCATAGTTGCTAAAAAGAGTAGCACTAAAAATAAGCCAAGTAATTTACATTAGGACAATAGGAAACATGGCTTGAAGCCATCTCAGGGATTGGCCAGATTCCACCCATATGCTCATAGGTATAGAATTTAAAAGCTTTTATTTGAGAAGAGTGCTCATGGTCTTAGGATATTGTTTATCCAGAATTCATTTCACAGTGCTCAGGCATTCAGATACAGAAGTAACTCAGTTCACAAATGCTTTTGTTTGCAAACAATTTAGTACGCAAACAGAAGCATTTGGCAAAATTTTATTTCTGTTTGCAAACTCTGCATCAGGTGACAAATATGAGTGTGGATATCTTTCTCACACAAGCAAAAACATGTCCATCTTCCCTAAGATTGTAGAACAAATTAGGTTCATGAGCCAAGGTACCATTGTACTTAGATGCCTCTGCAGCCTTGGTTCATGGGAACCTGGCTACTATTCCACATAATGCTGGATGTTCAGGCAGACAGAATGAAAAAGACATGGAGTCATGTAACCTTCCACCCAGATTTGAGAAGAAGGCCTGGGAGGCCAGGTAGTGTGCTCTGAGAAGGCAGAGTGTAAATCCGTAAAAGCAAAACCAAAAGTGCAGTGAAGACCTCAGAAATTTGATGTTATGAACGTGTAGTATCTGCTGAGGAAAACTACAGAAGGTGACCAGAGCCATCTCAAGAGACAGGCTATGAGGGCCACAACTGTCAGTGCTTGCTGTAGGGGTAGGTCTATTCAAATCCTTTGGAGCTCACATTTCACTACAACTTTCCCCAACTGCTGAACACTGAGCTAAAGGATTTAATCTTTAGGTTACTAGGTTTTAATCTTGCTTTGCTTGCTTTGGTTTCAGTTTTATCCCTTTATTTCTCCCTTTTGGAATGGCAACCTGTGCTGTTATGTATTGGAAGTATTATATTTATTTTTTAATTTTTGCAGGGGCTCTCAACTAACAATTTGCTTTGAGTCTCAGAGGAGCCTTTGGACTTGGTCTTTTCAGCACTGCTGGAACTGTTAAGATTTTGGTCACTCAGAGAAGAACTAAATGCATTTTACATAATGAGATGGATATGAACACTTTGGAAGTCAAGGGTGGTGTGCTATAGTTTAGATCTAAAATATGCCTTGAAGTCTCATGTTCAGAGATAGATCCTGGTTTGAAGGGGTGGATCACTAGAGGTGTGACTTGGAAGGACAGTCTTGTCCCTCACTCCTTTTTCCTCTCTGCTTTCTCGCTTCTATGTGGTATACAGTTTTTCATGGCTATGCCATTTTTGTCTTGCAACTAGCCAACCATGAACTAAATTCACTGAAAGAGTAATCCTAAATAAATTTCTTTGCATGTAAGTTACAGGTGTCAGGTATTTTATATCAATGATGCAAAGACTGACTAGTACAATAGGCTACAGATAATTTATCAGCTGTTAATTTAATTATTTGCTATCAGAAAACTTCACGTACATTTTTATTTTTTTGGTACCGGGGATCAAACTCAGGACCTTGCACTTGCATGGCAGGCATTGGAACCACTGAGCTAAATCCCTGGCCCAACTTCACATACTTTAGAAAAAAACAAAATATTACATAGCACCTGATTTGTATCATTTATAACATCCAGCATATAACTATAGCATAACAAATATAATAAAAGTCAACAAAATATGATTATGTAAAAAATTAAAAAGTCAATAGAAGCACATTCACAGGTTACTCAACTGTTGGAATTAATGGCCAAAGACATAAAGAAAAAAAATGTAAAAGAATATTTGTGCAAGTAAGGTATTTGAACATAAGAAAGATACAGGAATTTTTAAAAAGAACTAAGCAAAAACATTATAATGAGAAAGAAAATACTTAAATTTAAAAAATGAAGTGTTAGGATTTAAACACAAGTTTTAAAATGAAGTAGAAAGGATAAGTGAACTTGAAGGTAGATCAATAGAAATTATTAAACAAGCTGAAGCACAAAAGAAACAAGTTGAGTAAAACAAATACAGAATTAATGACTGTGAAATGATGTGATTTCAATGTAAATGTAACAGCATATTCAAAAGAAACCAAAGGGAAAGTTGAAAAAGTTGATAAAATAATAGTTACTTTTTTTCAAATTTAGTTTAAAAATAAAATAGCAATTGACAGACTTCAAAGGGCTCAAACAAAAAAGAATATTAAATTAAAAACAAAGTAATAGAAAATACACAGCTAAATGTTGAAAGTTACATATAAGAACATATTTTAATGGATAGCAAAGGGAAAAAAAAATCCATTATGTATGAGGAAAGAATGATGAGACATTACAGCTGATATCATCAGACACAAGAGAGGCTAGAATCCACTGGAAGGTCATTTATAGAGCACTAACTAAAAGCAATAATAAAGAAAACATTACTGTGTAGAAACACTCAGTAAAAAATTCTTCAAAAATTCACACAAAATAATGAAAATTTCATAGAAATAATTGATAGAAAAACTTATGAAGAATGTTATTCAGAATGAATGGAAACATTAACAGTTGGAAATTCAGTTCAACATAAAAGAATTAAGTGCCCTAAAAAAGAGTACATATGCAAGTAAGCATAAAAGACTATTCTATTCAACTCTTTTAAATTATTTAAAAGACAACTGAATATTTGATGTAAAAAATAAATAAAACAATGTATTGTGGTTTTATATTTGTAGATGTAAAATATAAATCCATAATGAAACAAAGGACAAAAGAAAAGAAATAGAGTTATCCTGTTTTAATTTTCTTTTCTTTTACACTAAAAAGTATTTTTAAAATTTCTTTATACATTAAATGGTACAAAGTTAAGGATGCAGATTGAATTCTGAGAGTAATTTCTAAAATATATGACATAATATAACAATAAAACAGATATAAAAACAAAACAAGTAGCCCAAAATTATAAAAGAGTGCTCAAAGAAGCAAAAAGTAAATAAACTTTTTAAAATAAGAAAAAAATGACAGAATAAAAGCCAATCATAATTATATATAAATAAGTTTCTGCTTAGAACTTGCATCTGGAATATTTAAATAATTTCCACTATTCAGTAATAAAATGAAGGCAATCCAATAAAAGTAGAGCAAAAGACTACAGTACTCACTTCACAAAATAAAACACAAAGAAAGTGTCTGCTGATAGGAATGCAACATGAAAAAAACCAGCCAATTAAAAAAATAGTCAAACTATTTTTTTGTTTGTTTATTTATTTATTTATTTATTTATTGGTACCAAGGATCAAACTTGAGCTAAATCCCCAGCCCCAAGCTATTTTTAATGAAGTTAAATTTTCCACTACTTTATGCCCAACGATTTTGCTTTTATGTCATGTTGTAACTAACATTGATGTAATTATGTGCTGAGTTACAAAAAAGTTCTGCAAGATTGTTCATAATAATTTTCTTCATAATATCTAAATAGCCCAAGCAACCAAATTGTTTACCAGAAAGAGAATGGAGAAACAAACTATGGTACATTCATATAAGAGCTAGTCAGTAAAAATAAACTACTTGTATATGCAACAAAATTATTTTGTTGAATAAAGATGTCAGAAAAGAAAATAATTTCATGCATATAAATTATAAAGTGTAATGTACTCTACAATGGTAAAAATACAAGGCATAGCTTCAGATTACTGGAAAGTGGCATTGGGATCACCATAGGTGTTATAAATATTTTAGACTTTAATTTGGGGCAATACAGGTTTATACATTAGTCAAAATGAACCAGATTGGATACTTATATCTTTCATCTTTTTGTAAATTATATCTTATTAAAGATAGTATATTGAAATAGTTTCCTTCAATGATTATATTATATTGACTCAAGCAAAATTCAATATTTTCCCCTTTTATTTTCTGAAAAAATTTTAAACTGATAGAAAACTTGGAATAGTAATCTTATCAATTTCCCACTGTATCTCTAATATACTAAAACAAATTTAGTGGTTTAACAAATTTATTATCTTATACACTAGTTCTGGAGGACAGAGTATGACAAGAGTGAACGGAATTATGTTGCATTGGGATGCTCCAAGAGAGACTGGATTTCCTTGCATCTTTCCAAATCTAAAGGCCACCTGTTTTTCTTGGACCCTGGACTCTTTCTTTCTCAAAGCTGGAAAATTTCATTTATCTCTGGCTCCGGCTATTGCTTCAGTCATCACATCATCTCTGACTTTCTTGCCTCCCCTTTTCCATGATACAGATACTGTGAATGAACTGTGGTCACCTGCATAATCCAATATATTCATTCCATCTCAGGACCTTAACTGTATCTGCAAAATTCTCTGCCATGCTATGCAAGGCAGCCGACTTAGAGTTTCTTGGGACGAGAACACAGATACCTTTAGCGTCCATTATTCTGTCCACAATATTTGTATTCCCCAAACTCATAAGATACATTGTTTATTAGCTTCATTAATTGTCAAAAATTTCTCTCTTGCTTGCTGTCTCTGACTTTTACTGCAAATTCAGACAAAAGAAAAAAATAAGACAAAAGGCACAGATGAATGAGCTATATATATATTTAAATTTTTGTATGCTGTTTTGTCATAATCTTTCCAGGAATATGGAACATGTTTTTTATTTCAATTATTGTTATTTTCTAATGTTGCTAATTTTGGAAAATGAGGGCAAGATGCTATTAAAATCAAGCTAATGACAATAGAGTTCCAATTTAGGGAGCTAATCTGAACATGTACATCAATTCACTTTAAATATTCATTCAATGTACTAATTAACTATTGCTAAGCAGGCATCTGGGGGTGTAGCACTGCAGTACAATGCTTGCCTAGCATGTGTGAGGCCCTGGGCTCCATCCCCAGCACCTCCCCAACACAGATATTATTACCTCTTGTACTTTACAGTGACACTTATTCAGATGAATAAAGGCAGTTGGGATGGGCCAGTGTATACCAAGCTTTATTACATTTCTGCTCAGCACCAATGCTAAGCTATGCTTTGGAGACACAGCAGTGAATGACAGAGGTATGCTCCCTACATTCACGGAGCCCCAGCTCACTGTCTTCCAAAGGGGTATACTGATGCAGAGACTCTAGAGGACCATTTCAGAAAACTTCTATTCAGTTTTGCAACAAAGAAGCTTCCCCTAGAGAATTTCTGAAGATACAAAATTCTGGTTATCAGCATATGAAAAATGATAATGATGTATCAAATTGAGAGTTAATGTAATATCTATTTTAAAAACATGTTATGACATGATGAATTTGGTGCTTGAAATTTTGCATGAAAACTAACATGGTAAATAATTAGGAGTGGAAAAAATTGTAGAGCAAATGTATTTTTAAAAACAGCTGAAAAGGAGCACTGTCATTTCCTGGAATGACAGATGGGCACTGAGTTTCCTGGGACATTCAGGGAGTTGTACTAAAAAAGCCCAGAAAAAAAAAAAAAAAAGTAGGTGTCACATCACTCATATTACAGCAAATGAACTGAAATCACTTTCTTTTTTCTGATTTCAATTTGTATTCTAAGCATCAACTAATCTGGTCGAGCTTCTTTTTATTACTTTCTACAGTGCTTTGAATTTTAAAAAATAAATAGGCTTTGTGTGTGTGTGTGTGTGTGTGTATGCGCATGTGCACTCCTGGGAGTAGAACCCAGGGCCTTTGCTACATCCTGAGCTATTCTCCCTCCATTTTAAATTTTTAATTTTGTGACAGAATCTCGCTAATTTGAGTTGCTCAGTCTGGGCTTGACCTTGTGATACTCCTGCCTCAGCGTCCCAGAGTGTGTATAGAATCTTATAATCATTACTTTGTGGTATTCAAAAGAGGAGGAAATGCATTTAAAGGGAAGTCGTGACCAATGACACAAAAATGAAAATCTGACTTACAATCATTTTATTCAATATGTATGTATATCTGTATATTGCACACTGAGACGAAATGATTCCCGATGCTTAAAGAAGATAAATTTTAAATGTTACAGAGAAAAATATATAGTAAACGTTTATTCAAGCTGTATTTATGAAAGAAAATTGTATTTGAAAGGAGAGATTTATAGTGAAATGGGTCATTTAACACATTGTGTTAGGCTAGAAAATCAAAGCTATGCCTACAAAAATCTCAATGGTTGAACATAATAAAGTGTTTTTCATGCAAAGTAAAAGTACACTAAATGATTCTCTGCGACAAATGTCCTTCGTGAGGTCTCTTTGAAATCTGGATTGTGTGTAACACCTGTATCACAATACACATGGCTTTAAGAATGGTAGTCAGGGGCCAGGGATTTATCTCAGTGGTTCCACTGGCTACTGCACAAGCGCAAGGTCCCGAGTTCAATCCCTGGTACCAAAAAAAAAGAATGGTAGTCAGGGGAGGGTGTGTCTCTTGCACTCAAAATAGGACATTTCATTGAGGCGATACTCTTAAGTGAAATAAATAGGACACACATGTGTAATACCAAATAGTTTCTCTAATGTGAGAAACTGAAAGTGTAAACAAGGACTAAAAGGTATAAGGCATAATGTGAAATAGGAAGAAAAGGAGCAAAGGGGAAGGGGAAGTGGGAGAGGCGGGGGAAAGGAAAGAAGGGAATGGAATTAATATGAGAAAATGAAAAAAATGGAAACAAAGTCTGTGTAAATAAGGAGGGATGGAGGGGTTGAAGGGAGGGCAGGGGAAGGGGGAAAAAATAGGAACCAAGAGGAATTATGTAAAGGTGCAAATTTCCAGTGATGAATGTCATTATTTTTATACCTAAAATGTACCAATAAAATAAAATAAAATAATAAAATAAAATAAAATAAATAGGATGTTTCATCCAGAAGGAGCACATATCAGTTCTGGCCACCCTGATTCACAAGATCTTGTTTAGAACTAGTTACATGGGCCTTCCTGCTAAAAATGTGGGCAAATGTTTGGCTCTAAAGAGAACTCTGTGTTTGTGAGTACTGGAAATCTAAATCACACACATGATTTGTCTTCTCCTACTAGAACATAAACTCCATGAGAACTAGGATGCTGATTCACTACTGTTAGAGTTCCAGAGCCTTGAGTTTGAACCTGAACGTTTGTCGAATTAGTGGAGGGGAAAAAAATTCCTTGAAGGTTATTTCCTCTGGAAGGTACATTGGGTGATAGGCACTTGGACTTTTCTAGAGTCTGCTTCAGTAAATATATTTATGTGAGTAATCATACTGAATAGTGTGACAATGGGTTGCCTAGATTATAGATTCTCCTTAATATTTATCATGGCCTATGATCTAAGTCATTGGTGGTGAACCTATGGCACATGTACTGCAGAGGGCTGTCTGTTCATTGAAAACTCTAAAAGGTACATCATCACTGGTCTAGGTGTTTTCAAATACATGAGATAGACTCCCCAAGTAAAAGAGACTTAAAAATTGATATTCAATTGTCTCTTACGTAATAAAAGTTCTTCGGGACAATGGTCATGGTACACTATATTGCTTCAATAATCATTAAAGTAGGGTGGGGGATTTAGCTCAGTGGTACCATGCCTGCCTTGCAAGTGCAAGGTCCTGATTTCAATCCGGGGTCCTACAACAACAACAACAAAAATCATTAAAGATTTAGAGTATCCCATCTTTCTTCTCAGTCTTCTTTAGTGTGCTGATAAAGATATCTTTATCCAACAATGTTAAAAGTGAATGGTTTGGGCCCACAAGTTGTCCACTTGAGTGGAAATTATTTTTTAGGACACTCCCTCTAACTCTTAAAAGAATTCATGCTAGTTCTGTAGCCACACCTACATCACATGCTCTCACCTAGCTGAAGGTGAGATCCCAGGTTGAAGCTAAGCATTTCCAGTTATTAACATACCAATGGCATTTAAACTCATGAGATTGGATGTAATCATCAATGAACTAGATGTTGATTAAAAGAATAGAAATCCATCAAAATTCTTCAACATAGAAATTGGGGAAATTCAGTGACACTTAATAGCTTGCTAATTTTGATCAAGTTGCTTAACCTTTCTGAGCCTCCATTCTTTCATCTTCAAAATGAGCCTGATGTTTATATTGATGTATATCTCAGCAATTAAGCATTACCTCCTAAAGGTATCCTCTTTTCAATGTAACAACAGGTAACAATGACTAAATAAAATTATATATATGCCACATATACTGGTTCCTCTCATACCAAATATTTTTATCATTATGAACAGTAGTTGACAAGAGTAAATTTTTTGTCCTGATTAATACTTTCAATAGTTTCATGTCATATTTACAGTAAAATCTGTCTTCCTACCACTGCCATAATGTTCAGTGATGTGCCTATCTTTCTGTGTAACTACTTTTCATTTCTTCTTCCTCTTTACTCTCTACTTATCAAGATGGTTTTAAGTTTGGCTCAACATGATCAAGCTTAGCCCAGCTTCCTGCTGACTCTAGGGCTTACTTTCCCTGTTTTAGAGTATTTTCCTTAACACACACACACACACACACACACACACACACACGTAGAAAGCAAAGCCAAAAGCTCATAGTAGATTCTCTAAGCAGTGGGGTTATCCCTTTGGATTATAACCTGGAAAGAAGTGTTACTTTGACCTAGTTTCTGTGAGAAAGTAGACATCCATTTCTCTGAGTACCTTCTGCCAAGTTGTAAAACTGTCTTCTGTCATTAAGATACTAAAAAGTTTACTTTTCCTTCTGATAAATCCAATTCATAGATAGATTGCTTACAACTTCTCTACCCAGCTTGGAAAATGTCTTCTGTCCCAAGTGTCCCTGGAATTGAGTTCAGACTGTCTTATGGTCTATCTTTCTTATTTAATAACCTTTGATAATGTTTTCCTCACCTGTTTAACTTTACCTGTTGCAACTTTTTCTTTAACAGGACTCTGGCTCTTCTGGCCTTTCTGATCCTAGCATGCTCACACTCAAGTGTTCACACGTGTTGTTGCCTTTATCAGAAATTTTCTTTCCCTATCTCTGGGCCTTTCTTATATTTTCATGAAAAAAATTAAATAGAACTCTTATATTTCCTTTTTGTTTTGTTTCTACTTTAATTGCCTTAAATGATTGTTGGATTGCATCATTGTCTCACACTCACCCTTGCTTCCATCTTTGCAGAAGCAAGGAAAGTTTAGTAACCACTGAGCTTCAGAAACTTGGCCTAGAAGTTGTTGATATGCAGTTTATATCACAGTGATTTGTCCCAATGTTGACACATGAATTTTACTGGCAAGTGGCTGATGCATAAGTAACTCCAAGCTGAAATTTTCTTACAAGGTGGGGCACTTGGTTCTGCTCTTTGCTGAGGCAGCTGGTGAAGGACTGAGGTTTGCCTCAAATACCGCTTATTTCTAGTCACCTGAAGTACAGAAAGGAAGCAATTCCAGGTCTCCAAAACTCTCACTGATATTGCCAAATAATTAACCCAGCTGAGAACTGCTTCACAAAATCTTCTCTTTTACCTTTCTAAAAAAAACCAAAAGTATACATGGAGCAAAAGATGTTCTGGCAGGCTAGATGTTATTTAAATTTAAAATGACTAGAAAAGTGAACTTCTCCACATGATCAATTACAATTGCTACATTCAGAGGCTAAAATCTAAAAGTAACTTCAATTGATTTGTCAAGTTACTGAATTAACCATCTTCTACATTCCCAGGTCTAGTCTGCTGCTTACTGTCTTTCACTGAGGCCAAGTAGAGGGTCCAGAACTTAAAGAGCGAATATGATTAATGGTGACATAGTTCAGAACAAAATCCTACTTCATTATCTTCAGCAGCTGTTGCTCTTAAAGCCTGGAGTTTCTGAATAATTGTTTCAATGCATTTTATTTGTCCTTTGAAGGCCTGGGAGATGCAATTTGATAAGAAAAATCTTCCCCAAGGGCATGTGTATATTAGCCAAGAGAACATCAATAGAATGTCTTCACCTTTCACATCATTGGCACCTGATACTCTCAATAACATTCATGAAAGTCCCTTGGAGTAGGAGGGTGCAGAAGATTAAGTAATGGTTTGTACAGAAAATACCAGATAATATAAGAGAAAACTGGAATCCAGGAAATATTTGGGAGAAAAGACAAGAAATCCAGCATAACATCTGCAGCCATATATTTTTCTGAATTGGTAATAGATGGAAAGGGAGAAGAAATGTTAAATGGTGAGTAGTAAGGCAAGTGATACCAGTCAAAGCAGTATGGTTTTTTTTTATTTCATTTCTATTAAGGAGGAGAGAAGAAAAAGTGATTTGGTTCACAAAGTCCAAAGGGTGATTTAAATTAAATACAGGAGCAATGAAAAATGAGGAGCCACAAACAGGACAACAGGACCTTTTTTTAGTTTGGGATAAAGTATAGGAGAGAAAAACCAAAACTGACTGTAAAATAGTACACAATATTATCACCAAAACCTTAGTTTTGATACTGATTTAGTCACTGAGACAACTATCTGGATTACCCACCCACTCCACCACAACCTGTCAGCAGTTGTACCACATAGATCCTAGGATAATGTAAATTAATTTTTAAAAATTGTAAATGTAAATATATAATATAAATATAATATATAAATATAATATAAATATAATATAAATATAATATATAAAAACACAGAATCCTTGCAGAATTTACCCATTAACTGATCTAGTGCCATCGAAGCAAGCAATAGCACAACCAATCCCCAATTCCAAAAAAGTTTTCAACAAAAACGTCTTAAGGAATAAGGCAATGAAATCCAAGGCCTTTTGCAGCAATTCCATCTTTTACATACAACCAGAAGTACTCACATCCATAATGGTCCTGGAAGTGAGAAGGGAATGTTATCTACTCAATATTTTATGAAGTATGAATTTACTAGCATTCATTACTGGGCCAAAGTTGTGCCCAGTACTTTTCTATGTGCTGAGAAACAACAATGAAACAAAGTCTCTGACTTCAAGTACATATATTCTAGTGTGAAGAGGCAGAGAAGGAGGAAATGTACGGTGTTTTTAGTATTACAGGCGTTGTGAAGAAAAATAAAGCCAAGTTGGGGAGACCAAGTGGCCCACGGAGAGTTGATGCTGTTGTATTTATCAGAGTTAGGGGAAACTTCTTTGAGAAGATGGCTTCGAGTTGAGAATTGAAGGAAGTGTGGCAGGAGCTGTGAGATGCCTGCGGGAAGAGGTTGCCAGGTGGAAGGAACAGCAAGGGCAAAGAATCTGAGGTGCAAATGCACAGGCATTTTCAGGGATTCCTAAACAAGTCTTGTTAAAACAGAATGAGCAAGGAGACTGGGGAAAATGAAGCCAACGTCGATAGACCTGCTCATTGAGCTAACATTTTATAACTCTAATAGCTGGGAATGAACCAGTCAAAAGAAAAACAATATCAGATGCTGGCTATTCTGAATTATCTTGCTTTGCAGAGCATGTGAGGCTCTGGGATAAAGACAACACAATAAACATTTCCGTGGGAGTTTCTTTCCAATGCTACAATGAGAGATATTTGATTTGTATTTTTTTACTTGTAATTTTTGACATATTTGTAGGCTCACATGCAGTTTTAAGAAATAGTACAGAAAAATCTCTTATTATTTCAAATAAGAGTCTAACAATCTGTTTTTTAAGGCTGGCTATACCAATTTATATTCATTTTACATATATGAATGATCAAGTTTCTTTATATCCTCACTAGCAATTGGTGTTGTTACTTTTTTTTTTACTTTAACCATTCTGATAAAAATGTAGTGATATCTTATTGTGTCTTTAATCTGCCTTTCCCTGATGTTGATCTGTCCATGATCTTATTTACCATCTCTATGTCCTCTTTGTCGAAAAGTCCATTCACTCTTTTCCCATTTTCTACTTGTTTTATTTTTGTGGTTAATTTTTTAAAATATGTGTCTTGTTTATTTGTTTTTTTTTTAATTGTTGAGGATTCCTATGTCATAAAGCTGTAACTGGATCTGCCTTGACAGTTCTATCTTTTTTCCCCCCCGTTAAGTTTATTGGTACATTTTTGATATAAAATACAGTTACATTCATCATTGGGATCTTGTACCATTACATGAGTATCTTGGTTCTTTTTTTTCCCCCCTTCTCTTGCCCTCCCTTCACCCCCTCCACCCTTCCATATTTGCAAAGGCTTTGTTTCCATTTTTTTCCCTTTCTCATATTTTTTCTTTTCCCTTTTTTCCTTTCCCCTACCCCTCCCAGTTCCTCTGCTCCTTTAGACCTTTTTTTCCTATTACATACTATCAATTATACATTTTTAAAATTACAATATCAAGATCTAGGAGACATTACCACAGATTTAACAGAATTTAAAAGGATATAGAAAGCACATTACAAAAATCTTTTTTGAAATAAATTTGACAACTTCTAAGAACTACCTTGGAAGACAAATTAATGAAACTAACTCTGGAGGAAATATAAAATTTGAATAACACCTATTAAAGAAAGTATATTCCTAGCT
>NW_004624774.1:3918592-3933711 GCF_000247695.1 Heterocephalus glaber
CCTAGGAGCTTGGGATGGCGGCGGGGGAGCTTCCTTCCGGGTTCTGGGACTGGCTCACCTTCTCTGCCCTAAAGCTTGGGATGGTGCCAGCTCTATCTTGAGCTTCCATGTCTCTGGTTAGGGGACTAGAGTTCTGTCCCACAGGCACAAAAATGGCTCCTTATACAGAGCCAATGCATCTCTGATGTGAGATGGTCCACCTGGGTGTGTTTTGTCAAAAGGAAAGTCTAGCACCAATCAGAGGAGAGTCCTTACCTGCTTGTCTTGTTTTGGTAAGGCTCCTAGTGAATCCCTGTTGCTGTTGGTGTCAGGCTGTCTCATGTCAGAGGAACTCTTATTCCACCAGGGAAAGAATAAGCCCAGTCCACTGTCTTCTGTTGCTAAGGAGTCATGGAACAAGGACTCTCCAAAAGAGTCTACTGGGTTTGGGAACCAAGATGTCCTGCCAAGATATCCTGATATTTTTTCAAACCTGTGGTCTCAAACCAGCTGACCTTCTTAATGCCTTTCAGATTCCACTGTCTCATATTATTTTCAAGGTTTATCATTGTACTTGGTAGGGAGGAGCAGGTAATCATCTTGTTTGCACCAGAAGTTTCAATTTACTTAAAAAAATCAAAAGAATACAATTTAGCAATAGAGATTCATAAAAATTGCAAAGACCTGTTCAAGGAGTTTCTGTTCATCCTATACCTATCATTCCCCAGGACTAACATCTTCTATAACTACAGTACAACAGCAAAGCCAGGAAAGTGACCTTGGCATATGTACAGAGTGTATTCAGATATTACCAGTTATGCATGCACTCACTTGTGTGTATGTGTGGTATGTGTGTGGATATGCATATAATTTTGTGCAATTTTGTCTCATATGTAGCTTTATGTAACCCCTTCAACAATCAAGATACTTATAATCAAGATAGTCATCATCACAACACTTCCATCTTACTCCTTTCTAAACACATCTCTTCTTCATTCCTAACTAATGGCAATCACCAGTCCATCTTTATAATTATGTTCTTTCACAAATGTTGTAAAAACAGAACTATGCCAAATACAGATTTTTGAGACTGGCCTGTTTTACTCTGTACAATTTTTCTGAAGCCCAAGTTATTGTATATATCAATAGTGTGCTCTTTTTCATTTCTGAGTAATATTATGTTGTATGGTTACTATCACATTTTGTTTGACCATTCATCCACTGAAGAATATTTGGATAGTTTCCTGGCTTTGGCTGTTAAAAATAAAGCTATTACAAATATTTCAGTACTAATTTCACCAAGAAAATAAGTTTCATGTCACTGGAATATATACCCAAGAGTGTAATAGCTAGGTTGTATGGTAAGCTCATTATTAGTTTAAAAAGAATTTTGCAACCATTTTCCACAGTTGCTGTACAATATCATGCTCTCACCAGCAAAGTGTGAAAGAATCAGTTTCTGGGCCAGTTTTTCAGGTCATTACTTTCTTCTATTGTAACCATTCTGATAGGTTGTGTTCGCCTAGTTTTAAGTTGTGCTTCTAACATCATTAATGATGTTGAATGTTTTATGGGTTTATTTGCCAACTATATATCCTATTCAATGAAATGTATCTTCCTGTATTTTGTTCATTATATTAGCTTTCCACTGCTGTGACAAAATATCTGAGACTGACAGTTTAAGTGAGGAAAGATTTATATTGGCTCATGGCTTCAGAAGTTTCTGTTCATGACCTGCTGGCTGCATTCCCTTGGGCTTGAAGCAAAGCAGAACATCATAGAAGAAGAGTGTGGTGGAGCAAAGCTGAGTATGTGATAGTGGGCTTCCTCCTTCTTCTGCTTTTGTTCCATTGAGGATCCCACCCTGCTGGATGGTGCCACCTACATTTAGAGTGGATCTCATCACTGTGCTGAAAAGCCTGGAGGTCATCTCTGGAAACACCTTATGGACACACAGGTGTGCTTTATTGATTTCCTAGGTGTTTCTCCATCACGATAACAATCAAAATTAACTGTCACACTTTTTTTCCTTTTTAAAAGATACTGGCTTAGAGTATTTTTTATATCAAGACTGAGTTATAGGTACAGAGATTTTTCCATTTTTCACCTGCCTCCACATACAGCATAACCATATCCATTATCAGCATCCTCTACCAGAGCAGTATAATGTTACAACTGATGAACTTACATTGACACATCATTCTCACCCACTGTCCATGGTTTACATTAAGGTGTATTCTTGCTGTTATACACAATCTAAGGATTTGGAACTATTAATAATGACATGTATTCATGATCATAATGCCACACAGAGTAGTATCACTGCCCTCAGAATCTTCTGTGCTCCGTCTGTTCATTCCTCCCTCCTACTTAACTCTTGACAACTACTGATATTTTTACTGTAAAGTTTTGCCTTTTCCAGAAAGCAGTATAATTGGAATCACTCAGTATGTAGCCTTTTCAGACTGACTTCCTTCACTTGATAATATGCATTTTAATTTCCTTCATATCTTTTTATGGATTGATAACTCACTCCTTTTTAGCTCTAAATGATATTCAGCCATTCACTTGCCAAAAGGACCAAGGGCATCTTAATTTTACAAATTCTCTGTACAGCCATTATAAACATTTGCATGCAGGTTTTATATCGACAAAAATTTTCAATTCCTTTTTGGTTGGCTGCATCATATGATAGTAGCATAATCAGTTTTTTAAGAAACTATCAAGCTGTCTTCCAAAGTAACTGTAACATTTTATACTTCCACTAGTAGTGAATGAGAGTTCCTTTTTCACCTCATCTTCATCTGTATTTGGTATTGTCTGTGTTCTAGATGTTGGCCATTCTAAGAGTGTAGCAATACCTAATGTTTTAATTTGCATCACTTGGTTATTCATCTGGAATGTTTTGTAATACACTTATTCTTCATCTTTATATCTTTCTGGATGAGGTATCTATTAATGTCTTTGGCCCACTTTTTGGTTGTTTACTTTCTTATTGTTGACTATTAAGGGTAGTTTGTGTATGTTAAATAACAATTCTTTTTAAATGTAACTTTTGCAAATATTTCTCCCAGTCTGTAATTTATTTTTTCATTCTCTTGATTTGTTATTTTCTAATGAGATTTTTTTTATTGTGATAAAATCCATAAAATTAAATATACCATATTATCCATTTTTCAATGCACAATTTAGCAGTTTTAATTATGTACACACTGTTATGTAATGGATCTTGAGAATTTTTCATCTTACAACATTAAAACTCTAATTCTGCTTCTCCTTTTCCCCAGCCCTTTATGTTTTATACCTGTGACTATTTAAATTGAAAAATAAAAATTGTGTAGATTTAGCATGCTCAATATGATTTTGTAATATATATATATTTTGAAATGACAAAATTAAATTACTTAACATATGCACTAATTTAAATACATATTATTTTGTGGTGAGGACACAGCATTTACTCTCTTAGCAACAATGCAAGGCATTGTGATTAACTATAATCATCATGTTGTACAATAGATCTCTTGAAGTCATTTGTCCTATTCAATTAAAAATTTGAATCCTCTGGCCAACATCTCCTCAACTAACTCTCCCTCCAAGCTGCCCCTAGAAAGTACCATTCTCCTCTCTGGTGCTATGAGTTCAATTTTCTTATACTCCACATATTTGTGTGATTATTTGCCATTCTGTGCCTGGTTTGTTTCATTAGGTATAAAGTTCTTCAGGTTCAACCATGTTGCCATAAATGACAAAACTTTTTTCCTGCTGTAAAGCTTTGTACTATAAGGTTTTCCATTGTGTATGTGCATCACATTTTCTTCACCCATTTGTCTGTTTACACACACTTGGATTGACTCTATTTTGGCTACTGTGAGTAATGCAGCAGTCTACATGGTAATGCAGATATATTTGTAGGAAACTGATTTTATTTTCTTTGGGTAGATACCTAGTAGAGGAATATATGGATCATAGACTTAATTCTATTTTTAATTTTTTTTAGAAAAATTAATACTTTTTTCCATAATGGCTACACTAATTTACATCACCACCAGTAGTACATACTGCACCTTTTAGTTTTTGATAGTAGCCATTCTAACAGGTGTAAATTAATATATCATTATGGTTTTAATTTGTGTTTTATGGATTAGTCGTAATATTGAGCATTTTTTTGTTTTGGCAATTTCTATATCTTCTTTGGAGAAATGTCTCATTAGCTCCTTCATTTGTTTTAAAAATCAGGTTATTTTCTTTCTTGCTATTGAACTCAATATGTATTTTGGATACTAACCCTTTATCAGATGCACTTTTTACAAATATTTTCTTCCATTCTGTAAATTTCCTTTTCACTCTTACCCTAGCTGTGAAGAATGTTTTTAGTTTGATTCAATCATATTTGTTTATTTTTTCATTCATTGCCTGTGTTTGGGGGTTCATATCTCAAAAATGATTGCTCAGACCAATGTTGTGGAGCTTTAATTTTATTTTCTTCTAGCATATTTACAGTTTCAAGTTTTATATTTATTTAAGTTTTTAGTACATTTTGTGTTGATTGTTATATGTGGTGTGACAGAAAGGTTGAATTTCACTGTTCTTTTCACAATAGAATTTATGGAAGATATGTAGGTATGCTTGGCATACATCAATTGAAACATCAATTGTCAAACATCAGTTGAAAATAAATTGGTGGATTTATTAATGAACTCATTATTCTGTTCCATTGGTAAATGTGTCCATTTGTAGGGCGGTACCATGCTGTATCAGTTAATATAGCTTTGTAGTATTCTTTGAAGTCAGGGAATATGATGTCTTTAAATTTGATCTTTGTGCTCAAGATAATTTTGGCTATATAGGTCTTGTTTCATATCATATAAATTTTAGGATTTTTTTGAATATCTATGAAAAAGATCATTGAAATATTTGTAGAGATGGCATTGGATCTGTAAATTGCTTTGCCTAGTCTGAACATTTTAGCAATTTAATTTTTCCAACCCATAAACAGAATATCTTTCCAATTATTTTCTGTTGTCTTTATTTTCTTTCATCAATCATTTACAGTTTTTAATTAATAGGGCTTTTATTTCTTTGATTAAATTTATTCCTATGTTTTTTGCACCTATTATAAATAAACTGTTTTCTTTTATAGGTAGTTCATTGTTAGTGAGTGTAGAAACACTAGTCATCTTTTTCTGTTAGTTTTGCCTACTGTAAATTATTGAATTTGTGCATTAGTTCCAATAGATTTTTTGCAGTCTTTAGGGTTTGATTATGTGACCTGGAAACAGGAACAATTTAACTTTTTCCTTTCCACTTTGGGTGCATTTCATTTTTTTCTGTTACCTGATTGCTTTGGGTAAGACTTTCATTACTGTTTTGAAGAGATGTGGCAAGAGTGGGCCTTATTTTCCTTGTTCCTGAAGTTAAAGGAAAAGCTTTCAATTTTGCACAGTTGATATGTTATCTGTGTTTCTGTCATGCTTGTATATGGATGTTTTTGTGCTGTGGTACATTTCTCTGTGCTTAATTTGTTGAGAGTTGTTATTATAAAAGGATGCTGATTTTGTTAAATGCTTTTATCCCTGCATTTATTGAGATTACCATATAGCTTTTGTCTTTCTGTTAATGTGTTGTATCACATTTGTAATTCTGTGTATATTGAACCATTCTTGCTTCTTGAGGTAAATCTGATTCGATAAAAATGAATGATCCTTTTGATATGCTGTTGAATGAAGTTTGCTAAAATTTTACTGAGGAATTTCAAATATAGATTTATTGTGAATATTGGCCTGCAGTTTCTTTTCTTGTAGTGTTCTGGTTTGACTTTAGCATATAAATAACATTGGACTCAGAAAATGAATTTTCCTTCCTATTAAAATTTTTGGAATAGTTTGAGAAATGCTAATATCTGTTCTTTAAACATTTGGTAGAATTCAGCCGTGAAGACATTAGGCGATGGGTTTTGATATGTAATACTAAGTTGTTTATTTGAGATCTTTTCTTCTTTTTAAATTAGGTACTTAGTAATCTCCTCCTTCAGATATATTAGTATTTGTTTCATATATTTAGGAGCTACAATGTTGAGTGCATATATATTTATAACTGTTACATACTGGTGATGAAGTAGCCCCTTTTTTGATTATATAGAGAAATTCCTTTTCTCTTTTTACAGTTTTTAAAAAATATTTAAGTCAATTGTAACTTATTTAAGTATACTTATTTCCATTTTGATTTCCATTTGCATGAAATATATTTTTCCAATCTTCTCTTTAAATCTATGTGTGTCATTAAAGGTGAAGTGTGTCTCTTGTAGGCAACAAATAGTTGGTTTTTATTTTTCAAATTCATTTGCCGCTCTATATTTTTTGATTAGAGGCTGAGTATATGGTGTGTGGTATTGAAAGCTGTAGGCTTGCTAGAGACTAGGCCCTGAAGGCTGGCTGAGGGATGTTCTCCTGGGGCCCAGAAGTTACAGTAACTGTGTCTGTGGGTGCTAAGATAATACTAGGGTCTAGTGGTACAGGTAGGATCCTGGTTTTTTGGAGTAGGTCTTTAGACTATGTTTGCCTGTTGATAATCTGTCTGTAAATGTTTTCCATCTTGTTTGAACTGAGGGGAATGTGTTACATAACAGAGAGGAGAGACTTGGAGAAAAGCAAAAATCAGCCCCTTTTTCAAAGTGATTTCCATTGCCATAGGCAAAACTGACTGATTGAGACCAATTAGTGTTCAACTCAATGAACAATTATTCTCCTTGATCTTCATCTCTTTGCATAGAAATAATTAGATGCTCAAAGGGACTTAGCTTTGGTCCTTCACTGGATTTCCTTCTGCTTCAATATAAGGGACTTTATTGTCAGATTCATAGTATTAGGACAGAGTGCCTAATATATTTCCCTTTTTTGCGGCCATCTTTGTTAGGTGGCTGGTAAACAGAATGCTAAAATTGTAATCTGCAACCATGTCTGAATCTGAAAGAGCTTAGATAAGTGATGGTGAACCTTTTAGAGCTTTCAGTGATAAGAAACAGTGGACTGTGGCATTTGTCCCCTAGGCTTGCCACCACTGGCTTAGATCAAAATAGTGGGAAATGTGGAGACGTTTTAAAGTAGTTCAGATCTGATTTCCTTTTGATCACCTTTAGAGACAAAGTGTATTTGAACGAGTCAGTAAGAGGACAGGGACAAGCAAACATATATGTTTTAGAGTCTGAGTCACAAAGGTTTTAAGAGATAGCATTTCATCTATCTGGTAAACTCCCTGGTAAACTCAAGGGTATTTCCAACCAGGTGGTATTTCTTTAGTAAGCAAAAGGTTTCACTCTTATCAGGGTTCTAATGTGTCCATATATAGCATTTTGGTTGTGGACAGAGGAGGACTAGGATTTTTCTTTTGCATATTCTTAGACATAGCTCTGTTTTAGGGCCTGGAAGGAACTATGATGAGG
Source organism: Heterocephalus glaber (assembly GCF_000247695.1). The sequence goes on from NW_004624774.1 coordinate 3,926,013, forward strand.
GATTACTTGAGTGACCACTAGGCTCAGCTAAGCTGTTCTGTGCCATCAAAGCCTACTAGAGCCATTGACTTTTGCTCAGTCATATTCTCTCACCACTTATTTTTTCATTCCTTTCTTCAAATGGATAGAAAGATCTTCCAAACATACACATGACTGAATTAATTAACCACTCCTTTAGTCTTCCAGACTCCATCCTACTCTTATGGTGCTTATTATATAGGATAATTGTATTGTAGTTATTTGTGTCTTTTTTCTCTCCATTTGCTGAACTTTGGAAGGAGACTAGTGTCATATTTAACTTTCTATCCATAATGCTTAACACCAGGCTTAACTCAATATATGATTTTGGAAGAGATGCACCCAATCCATATTATTCAGTAGTGTCTCACCTGACAACATCATTCATTGGGAATATTGATGTTTTTGAATTCTTACAGAATTCTTACTGTCCATACTGTGCACTAAGTTCTTTTTTGGAGTAGCATTGTTATTGTCATCTTTGGAGTCAGTAGACTGCCACCCAAGCAGTATAACTTCTGACTTGCAAGTGGGGTACTCACTCTGAGTCCACCACATTTCCTTAGTCTTTCAAGCCAAGCTTTGAAATATTAATTGGTCAGTTTCTTCTCACCATCCTCTACAATGTAGCTCTTATACCCTGAAATATTTTTTGGCTCTCACACTGAACAGTTATATCTGAAAACTAACTAGTAGGATAGAAGCTAAATTTGTAAATATGCAACAATCAAACAACTAAAAACAAGCAAAACTCCTGAGGCTAAACAAGTGACAGTAAAATTTAAATTCAAGGGGACAGGGATAAAAAGTAAGAAGAATCATGTGAGAATAGAGAGTTGGATTTTGAAACTTTTCCTCCTTGGAGCAAGGACTATCTTGCCAGGAAGCTTGAAGAGGGGTGTGTTTGTACCAGGTTGTCTTCCTTGTGGTCACCCAGCAAGGTCCAACTGTCACCATTGGTCATGCAAGTTTCTTTTGATGATTGCCTTTGTCCCTAAAGTCTTTTCAGTCTCCTATCTGACACTACCCTTTGACAACCTCTTTCCTGATGGTTCAGAAGATTCAAAAATATTTTCTGCTTCTCAACTGGGATCACAGACACTCTGAGGTGTAACAGAGAAGAGTTGGGAATGTCTCATCCCTGAACAGAGTGGAAAGGAGCTGAGGCACTGGTAAGAATTTATAATAAATTACTTCATATACTCAAAAAATCTTATAAAATAGTATTACTCATTTTTCAGGTGAAGAAAAATTACAATATACTATATTTGACATCCAGTTCTAATTACTTCTTTCATTCCATAGCTTTCACTTATATTTCTCTCTTTTTCCCTTTTTAACCCCTATACTTCATTTAACTTTCATCCTTTTATCTTTACTTCCTTTTCTTCCACCTTTATCTCTTTCTTCCAGCTTGGTTTTCAATTTTCTATTCTTTTGTTATATATTGATCATTGGTCGCACTCTTTGTCCCCAGCTGAGCAGTGGAGACTCGGATACAACTAGGTCTCAAGTACTATCCTGAAGGGTATTCAAGATTTTGTAAGCTTGAATATACTTTAAGGAATGTAAAATTTCTTTTATTTTGGTTTCCAGGAATTACAAAGACTCAGACACTGACCCATTCATTATCAGTATCTTCAAGGAGCAAGTAGCATATCATAGGAGGCACAGATTTTTATAATCGTAGCATGGTTATAAGATGGAAAAAGTAGGGCTTCATCATAGCTGACAGATACTTTAAGCTGAATTCACTTTTCTTTCCCTTTGTAGTGCAGGTGATGAAATGTAGAGGACCAGAGGAGAATTAAACCTAATTGGCCTCCTCTCTGAGCCCAAAGGAGAAAGGCTGCTCTCACAGGTGATTGCATATTAGGAAAAAGGTAAGACAGCTGAAGTTAAGTTGTTTACCAGAGAATGCACTAATGGATATTGGAAATCAAATGAGTCTTGTATTACTTTGATTGCTTGTGCCAGTGTTTGGGTGAATAAAAGCCAGGTGAGGCAAAGGCTTGGGGCTCCTCTGTCTACTAGAGGTATTGGCACCCTGGTTGTACACATGTTAAACAGACTCCTTGTCTCTTTGTTATTCATCCTCTTTCACCCCTGGGTCAGGGAAAACAAATTAGCCCCCGAGCAAGGCTAGCTGGGTGGGTCTTCTACAGGTAACACCCCAGTGTGGGGCTCTCGGGACCTGGGCTCGCCTACAGTTGGCACCCCAAGTAGTTGGCACCTCATTGTCCACCTACAATGAAATCCAAGTCTTCCTAAATGCTAAGCATGTCCTCTACTGCTGAGCTGTATACAGACTATGAATTCACTTTTAAGTACATTAAAAATGGGTTGGGTATAGTAACAGTTTGCTCCTTTCAAGCCTATTCTCTATAGTAAACTTTCCTGAGGATTAACAATTAGTGTTGGGGGAGTCCATTTTAAAATTTCTGAAAATACGTTTTACCAGTGGAGGAATGAAAAGTAAAGCAGTCGTCCTTTGACCTTTTCTAAAACATGCTCTTTATTCCATACACTTTCTACCATTTCCACAAAGGGTATGGCTGCTTTGGACAACTACAGTGCCTCTGTGCCAGTGAAAGCATGAGTTTTTAATTTTTAGTAAATTTACTCCATTCAGTTTTCCTTAGCTTTCCCAAGTCTGTATATAATTCATTCGTTCATTAAAAATAGAAGTTGTGTTTTACCCCAGGAGCCATTCATAGGATGCAGAAGCTCTAAGTAATCTATTCACAAATCCTCTAAACCAAACATTAATCCCTTTTGCTAACTAAATAAAACACTGTCTTTAAAATATTAAAGCATTTTTGTACATGCACAATTAACTGATTAAGCTATCAAATGTGCAATTATCCAATTATGAGGAAGGGAAGGAAACTAAGATTAGATACAACATTTCGTTTTTCAAGGCAACTTGAATGATATTTAAATTAAGGAATCACAAAAGATAGGGAATATTTTACTGCAAATATAGGAACAGAGAAGGCAATTAAATTAGTTGACATGACCAGGGTTGATGGAGAAAAAAGAAATGACAGAAAAGAGGAAGAACACAGAAAAGAGGACAACAGCAATTTATTTGAATATAACAATGAATGCAATTGGAATGCTCACTGATCTGTATTTAGGTCCACAAAGATTTTTCTAGACAGTCTAGTAATACATTAGACAAACTACTTTCTGTATAAAATTCTAGGAAGAATGCTATAAAGTATAGTTGTTGTAAGGTATACAGTATGATGAATGATAGTAATTCACCTTGCACACCTGCTTTAAGAAAAATAAGAAAATGGAGGCAGCTCCAATTTTGCCATGGACAAGACTAATGATGAGGTCGACTGAAAAATAATTCCCATGGTGAGCCCCCTTCCATCCATCCCGTGCCAAGCAAACAGGAGGGGACCAGCCAGAAGGTGAGGACCCCTCGCCACTGGCCACATCCACAGCATCGAACTGCATACCCCCCACCAACCCCCTGCCAGCCTCCTAGCTACACTGCTACCTGGTTCCACACTACCAAGAAACAGGGGACACCAGACCACCACCATATTGGATAAGTGGGAGGGATCATTGGAATCTGGACAATCTTCAGGGGAGGGGCAGCTGAAATCTGCAATACAACCTTGCAGCGTTCAACCCCACAGGAGGAAAGGGAGCTCAACTTGGGACTTGTGGACATAAATCTGCCTGAATCCCAAAGGTCTGCAACTGGCTTGCTGAGACTCACTGACTTATATCTGCACACTGTGGCCCAAATTGTCTATTGTGACAGCAGAGACATACCCTGAAGGAGGCCCTTCAGTTTTGTTTTTATTTCCAAAATTATTATTATTGGGGGGTTTTTTGCTCTTATTTTTAATTTATTTTCCTACTCTGCAAATTTTCATTTTCCTCTTGCTTTTTTTCTTGCTTTTCTCTTTTCTTTCTCTATCTCTCACACTCAATCTTTTGCTGTCCCACATTGCTTTTCATCTCCCTTTGTGTTCCTGTTCTGGCCCTAAATTGGATTTCTTCTTTATTTTTCTTTTATTCTCTTTTTCCTTCTCTTGCCTGTGTCCTCTGACCTCACTGGTAACCTTCCCCTATCCTTCTACTTACCTATCCCTCCCTCCCCAAATCCTTCTAACTCCCCATCCTGAAGGGTAAAGTTGCTACATTTAAGAGTTTATTCACTATAAATATAGGTTGGGTTGGTTCTCAATTTTGATTTAATTCACACAGTTCAAGGTGATAGATAAATAACTTTCACAAATTATAATTTTTTAAGATGTACTTGATGCTATGGTGTTGCTGATTGTATCACAGGATAAGGGGTTGTTATTGATCTAATCAGCTGTCCTTCCTGGTATAATGAAAAGGAGACAGACTCAGAGTCATTAGAGACTCAAAACCTAAAGACCAACTATATCTGGAAGACACCTTTGAGAAGCAATCATTCCATAAGGGTTCTAAATACATCAACAAAGGTACTTACAATAGGCAACTTCAAAATATCAACCCAGGAACTAAACCAAGGACAGTACCAAAAACAAAAATGAGAAGACATTTAAGTAAGGCACAAACTCAGACTTCTACCCCACAAAAGACAAATTCTGGGGGAAATGAGGTGGAAAAGTCTGATAGTCAACTACCTGGACACCCTGAACTGATAGCACAGGAAGTAACAAAACAGATGAATGAGGCTCTAGGAAAATTCAAACCAGAAATAATCTCCCAGATAACTAAAGATGATGGTGAGTACAGTGAAAGACATGATTAGAGGCTCTAGAACAGAAACAGATAAAAAAAAAATAGATGAGCTCAGAAACATGCTAGAAGCCATGAATGCCCAACATAAGGAAGAAATGGAAACCATGAAACAGATTCAAACAGATATTCAGGAGATTAAAAACTCCATTGAAACCATGTACAGCAAATTAAGGGAATCTGAAGATAGAATATCAGATATGGAAGCCAGGATTGCAGTTAAGGACCATGAAAATAGAGATTTCTTAAAAATACTAAGGAACCACGAGAAATCAATCCAGCAGCTGCTAGATGATGCAAAGAAGAAGAACATAAGACTGATATGAGTCCATGAAAAAATAGGAGAAAATACAATTGACATAAAAAAACTGTTCACAGAAGTAATAGTTGAAAACTACCCAAAAAGAGGTAGAGAATTGGACATACATATAAGTGAGGCATATAGAACTCCAACTAGCCACGATAAAAAAAAAAAAAACTACACCTAGACATATAAGAGTCAAGATCCCAGAAATCCAACAGAAGAAGAGCATCCTACAAGCAGTTAAAGAAAAGAAACAAATCATCTACAAAGGAAAGGCCATCAGAATCACAGCAAACTTCTCAACACAAACCCTCAAGTCAAGGAGAGCCTGGGGTGAAGTATTTCAAGCCCTAAAAGAAAATAACTTCCAACCTAGACTGTTATATCCTACAAAATTATCTTTCAAAATTGATGGGGAATTTAGATACTTCCACAACAAAGAACACCTGAGAAATTTCATGAACACCAAACCAGCACTCCAAGGATTCTAAACAATATCCTAGAAAAAAACAATGGAAGTCACAACTCCATAAGGGAACTCCAACAGAGGGAAGCCATCAAGCAAGGTAAGAAATTAAAGGGAAAGGGTAAAAAATAAGAAATAAAAGAGCCAACAAAAGTAAAACATCATGACAAGGATGAGTCAATATCTATCAATTATAACCATCAATGTTAATGGCCTCAATTCAACAATCAAAAGAAATAGACTGGCAGAATGGATTAAGAAGCAAAACCCAACAATTTACTATATACAAGAAACACACCTAACTCAAAAAGAAATTCATAGACTGAAAGTAAAAGGATGGAAAACACTTCTCCATGCCACAGGAACCCAGAAAAAAGCAGGGTTAGCAATCTTATTTGCAGACAAAGTAGATTTCAAATTAAAACTAATTAAGAGTGATAAAGATGGTCACTACTTCCTTGTGAAGGGAACAATACAAGAGGAAGAGATGACAATCATAAAGGTATATGCACCAAATATGAATGCCCCAACTATACAAAACAAATATTAATGGACAAGAAAAACCAAATAAGCACTAATACAATTGAAGTGGGGGACCTCAATACCCCACTGTCACAAATAGACAGATCATCTAGACAGAAAATTAACAATGAATTTCTAGAACTGAACCAAGCTATTCAACAAATGGACTTAATAGTTTTTCACAGAGTGTTCCACCCCACAATGTCGGAATACACATTCTTTTGGCTGCACACAGGTCATTTTCCAAAATAGACCACATGCTACCTCATAGGACATATCTAAGTAAATGTGAAAGAATTGAAGTTACTCCCTGTATATTATCAGACCATAGTGCAATAAAATTGGAGATCAACAACATAAGAATCTATAAAACCCCCACAAACACATAGAAATGGAATAACACTCTCCTGAGCAACCAACGGGTCACATAGGAAATTAAAGAAGAAATTAGATAGTTTCTACAAGTAAATGATAATGTCAGTGCAATGTACATTAATCTACGTGACACAATGAAAGCAGTTCTATGCAGGAAATTCATAGCAGTGAATGCCCATATTAGGAGAACAGAGAGAACTCAAATAAATAACCTAATGTAGAACCTCAAGCTCCTAGAAAAAGAAGAGCATAGCAAACCCAAACCACATACAAGAGAGGAAATTATAAAGACCAGAGAAGAATTCAATGCAATGGAGACTAAGAGAACAATACAAAAAATCAATGAATCAAAGAGTTGGCTTTTCAAAAAAAAATAAAATAAAATTGATAAACCTTTAACCAACCTTATCAAAAAAGGAAAGAAAAGGCTCAAATCCATGCAATTAAGAATGAAAGGTGAAGTCACAACAGACCCAGCAGAAATCCAGATGATCATCAATACCTACTTTGAGAATCTGTACTCTATAAAAATGGTAAACACAGGAGAAATGGATAGATTCCTAGATACATACAAATTGCCAAAGTTAAATGAAGAAGATATAGAAATTCCAAACACCCCAATTACAATGAGTGAAATTAAAAATGTAACTTAAAAAATGTACCAACAGAAAAGCCCAGGTCCTGATGGGTTCACTGCTGAATTCTACAAGACATTTACAGAAGAGCTACCACTATTACTGTTTAAACTCATCAAGGACATTGAAAGGGAAACAATACTTCCAAATTCATTACTGGAAGCAAGTATTACTTTAATTCCAAAACCAGAGAAAGACCCAACCCAAAAAGAGAACTACAGGCCAATCTCCCTAATGAACATAGATGCAAAAACCCTCAACAGGATACTGGCAAACAGAATACAGAGGTTCATCAAGAAGATCATACACTCTGACCAAGTCAGATTTATCCCAGGGATGCAAAGATGGTTCAACATATGTAATCAATAAATGTAATACACTATTTGAACAGAGTCAAGGAGAAAAATCATATGATCATCTCAATAGATGCAGAAAAGGCATTTGACTAAATCCAACACCCATTCATGATAAAAACGCTACAGAAAATTGGAATAGAAGGTCTTTATCTTAACCTGATTAAGGCTATCTATGAAAAACCAAGAGCCAACATCATACTAAATGGTCAAAAACTGAAAACTTTCACACTAAAATCAGGAATAAGACAAGAATGCCCACTATCAT